>JAESUZ010002292.1:0-348798 GCA_017311185.1 Proteles cristata cristata | reverse complement strand
GCCTCCTTCCCCTCCCCTCTCCCCCGGATCTGGGCTTCCGATTCCTTGTCCCTAAACTGAGGGTCCCGGGCAGCTCCAACGCACTCAGTGGAGACCTCGGGCTGGGGTCCGAGCCGTCCTCTGGCGGCGGTGCACGTGAGAATGTGAGCCCGTGTGTGTGCAATTCCCTTTATGCACTGCGTGTTAAAACAAACACCCAGTGAACACACTCAGAGGCTACCTCTGAGGAAAGTCAACTTGTCATGGGTTGGAAGGTCCTTCGCGGGTGGGACCGTCTCAGCAGTGCTGGGTAGAACGTAATCACAGTGTAGACAATAATAACAGTCCTAGTCGTCAAAACCGGGCGTGCAATCAGAGAGGTGAAGCGAGTTGCCTGAGGTCGCAGGGCTGGTGTGCGGCAGAGGCAGGAAACAGCCCAGATGTGCATGACCCCAGATCCACCGAGCCTTGGACTTCCACATCACGTGGCTTTCCCAGGCTGTGCTGCTCAAACACACCCCTTGCCCACACTACTTTCTTTAAAGAATCACCCTGCCTTTCCCCAGCCCTGCCTCCAGACCTCACCACCAGATCGCCGGAATGTTATTTATGATGAAAACATCTGGGGACAGTAGCAGCTCCCAGGGCCAAGTCTGCCCCTGTTGTAATGCTGCCTAAAATAAGTGGAGGGGCGCCTGGGTGGCTCAGTCGGTTAAGTATCCGACTCTGGCTCAGGTCATGATCTTGCAGTTCGTGAGTTCAGTCCCACATGGGGCTCTGTGCTGAGGGCTCAGGGCCTGGAGCCTGCTTCAGATTCTGTGTCTCTCTCTGCCCTTCCCCTGCTCACACTCTGTCTCTCTCTCTCTCAAAAGTAAATAAACATTAAAATTTTTTTTAATGAGTGGAGCCTAGGAAGCTAACCTAGGAGACAGGATTGAATCTCAGCTACCCTGGTATGATTCCCATGTGTCCCTGTGCAGGTCACCTCCCTTTGAACCTGTGTCCCCATCTGGAAAAGGGGATCCTGACAGTGGGGACTGTGCTCTCCTCCCCCAGTGGCAGCAGAATATTGGAAGCCCCCAAGTTTGTTTTTCACATTTGAATTAAAAATTTTTTTTTAATTAATTTATTTTTGAGAGACAGAGAGACAGAACATGAGTGGGAGAGGAGCAGAGAGAGAGGGAGATGCAGAATCCCAAGCAGGCTCCAGGCTCTGAGCTATCAGCACAACCCGATGTGGGGCTCAAACCCACAAACGGTGAGATCATGACCTGGGTCAAAGTCGGATGCTTAACTGAGCCACACAAGTGTCTCTGGCTTTCACCTTTGGAGATGAAAATTATGAATGCACCCAGCAAACGGTCTTGCATGTAGACAGTTGGCGCCCAATCCGTGTTTGGAAGCCAAAGAGAACCCCATGCGGCAGGGACTGTTTGGCAACCGAGGAACTGGATGGCCCGGGCTGACCTCAGTCTCTGAAGGTCCTCAGTGGATTGTGTCCTGCCCTTCAGGGATGAAGTAAGCACATAACGCTCGTGTGCTCAATTCCTGTGTGTATACGGGGAGCTGCAGATTTGAGAGTGGGCAGTGGCGATGCTAGACTTAGAATGTGATTTGGAGCTGGGGAGCCTGGGGGCTCAGTTGGCTATGTGTCTGACTCTTGATTTTGGCTCAGGCCGTGATCTCATGGTTTGTGAGTTCAAGCCTCAGAGCCTGCTTGGGATTCTCTCTCTCTCTCTCTCTCTCTCTCTTTCTGTCTCTCTCTGTCCCTTCCCTGCTTGTGCTCTCTTTCAAAATAAATAAATAAACTTAAAAAAAAAGAACGTGATTTGGGGAAATGGGTGCCTTAGCTTCAACTCCTCAGTCAGCACGCCAAATGCCCAAAACACTATCTGTAGCGAAGGCAGCATTTAGAGCAATAGTCTGCCTCCAGCCCATTGCACCGGCCTGTCCCTCCTCCTGGGTATCCCCCTGGCTGTCACCCCCACCTCCTTCAGGTCTCTCTGCTCAAATGCCTCAGAAGAGAGGCGTCCCCTGACCTTGACAGCCCTGTTTAGCTTTGCAGCCACACACACATGCGCGTGCGTGCGCGCGCACACACACACACACACACACACTCCGCCCCCGCCAACTCCTCCTCCTCTCTGGCCAGCTTTAGTTTTCTCCACGGCACCTGTCACACACTGCGGCGTCCTCTGTAGTCTGTGCTATGGTTTGTCTGTTTCCCGTGCCAGAATGTCCGCTCCCCCAGGGCAAACACCTGGCTTCCTCATTCCAAGTCCCTGCACACAGTAGGTGCCCAGACAAATGCACGAAAGGAGGAAAGGCTTCCTGTGTGCCAGACAGGGCATTTGTACTAATTATTGCATGTGAGCATTAACAGCCTGGAGAGATGGGTTCTACTGTGTCTATTTTCATAGGTGAGGACACTAGAATTACTAGAATTAAAATTCTAGAAAAACTAGAATTAAAAAGTACCTTATTAGCACTTTAGTACCTGGGTGTCTTCTTCATATTATCAGCAGCCTAGGGCTTGATTCTTCTCTCCTTCCTTCTTCCCTCCCTCCTTCTTCAAACATTCACTGAGCATCTACATTGTGCTGGGCCCAGGGTTTGGCCCTAAGAAGACAAAGGGGAACCCGACATGGTCCCAGCCTCAACGGCACTCAGTGTTGGGGTGGGGGCAGTCAGAGCTGATACAAACCCCACCACCGCCCCGGTCCTAAGCGCTGTAGCAGAGCTGTGAGTAAGGATGCGTGCTCCCCTGTGCTGTGGAGAGCTGGGCTTTGAAGGTAGGGTAGGAGTTCCCCCACAGAAGAGGCAGGGATGGGCATTCCAGGCAGAAGGTCGTGGCAGGATATATACCAGGATGAACAGCCAGCAGCAGGCACGGGGTGGGGTGGGGGGGTTCCTGGGACCACAAGTGCCCGGCCAAGGAGTTTGGACTTTCTCCAGCTGGCTGCAGCCGCGGGAGGGATGTCCACCTAGAAGCTTCCTGACTCTCCTGGACTTTTGCCCCCGGACCCTTGCAAAGGCTTGCCTCGTGGGGAGGCTCAGTGGAGGTTTCTGCCCTGCCCAGGATTCCCCACAGTATTCTGTGTCTCAATTTCTTCTCCTGCCTGTAAGTGCTTGGGTTTACCCTCCAGACAGCGGCATTTAGAGTTAAAGCCTTATTTTCTGGAAGCTTAAGCGTAGTCTTTGCTGTAAGAATCAGACAATTCCTATAATTTCTGCCAGCTCCTGGGGGCTGGGAGGGTTGGGGTGTGCGGTGATCTATACCACGGAGCCTGAAAATACCTAATTACTCAGGGCTCCTATATCGTCCTCTTGGGCTTGATGTCTCCTGCTGGCTTCCGAGCCAGAGAGAGATGATTCTGCCTTATGAGCATCATAATAATTGCATTCATTTCCTGAGTGCCTACCATTTGCCAGGCACAGCGCCCAGCCCTTTACATAGGTCATTAGCCCATGCGATGCTGGCGTCAACGCCAGGCGCTGGAGTGATCCCCCGCCTACACTGAGGCTCAGAGAAGTGGGATACCTTACTCAAGGCCGCACAGCTTTTCAAGGCCAGGGAGCTGGGATTGGAGTCCAGGTCTGTCACGACCCCAAGGCACCTGCCATCCTAGCATCTGGTCCCTGAATTGCCGGGACCTTCATGGTCTGCGGCTATTGGCCAGCCCCTCTGAGGCTCTGAGAAACCAACCCTTCACTCGTCTGTATCTGTAGGAATTCACAGAAGGTGCAGATGGGCAGCAGGGAGGAGGCGAGCTGCATAGTGATTTCTTGAGGTGCTGGTCACCATCTCTGCCTTGAACCCTGTCGCCTCCCCTCTTCCAGGATTGCCCTTCCCGCCCCTCCCCCCTCTCTCCCGAGCATCTTGCCTCCTCCCTGGCGCCCTTCATCCTCAGCTGTCCCTGAGTTTGGACGGTGGGAACCCGTCGCACATGCCGCGCCACTGCTGAGCCTGGAAGTCAGGGCTCCTCCCAGTCGCCTGCCAGGCCCACCAGGTCCTGCTCGTTTCAGCTCCTTCCATTTTCCTTAAAGGCTTGTGCTTCCCTGTCCTTTTACTGTGCCCTGGGTCAGGTCCTCGGGGTCTCTCACCTAGGTGGTGGTGGGACGCGTCCTCTGCACTGCCCCCCACCCACCCGCTTCCTCCCTCGCCGCCTCCAGTCCACACACAGCCACTGGGGTGTTCTCTTCCCCTTGAAACGGTGCTTCTGATGTATAAATCGTCCCTCCCCAACCTATAGCCCTCCATTGGCTCTCCATCTCACTCCCAGAATAAAAATTCCCTCAACCCGCCTGGCCCCGCTCCTGCCTCGCTCCTTGAGCTCCTGGCTTGATGCCCCTGGAGTAAATATTGCCCCCCATGGGGTCTCTTTGTTGCTTCACACGCCTGTGCCTTTGCTTTAACTGCCTCTCTCCTTCCCCTGGCTAACTCCTACTTTCCAGGAAAACCTCAAGAGTCACCACCTCCAGGAAGCCTTCCTGACCTCCCCCATGCACTTCCTCTGTGCTACATCCATTTCAGTCCATCGCCCTTCCTGCATGCACCCTGTTAAAATGATCTGCTTACCGTCCACATCCCCACTCAGTTTGAAGCTCTAAGCAGATGTCTGAGGCTGAGGCACTCTTGGCATCCTTAGCAGAGCGCTGGCATACAGTAGGTGCTGAATACGTGCTTGTTGTCCTGGGCGGACTCCAGGCAACTTCCGAGCCCCCTTTCTGGTAGGAAGTCCCAGATCCCACGTCTTGTGCAATGGACATGGTTTTCTCTACCTTTCCCCTCATCGGGTGGTGATTCTGTAGAGAATGGGGCCCAGCAAGCCCAGGCAAGCTCTGAATGATATCCTGACCCAGCGCTGCAACCCCCGTGATGACACCCATATTGCAGAGGGGGAGCATTGAGGCCCTGAGAAAGTGAGGCATAAGAGGCACGGCCAAGGACCCGAGGTCTGGCTGAGCTCTGATGACCCCTTCTCTGCGCCGGGCCGAGGAGGTGGGCCCAGCAGGACTTGGGGGTGGAAATTCTCCAGGTAGGGGTAGCACTGCCTGTGCTATATGCTTGGGCTGCTCCCCCCAAACCCCCCACCCCCGTTCCCTTCTCTGAGGCCTAATCTGCCTGCTCCCTCGAAGTGCTTCCCCTTGGCTGCTCCTGGCTGGTCTCTATAACACGGAGGCCTGGGAAACAGAACCTGGCTGGCGGCAGAGCCATGACATGAGAACCCACTTCGCCAGTTGGTGGGGGAGCCTTCGGGGCTGAGGCGGTGAGGCGCACATTGCTCGGCACATGACCACAGTGTGTCCACCAGGGAGGCACCAAAATGCCGGAGTGTCTGGGCGGGGCCCCACACGGAGACGGGCCCTCCGTGGGCTGGGTGTCCTGCACGCCTGTCAGTGGCTGTGGGAGAGCTTCACGGTCGCCAAGTCTGGCTTCCTAAGCCCTGCCCCGCGAACCTGACCCCGAGGGCCTTCTGGCTCCTCCAGCGCCCCCGAAAGCCTGCATGGGCCCCGGGCTCCTTCAGGCTGAGTCTGCTGTTTTGTCTGTGGCCTTGGCCAAGGTGTGGTATCTGCCCCAGCTGGTCTCTGGGCTCTGCTGGCGTGCCCGTCTTTTTCAGGCCCCCGATAAGCCGGCTTTGAGTGGTGCGTGGGGCCTGGCCCCTGCCTCCTGGAGCTCAGAGCCGAGGCGGTGGGTGCTTTCACCGACTGGGGACCCACTGAGTCCCGTGCTGAGCGGGCAAGAATACCACAGGAGGCAGCTCCCCGACTTGGGGCGTCTTCCAGGCTTACTGAGGGCAGGATTGGGAAGCAGGGGGTGGATCTAGCTTTGAGCTAGAACAGCCAGCACCCTAGGCCCTGGGCAGGGTCTCTGAACAAAGCCACGGGCTGGGCTGCACACCAGAAGGAAGCAGAGCTCTTGGCTCTGTCCAGAGCGCTGGAATGTCAGCCCAGCCAAACTGGTTTTCTTCCTTCGCCAGGGCTGGGCGTTCAACAAAGGAGCCGCCGGGGCCCACTTGAAGACAGTGAGCTTCCCGGCTAGGCCCCTACCCCTGCCTGGCCTCCAGCCCCAGGGAAGAGGCGCTCTCCCGTTCACGCTCTGTGCCGGGAGCCGCCCCCTTCTCTGCACCCAGTCCCTCGTCAGCAAGGCGAGTGCCGGGCCTCCGCTGTAGCACCTCTGCCGGGTGGGACGACGGGGCTGCCCCGTGCCTGGTGCGGAGCCGCAGCAGAATAGTCTCTTCTTAACGTAGACGACATTCCACGTGCTTCCGCCTCACCTTTCCCCAGGCCGTCCCCTCGTCCACGCTGTCTTCTCTGTTCATCCCCCCTGGCCACAGCTGACCCCCTTATCATGCCTTCCGTGAAGCCCGATGTCACCCACTGCTCTGGAGCCTATGTGCCCTCTCCCTCTCCTCCTCTGTCTCAGGCCTTCAGCTACCTGGGGTAGGACACTGTTATTACTCATGGGGCCCAGGATGACCAAGGGGCTGATTTAAGGCAGAACTGTTCTTGCTCTTTCTAGCCTTGTCTGTAATGGCTTTGACACCTTTCCACATCAGCATTTAAAATTTGACTTCATTAAAAAAATTTTTTTAATGTTTCTTTTTTTTTTTTTAATGTTTTATTTATTTTCAGGAGAGAGAGAGAGAGACAGCGTGAGCAGGGGAGGGTCAGAGAGAGAGGGAGTCACAGACTGAAACAGGCTCCAGGCTCTGAGCCGGCAGTCAGCACAGAGCCCGACGCGGGGCTCGAACCCACAAACCGCGAGATCATGACCTAAGCGAAAGTTGGACGCTCAACCGACTAAGCCACCCAGGCGCCCCTTTTAATGTTTCTTTATGTTTTGAGACAGAAAGCACGAGTGGGGAGGGGCAGAGAGAGAGGGAAGCAGGCTCCAGGCGCTGAGCTGTCAGCACAGAGCCCTACGCGGGACTCGAACTCACGAACCGTGAGATCATGACCTAAGCCAGAGTCAGACGCTTAGCAGACAGGTGCCCCTTTACTTCAATATTGCCTCCCAGGGGTGAACCACGGTTACGCAGCAGATGCTCCTACAGAAAGGCAACTGGTTTTTGCTGTTACAAAAACAGTGTACTGTGAACATCCCTGGGTGTGTGAGTTTGTGTGTGTGTGTGTGTGTATTTGTATGTTTGTGTTAGATGTGTATTTCTGTGCGTGTTTTTGCATGCGCGTTTAGTACTGTTTGTGTTCTTTGTGTAAGTGTGTGTAACTGTGTGTTTTGTGAACATGCTTCTGTGTGTGTATGTTTTGTGGTTTTGCATTCGTGTGTGTGTGTTTTGCAGACACGTATTTGTGTATACGTATTTGTGTATACATTTGCTTGTGCATACCCTTCGGCATACGTGTGCACGTTGGCGTGCTTGTGTGTGCATCTTGGGGGCGAGCCCCAGAAGCAGGGAGTAGAAGTGCTGGGACAGCTGGACGGTGGTGTGTCCTGCAGGGGGAGCGATCCTGGAAGCCTGGGGGGGCGAGGCTTGTGGCCCTGGCGCTGGAGCGCCACACCCAGCCTCCTGCCTGTTCATCTGGTTCCCACTTACGCGTCAAGGCCACAGTTCTGTCACCTGACAAGCCAAGCTCTGGCCTGAAATAAACATGACAGGGATGTTTCGATGTGTGATGTTTCAGTAAAAAAAGAAGTCAAATTCGGCTTAGACTGTTTTAAGAATTCCTCCGAAAGGAGCCAAGTCAGGACGGGCGGGAAGCCAGTTCCCTGAGGAGGAAACGCAAGGAAGCCTAGAAGAGCCATCTATTTATACGGAGTTGTGCATTGTGAACGTTTTATTTTTTTATTACTAATCACAAATGTGACGAAATACAAAAAGAGGTAGGATAAAAAATAGGCCTCCCCACCCCCACCTCCCTTCCAGAGACAAGTGTTGCTGTGGTTTCCCAGTGTCCTTCTCCAGTATTCTGTGCTTTTACATATAGAAGAATATACTTTTTTCCTCACAGACAAATGCTAATGAAGGCAAGAGGGGCATTTCGGACGAGATCGGGCGCGTTCAGGATGGTATGGCCGTAGACTGGAGGGGCATTTCAGATCAGTGCCTTTACAGCTGCCTCATTTCTTTTAACAACTATTTTTTAACAATTAAGTAGTATTCCGTGTCATGGCTGTTCTGTCATTTGGGTTAAGCACATTTTAAAAAACATTTTTTTAAATGTTTATTCATTTTTGGAAGAAAGAGAGACAGAGCAGGAGTAAAGAGAGGGGCAGAGAGAGAGGGAGACACAGAATCTGAAGCAGGCTCCAGCTCTGAGCTGGCTGTCAGCACAGAGCCCACTCTTGCGGGGCTTGAACCTCATGAACTGCAAGATCATTAACCGACTGAGCCACCCAGGTGCCCCTAACACACATTTTTTAAAACCCCAAATTCTCTTTTCCGGGCTCCTATTAACCTTAAAATTGTACACCCTTTATTAACAGAAACTTAGGCTTAAAAGGGAAACTGAGGGGCACCTGGATGGCTCAGTCGGTTAAGCATCCGACTTTAGCTCAGGTCATGATCTCACGGTTCGTGAGTTTGAGCCCCCGTGCTGACAGTTCGGAGCCTGGAGCCTGCTTCAGATTCAGTGACTCCCTCTCTGTCCTCCCCCACTCAGGCTCTGTCTCTGTCTCTCAAAAAATAAATAAACATTTTAAAATGGGAAAAAAAGGGTGGGGAAACTGAATTTGTTTCCATGCAAAGAGTATTCCAGTACTTCTTGAATGTTCTATGCTGCTCCTTTCTCCTGCCCCCCACAAAAAGATTCCTTGTTTTTCGAGGATTGTTTTCCTTCCCTGGATTAATCTCTCCTATTTTGTACCTTAAAAAAAAAAATCCACTTTCACAGCTTGTCAGCACCCTGAACATGGTGTTTTTGTTTGTTTTTAAAAGTAATAAAACTTTAAATGTAAGGGCATGTATAAAAACAGATGGTCTGATGATGTATCAAGAGTTTGAGTAAATAGTAATATCACTCATGGGCATCAGAGAGGGGTCAGGGGACCATTTATTAATTCACTCACTCATTCATTCATCCATCTATCCTGAACACAGTGGCCATCTCAAGTTAGTGCTGGGGTTTGAGGGTGAACAGACCCCAGTGCAGCCTTCAGGAAGCTCACAGTTTGGAGGAGACAGTCAATCAGACAGTAAGCACAGCACAGACCGTTAAGGTGTGTGATGGTCTGGGGGGAGGGGGCGTGCTCTGTAGGTCACAAAGAGAGACTGAGCCCAGGTGCAGATAGAGGCCATCCGGGGAGGCTTCCTGGAGGAGGTGGTACCTGAGCTGTGTTTGAAGGACACATTCTGGCCAGCGGCTGACCGACTGTCCCAAGAAGTCTCCCAGAGGGGCATTTCTTGGGTGGCATTTCAGTAGGAGTTGGCAGAGTGGGGGTAACAGGTCATAGACTGGCCTGGGTTCGAATTGGGCTTCCCCACTCACTCCTGGGACCCTGGGCAAGTTGTTTCCTCTCTCTGTGCCTTGTCTTCTACCCACCTCTTATTGTTGTTAGAAGGACAGAATATGGCCGCTGGGCAGGCAGTAAGGACCATATAAGTGTCTGCTGGTGGTATTACTGCTCATCTGTGAAATGGGGCATTGAAATATCTACTCTGGGCATTGAACTAGCTGATTTGTGTAAGGAATTGACTTGGTGCCAGGCACACGGTTGGTGCTCCTTAAGGGTTCATAGTTATTACATTCTTATTTCCCTCTTAACCACCTCTGACATCCAGAGCAGGGCCCCAGGGTGCCCATGGGCTACTTGAGTCTGGGGAAACCCCACCTCTATGGCTCACGAGTCCTGCCCCCTCACCCCTGGCCCAGCTGTCACTTCTATGTATAGCCTCAGAGGCCGTCGGGAGAGCCAGGGAGCCCTCACTCTGGAGTCTTGCGGGCATTCCCAGCCGAAACCAAACACGCCTACCCAGCACCAGCTGCGAGCGTGTGTTCCTGTCACTTTGGGTGACGCACTTGTCCCCTGGAGATAGGGTGTCTCTGCCAGACCTGTCACCTTGCAGCCAGCACAGCCTGGGGGGTGACTCAGCCCTGAAGGGCAGAGGTCTGCTGGGCAGAGACGGCCTCCAGCTCATTGCATCTCTGGTAGAGAGGAGCGGCCGACTCAGGGCCGGGTCAAGGGAAATACCCTGGGGTCTGGTTCAGGCAGCTCCTTCGGCTCCTGAGTGGCGGGACTCTGGGCTCATAAGGGCCAGAGAGTGCATCTTCATACACTTAACGCTCTTAATAGAGTGTTTGTTAAAACGATATGTTTTGAGGGGAACCAAACAGTGGACATCCCCACCATCACCAGGCCAACCAGCAGCAAGCTGGTCAGCATCTATGTGCAAGCTCGGTCCAGACATTTCCCAGAATCCTCCCAATACCCCGAGCATCCTCCCCATCCCCACTGCACAGATGGGAAAGTCAAGGTTTGGAGACGTTCGGTCACAGCCAGCCAAAGGCTGGGCTGGATTTGCGCCTCTTCTGCCGAATCTTAGAACCTGCCCTGCCTCCAACTTGACAGAGCCAGGATGGAGTAGGTTAATTTCACACCTGTAACCTACAAGATTGTGGTTTAGGTTGCTAATCACCAGGGGCTGTTAGGCTATTCAATGAGTGTTTATAACAACTGGTTTTATTCAAGCCCCAAAGCGCAAGAACACGATTTCATCATCGATGGGTGGGCGAACCCGTTGAGGGCTCCAAATGGGCACTTGTTTAATGGGGAGTCAGCCCAACCCAGTTCACTGGTAAATAGCAAATGGTTCACACAGGCAGGCTTGGTAAATGCTGGACATCGGCCAGCCCCCAGAGGTTGGCCATCGAGCTGCAGAGAGAGGGCCACTGAGAGCTTCCATCCTTGGCCACTAACACCCTGAGAGAGGACACTGGGCCTCACAGAAGGGGGGGAGGTTCTTGCTCGACATGGTCAAGACATGGGGAGCCGTGGCTGAGGTTAGGATCCGTGCCCATGACCCCAGGTCAGGGGATGGAGTCCAGCAGCAGGTGTGTCCCTGTGGACGGAGCCTCAGAGCCGCAGTCCAGATGGGTCCTCTGGTCCGGGCACACGTCCTTCTCCACTTCTCGCTCACTCTTGCCCCTGTGTCGCTCTGTGGTTATTTCCCCTTGGTCGGCCTTGCTCTCTGACCTTGTTCTTGCTGCCACCCTCTCTGTCTCCATTTGCCAGTCTCTCTGCCCTTTGGTCTCTCTAGCCTCCCTTCTCCACCCCAAGCTCGCCACCAACCTCAGAGATGACCTTCAGACCTTCCGCCCCCTTGACTGGTGCCTGTGGCTTGTCCCGAGTGGACTGTGGCCGGGTGACCAGTCCCTGTCCAGGCCACCGCACCTGGCCTCACCTGCCTATACCCGCACTTTGTTCTCCGAGCCATTGACAGGGCTCAGAAACTGGTGTCCTACCGACTTTCCCCGGGAAGTGCCACCCCCACGCCTTTGGGCAGGGCAGGGGCAAGCCTGGCTTGTGCTGTAGCCCAAGGTGGCATCGTGGGCTATGGGGAGTGCACAGGGAGGGGACGCTGTGAATATTTGCTGGCAGCACCGGGCATGTTCTAAAGGCCCTGCCTGGCCCCCCTCCCCATCCAGTTCCTTCTGGCCGATCTGCCTTACCTCTCCTGTGTTCCCCTCTCCTTTCCTGTCCTTCCCTCCCTCCCTCCCTCTTTCCTCCCTTCCTGCCTTCCTTCCAATTTATTGAGCACTTACTAAGTGCCAGGTACTGCAAATAAACACGGTGAATCCAAAGGTGAGAAAAATGTAATTCCCCCCACCCCCACCCATCCCATCCTAGAGATTTTTTTTTATCCTGCAGGGGACAAGCATGCAACAAATCACACAAGTGATGAGAACCGCCAGCCAAGGTCAGAGCTCAGGGAGAGGGCTCTGGCTGCACTTGGACTTGGGCTAGGGGCAGCCCCCGACCCCCACCCCGGGAGCTGACGGTGCTGGGCGGGATCTGGCTGGGCAGACGGGTGTCCTGGGCAGAGTGAACAGCGAGAGTGCAGACCCCACCACAGATACTGCTAGAGATGGACCGCAGTGACAGACCCGCAGGGGCCAGGGAGTCGGGAGCCCTGGGTGCCGGGCCTGGCCCTTGGTGTTCTCATCTGTAAAATGATCATGGGGGACCCCGATAGGCTCTCGTGTCAAACCAGCGCTTCCTTCGGGGAGTCCCGGCTTGGGCGTCAAGCAAACCCAGGTTCAAATCCCAGCCCCGCCGCCGAGCCCCGCCCCCGCACAGCTGACTGAATAGAGTCGCAGACGGGGGAGGGGCTGCCCGTCTTAATTGCTCAGAACTGCCCTGTCAGCTGTGAGCCCCCTAGCGGCCGCAGTCCTCACTCAGGGTTCTTTGCCAGGCAGCCGTGTCAGACACCCCAGAATGCAGGAAGGCCGTGTAGCTTCTCTTCTCCCTGCCTCCTCCCTGACTCCACTGCTGCTTCTGGTTACCTTCACACCTACCCACTGCAAAGGAAAGTTATCTTTGGAAGCACTTTCCTCCAACAAATATTTATTCACAACTACCATAGGCCGGGCATTGTTCTCAGTGCTGGGGTGCAGCGCTAGGTGGAACAGTCCCCATTCTCATGCCACTGGCACTCCAAAGGGCATAGGTCAGGGACCAGCAAGCTGCCTGTGGGCCAAGTCTAGCCAGCCACCTGTTTTGTAAATAAAGTTTTATTGGAACACTGCCACAGACACTGACATAGTGCCTGTAACCAGCAGAGGTGAGTAGTTGGGACACAGACTGAATGTCCCACAGACCCCCAAAGACTGACTATCTGACCCCGCAGAGAGAATGTATGCTGGGTTCCGACACAGGTTAACAAAGATTTCTGATTTGTTCTTCCTTCATGGTGTGCACGATATGATAGTATTGGAGGTGGGATGGATTGTTATTTCGTTTTATTTTTATTGTCTGATTACACTGGGATATAAAACTCCAAGTTTGTGGGTGCCTGGGTGGCTTATTCCATTAAGCGTCCGACTTCGGCTCAGGTCACGATCTCGCGGTTCGTGGGTTTGAGCCCCACGTCGGGCTCTGTGCCGACAGCCAGCTCAGAGCCTGGAGCCTGTTTCAGATTCTGTGTCTCCCTCTCTCTCTGCCCCTCCCCTGCTCATTCTTTGTATCTCTCTGTCTCAATAATAAAACAAAAAAAATTTTAATAAATAAACGTTAACAAATTTTTAAATGCCAAGTTTGGATATTAAGTGAAATCATCATCAGTAATAGGCATGCTGTTACCCCCCACGGACAGTTTGCTGTTAGAAATTTGCTGTGGGGCCTTCCAGAGACTTTCCTATACATTTATATTCATTTTTACGAAACTGGTGTCATAACACACATACACATGTGCTGTGTGTTACCTTTTTTTTTTTTTTTAACGCTTGCAAGACAGGTATCTTTCTGTGACGGTAAATATTCTTCCTGAACATCATATTCCTTGGCTGTTTTTATTCCGTTGTGTGGATATACCACATTGCATTTCCCTGATTCCCGTCTTACTGGACATCTAGGTCATTCCTAAGCTTTTGCAGGGATGCCTCCAGTATTCTGCAACAGTATTTCCAGTGTGTGGCAGTATTTGCTCTCCTGCATTCATGTGCATAGACCTTGGCAAGTGTGTCTAATGATTTTCTGGAGATAAATTTCTGGGAGAAGAATTGCTGAGTCGAGGTTAGACGCGTTTTTAAATTTCAGGATGTGTGGTGTGGCGTGTTTGAACACAGCCCTTAAAGGCGTGTGTCAGCCTGGCCTCCCCTGCGTGGAGGTTACAAAGTTCTCCATTATGGGCTCTGAGCTAGGACAGTCATCTCTGCTTGTAAGACAAGGGTCCAGGGACATCACCCACTCAGGGCTTGGGGCTTGCTGAGCTCCTGATCTGAGCAAGTGTTTGTTTATTGTTGTTGTTTCTTAATTTTTGAGAGAGTGAGCAGGGAAGGGGCAGAGAGAGGGGGAGACAGAGGATCCAAAGCAGGCTCTGTGCTGACCGCACACAGCCCAACACGGGGCTCTAACTCACGAACCGTAAGATCATGATCTGAGCCAAAGTTTGACGCTCACCTGACTGAGCCCCCACCAGGCGCCCCTGAGCAAGTTGTTTTTAAACCTGCCAAGTTCTTGATGAAATGTTTGAGAGCATTTTCACATACATTTCCCTATTTTAGTGTACACTTCCTCATCGGAGCCTTTTGAGGCATCCTGGGAAAGTTGGGGGCAGGTGGATGTTAGGGGCTGGAAGGAGCACAGAGTAGGAACGTTCCATCCCAGAGGCGCCCGCGCTGCCTCTGACTTGTGAAAACTAAGAGCCAGTCATCAATTCCTGTCTCTGTGCCTCAGTTTCTCATCTGAAAAAGGTCAACTGAATCAACTCAAGAGTCCTTCTCACTGTAAATGATAAGATTTGATAATCCTCACGTGACAGATGACAAGTGAAATACAGGTGTGGGCGTTGGGTGGCCATCCATCAGGGACGCACGTCGGGAAAGACCCGCCCAAGTCCCAGATGGGGGGGCTCACTGGGACGCGTGTGTGTCGTTAGTTTGTCACGTGTATTTTCAGACTACCTTGTCGGCCGGCACCAACTTGCCTGTGGACAGTGAGAGTTTTGGCAACAGCCTGTGAAGCAAGACTGAATTGGAAGAATATCCATTCTTGCCTTAAAGCGAATTAAAACTGACTTCTGGAAAGTTTTTATTAGAGTTTGGAGGCCTTTCAGTGGTTGATCTCAAGGCCTCGTAACCCTGGGAGCAAAGCTCAAGCCTCACTTGATTCGAAATGCTGCCAGGGTCTGCCAGAAGGAGGAGACATGAATGATTTGCAGCGCACACAAGGTTACCAGAATACTCACTGGAGAAAGCGCTGATAAATGGCTTGCTTTCTTAAGCCTCATTTACAAGATGAACTCCCCTAGATAATCCCACCCCCTGAATTACTCCAAACTTGCGGGTCTGTGTTAAAGAGTAGTGACGTGATGGCATTCAGGCACATATGTAACATCTGCTTTTTGGTCTGGACAGCAAGGCACAGAGAGGTTAAGTAACTTGCCCAAGGTCACACAACCGCTGCATAATGAATCCAGAGATTCTAGCTCCAGAAGCAGGACATGTCCAAGGGAGGTGGAAAAGAAACAGGTCAATTATAATGATTACATTGTGGGAAGTTCTACAGCAATGCCGTCCACTAGAACTTTCTGCAGGGATGGAAATGTTCTGTATCCGTGCTGTTCAATATGGTAGCTACTTGTGGCCATGGAGCCTGTGAAATGTGGCTAGTGCCACTGAGGAATGGAATTCTTTGTATTTTTAAATTTTAGTAACTTCAAGTTAAATTTAACTAGCCACACGTGGCTGGTGGCTACCTTAATGAACAGCACAGATAATAGAGACCTGAGATCTAGGGCATGGTGAGAGCTCCTGAGCCAAGCTTGGTGGGGGTGAGTTCAGGGAAGACTTCCTAGAGGAAGAGCCCTCAACATTGAAATCTGAAGGATAGCTGGAGGTGAGAGAGAGTAGCCTGGGGCACATGAGGGTGTGGAGCAGCCAGTGGGAGGGCCTAGCAGGAGATGATGGGGAAGGAGCCCAACTAATGATGATCCCTTAAGCCACTTTTAAAGTATTTGGACTTTACCCTGAGGGACGGGATGTGGGCTATTAATGGGCTTTGGCAGGGACCTTGAAGGCCCAGAGTTTGGTTTTGTTAAGTGTAATGGGAGGAGCCAGAGGTGAGGAAGGTGGGGAGACCCTGGAGCTGGCCAAGGCTAGACAGAATGTTCTGGAAGGAGACTTTGAAGGACCGGATGTTGATGTGATGGCAGGAGTGAGAGAGAGGAGTCAGGGGTGCTGCCTTTGGGAGTCTTGGGTCTGGCATTAGGGAGATGTGCCTTCCTGCTTGTGGGGATCCCACACCCGAGTCTAAATCCTAAATCCCTCAGGAGGGCCCACAGACAGGGATGGGTGGAAACCTATGGGTCATCGCTGCCCCTGTCTCCTGCCCTGATTGCACCCTCGGCATCCTACCCACCTGGCCATTCTGACTTCCAAAGGCCCCACCTGTACCCCCTTCCTCCCTCCCCAAGCAAAGAAAGATCCCCATCCTTTGTGGGTAGGGGCACAAAAATGGTTCTGAGCACCCATAGCTCCTGTCTCCTGAGCTTAATGATTTCCAGAGATCACCTCCTTGAGGCCACAAAACAACCCTCGTTTTTCTAATGAGGAAACCGAGGCTTGAGTGGGTGGAGTCACTTGGCCGGACCACACATCTGGGGCAGAGCAGAGATGGCAGGCCCCCCTCCCCTTCTGCCCGAGCTGTGACACAGAGCTGTCACCCCCTGCCTCCCACTGAGCTTAGCACACACCCCGTATCCGGCTCGCGGCTGTCTGCAAAGTGCTCGGGACAGAGATGTCAAGTCCACCACAGCAACCCTTAGGGCCCCCACCTCTGGCTTCTGAGTCTGGCCTATGTAGGGGATTAAGTTAGCAAATGCCTGATTCTGTGACATCTTTGAAAACCAGTGAGAAGCTGGGCATGTGCTCAGATGGCGACGGCCATTCTGGGGCCCCAGGGAGAGTTCTGTTCAGGGTGCAGGGCATCCGAGAACGTCAGGTGATCTTTCAAGGCAAAAATGCCCCGTTTCCCCGAGCGGGGACTGACTTCATCCCTCAAGCAGGCTCACAGCCACCCCCCACACATGCTGCCCGTGAGCCTAGAGATCGGGCAGACGGCCCCATGACTGGCTGGCTCATCACAAGTCAAAACCTTAAAAATATGCCACCCTTGACCTGGTGATTCTCTACTTAGGAATTTCTTCCGATGTGTCACTTTAGCCTCGAGGACATTCGTCATGTTGTTGATTATAACAGGGAAAAACATTCAGCAACCTGAATGCCCAAATCTTGGGGATTGGTGAATGAACTAAAGGTGCTGAGTCTGTCCTGTGGAGTCTTCAGCCATTAAAGATGCAGATGTGGACGGGCCGCCTGGGTGGCTCCAGTGGTTACTTTAAAAAAAAAATTTTTTTTTTAATGTTTTATTTATTTGTAGGAGAGAGTGTGAGAGACAGTGTGAGCAGGGGAGGGTCAGAGAGAGAGGGAGTCACAGACTGAAGCAGGCTCCAGGCTCTGAGTTGGCAGTCAGCACAGAGCCTGACGCGGGCTCGAACCCACAAACCACGAGATCATGACCTGAGCGAAAGTCGGACGCTTAACCGACTAAGCCGCCCAGGCGCCCCTCCAGTGGTTACTTGAACTTGCCTCCAATCACGATCTTGCAGTTCGTGGGATCGAGCCCCCTGTCGGGCTCTGCGCTGACAGTGCAGAGCCTGCTTGGGATTCTCTCTCTCTCTTCCTATCTGTCTGCCCCTCCCCCCCACACACATTCTCCCTCAAAAGAAATAAATAAACTTAAAAAAAAAAAAAGATGTAGAATTGGCCCAGGGGAAATTCTGGATAGCACTCTGCCAGAATATTGTCAGTGGGTGATGGGTGTTATTCTTTGTGCTTCTTTATCATTTCTAAGTGTTTTACAGAGAACATGTATTATTTTGTTAGCTTGTAAAAGGAAAGCATTGTGTGGGCAGCGGCCTCGGGGCTGTTCGGGCCTCAGCTGTTAGGGTCTTTGAGTGTGGCCGTCTGTGAGGTGACCTAGGGTGTTCTGCTGAATTCTTGTTCGGGCATCTCCCCCTCCCACAGCATCCCCTTGAGCATCATGGGCTACACGAGTCGGGAGAGGAAGGGAATGGGGAAGGAGGTGGGCATGGACCGCGCATGTCCTGAGTGTCAGGCCGTGAACTAGGAGCCGTCATGTGGGTCCTGTCCTTGGCATCCGTGCCCTTAGGTGGCCACCGTGTCCTCACTGGATGCTCATAACTTCTCTGTGCCCCAGGTGAAAACCCTGAGGTCACACGGCTAATAAGCGTGTCCCTGGGCAGGTTCATTCTCCTGGACCCTACGAGCTTGTTCTGCCAAGGATGGTCCACAAAGGCGCAAAGTGTAAACAAAGATGATGGGGCATCTTGACCTTGAAGAGTGCATCAGCTGAGTCACAGCATCTCGGGGGCTGTGTCTGCTGTGCTGTGGCCCCCCACCCCCCATTCCCTGATGCTGGGCACATAGTAGGTGTTCAGCAAGTATCTCTTGAGTAAATACCTTCTATATCAAACTTTACCTGGTAGCATGGTGAGCCCAGCCTAGGCAGGAAGGATTCAGCAGGAGGAGAGAGATCACTGTGGGTTGTGATGGCTTTGGCTGAGGAGGATGGGCAGGAAGACGGAGGGGGTGCAAGGAAAACCACAGAGGCTGGGATGTGGGAGGCTTGCGCGGGACTCAGAGAAGAGGTCAGGGAGGGTGGGAGGAAGGGTTTGTTTGGGGCGGGGTGGGAGATGGCACTGGGCTGGGCTCCCTCAATTACAAGAGGTGTTGGATTTCAGCTGGAGGACAATAGGGAGCCACTGAAGGTTGTTGAGCAAGGAAGAGGCTTTTAACTTGCTAAAGTGAACAAGGTGGGGGAACCCAGCAGTTCAGTCACTTAGTGGAGGTCTGGGAGCTGCCCACCATGTGCCAGCACTCCTTCCAGGTGCCCCGGCCGAGGCACTGAGTAGGTAGTGACGACAGAAGGATCCAGGGATCCAGACTGCCTGGGCGCAGTGGTTATCAGTTTGGACATCGGGTCCCAGCCTCCTGCCAGGGTTTGAGTTCCACTCCACCGTGCATGGGCTGTTTGATTTGGGGCCTGTCACTTCACCTGTGTGAGCCTCCGTGTTCTCATCTGCAAAATGGGGATCGTAATAAAGATTGCCAATGGGAAGCCGGTGGCAGTGGGAATCTGTGGGCGGGAGACAGGTGAGGGAGTGTCCCCACCAGGTGGACAAGTCCTGGGAGACTGAAGATGGAGAGAAGATCGTCCCGCCTGCAGTGCCAGGGAGAGCAGGGAGAGGACGGGCAGCCTGGTGCCCTGCCTGCTGGGGAGGGTGACACCTCCATCCCGGTTTGCTTGCCTTTAGCACTGACAGCCCTGCATCCTGTGACGCCTTGGGCACATGGGGACAGCTGGTAGCCCTAATACCCGTGGCCCTCCCCCAGACATTTGGACCCGCTGCTGAGCACAGTAGAGAGCGGGGGCTGGTTTGAGCCGGGGGCGATGCCCGCGATCTGTGGCAGCTGCGGACCAGGTTCTGAGCGTTTTCCCCTGATAGGAACCTCCTCTCCGCTCGTCCCTGCAGGACCAGCTGAAGCAATGTTTCTCCAGGCGGCCCCCCGAGGCGAGGGACACCGACACCCTCGTGCAGGAAGCCGACAGCCAGTATGGGACGTGGACGGACCAGCGCCAGAGCGGGGAGAGGTAAGGCGTCCCCGGGTGTCTGTATGGAGGGCGGTGTGGCCCCCCCTGCACCCTCGTTTCTATATTTTTAGAACCTGCTTTGTCCTTGAGCACAAGAGTAATCCATTCTTACTGTAAAACAGAAAACGTAGAAAAGTACGAATCATTTTATTTTATTTATTTATCAATATTTTTATTTATTTCTAGGAGAGAGAGAGACCGCGTGAGCAGGGGAGGGTCAGAGAGAGAGGGAGACACAGACTCTGAAATAGGCTCCAGGCTCCGAGCTGGCAGTCAGCACAGAGCCCGATAAGGGGCTCGAACCCGTGAACCGCGAGATCATGACCTGAGCGAAAGTCAGACGCTTAACCGACTAAGCCACCCAGGCGCCCCTGAATTATTTTAAAATAATATATGAAATGTCCAGATTAGGTAGATCCGTAGAGACGGAAAGGAGGTTAGTTGCCAGGGGCTGGGGTGCGTAAGTAGGGATGTTTCACAAGTACCAGGCTTCCTTTTGGGGGAATGAAGATGCCCTAGAATTACATCATGGCGATGGTGGCACAGTGTGCGAAATGCCACTGATGGAAAATGTTATGTATGTTACAGCACAGTGAAAGAAAGTACAAAGAAAGTGAAAACCATATGTAACCCCACCGCACAGATCATGAATGAGGGCATTCGTGCTTTTCGTTAGATGTCTGTCTAGACTTTCCACTCTATCTGTGTGTGTTTACAGAGGAACGTACTATACATGTTGCTTTATAAGCTGTGTCTGCCTTTAATATCGCCCCAGTTAAACTTTTTTTTAGTTTACTTTTTGAGAGAGAGAGAAAGAGAGAGCAGGGGGGAGGGGCAGAGAAAGAGAAGAAGAGAGAGAATCCCAAGCAGGCAAAACACTGTCAGTACAGAGCCTGGGGCAGGGCTCCAACCCATGAACCATGACATCATGACCTGAGCTGAAATCAAGAGTTGGACGCTTAACTGACTGAGCCACCGAGGCGCCCTCGCTTTTTGTTTTGTTTTGTTTTTTTAAAATTTTTTAGCATATTTGTTTTTTGAGCGAGAGCATATCACCCCTGTTTAAAGGCTTGGGGGGCCCTCAGAGGTCTGCCTGGTTACGGCTGTGGCAGAAGCCTTCATATTATCACGAAGAGCGTGGACCCAAGTCGCAGGCAGCTCTGAGTTCCAGCCCTGCCCTAGCCGGCTGCGGGACTCTGGGTCAATGAGTTACGATTTCCAGGCTTTGCGTCCCTCCTCCATAGGAGGGAATGATGCTTCTAAAAACAGCCGGGGTTTATTGAGCAGACGTGGCAAGCACTGTTGTAAGCATGTAAATGTGTTAACATCTAATCGTGCCACCCCATCTTGCAGAGGTGAAGGCCGAGGCAGCCCACCACATGGGGTGGCTGCCAACTGCTGTGCAGATTCCCCAGCACAGACAGTAGGACCTCTTCACGGCACCTGTTCGTTGTTCTAAAAATACAGTATTCTCTCTCTTGGGCGGGATCGAGCACAGTCGTGGCTTTGTGGACGCCTGGGCTGGACACGGCCGTGTTCTCAGCTCTCCCTCGCCAGGGGCCACAGGATCATGTGGTCATGTGACCACAGCAGAGTCACATGCTTTGTTTTTTTAATGTTTGTTTATTTTTGGAGAGAGAGAGAGAGAGAGCGCGCGTGCGTGAGCAGGGAAGGAGGAAGAGAGAGGGAGACACAGAATCTGAAACAGGTTTCAGGCTCTGAAGTGTGAGCACAGAGCCCCATACGGGGCTCGAACCCACGAACTGTGAGATCATGACCTGAGCTGAAGTTGGACGCCTAGTCGACTGAGCCACCCAGGCGCCCCTAACATGGTCTATTGAAGTCAGAGAGACCTGGGTTGGCGGCGTGGCCCCCGCCAGCTGTGTCACTGAGTGCCTTGGTTCCCTCGCCTTTGGGGGTCTGCCCAGGGGCGGGGGGACTGATCCCCAGCTCTCCACCTGCTTCCCCTGCCCTCTTTGCTGGGAGAGGTCACAACCCTCCACTGGGCAGTGTCCCCCAGCCCTCGATGTTAAAGTTGGGTGGACGTGGATGGAATGAAAAATGGGTATGTGGGGGGAGGGGGTGCCTGGGTGGCTCAGTTGGGTGACCAATTGACTGGGTGACTTCAGCTCAGGTCGGGATCTCATGGTTTGTGAGGTCAAGCCCCACATCAGGCTGTGCTGACAGCTCAGACCTGCTTGGGGTTCTCGCTCTCTCCCTCTCTCTCTGACCTTTCCCCATGCTCTCTCTCTCACAAAATAAGTAAATAAACATTTAAAACAAGAAAAGAAAATGGGTACAAAGACAAAAAAGGGAAGCAAAGGTTTCTTAGAGTTCCCGCGAAAGCCTTTTTGCCCCTAACCTGTGAAAGGTGTTTTGTTAATGAGCCTACTTACCTGTCACTGGACTTCACTTAAGTCTCCTGCAAGAACCCTCAGGACTGTGAGTCCAGAAGCCTGCGTCTGGTTTCGCCTCGCTCACTGTACGACCCTGGGAGGCCTGTCCTCTCTTGTGCGTGGGCGCCCCCATCTGCTCCCCAGAAGCATTGCAGCGCCCCTTCCCTGGCCGCCCAGCCCTGGGCAACAGCGCCATCTGCTGCCTCCTTGGTGGTATTTCCCCCGTGGTTCCAGAACTCACCTCAGTCCCACCCCCCACCCCAAAATCCTGCCCATTATTCGTCCCAGGGCTGACCCAGCATGGCTGTGCGCCAGGGGTGAGCCGCCAGTACGCCTGGGTCAGACGTTCTGTGCAGGGGTGTAGCTCCGGGAGCTTCCAGGGCAGACCCCTTCTGTCAGCGAGGTGGTGCCTGGGTGCCTGCCTGCCCTTCCTCAGGAGAAGCTCTCCCATGCTCTTGGCTTTGGTGTCTTTAGTGGGAGGGAGGAACCTTTTTAATTTACTGGCTTAATTTTTTTGGCCTTAATGATTTATAAATTTCTGTCTCATGTGGTCCCAGTCATCCAAGCCATACTTAAATACATTACCATGGGCAGAACTTCTAGAAGTAGGAGGGTCAAGGGCATGGATTCTGGAGTTGGCTCCAGCCCTTTGGGCAAGCCACTTCACACCTCTGTGCCTTGGTTTCCTCACCTTTAGTGGGGTTAATATTTAATCTCCTGAGGCTAATCCCGCCTGATAACATGGTGGTGGCTGCAAGATGACACGGAGACCCTCACGGGATTAGGGAGAGGATTCAGGGACTCAGTTTGTAGCATAGTGCCTGGCACATAGTAAGTGCTCAGTAAATCTTTATCGCATGTGTGAACGAGTAAATGGGACCATGCGGAAGAGTCCCCTGCCTCCTGCTCTTCCACGAGCGACTGCTGGTGATTTTTATCAATATCAGCGCTTGTCCGACAGAAATACAGCTCGACACTGGGTGTTATATGGAAACCAACTTGACAGTGAACTATTAAAAAAAAAGAAGAAGAGGAAAGAAAGAAATATAGCTCGAGCCGCAAATGTGAGGCGTGTGTGATCTAAGATACTCCAGTGGCCCTGGCAAAAGAGTAAAAAGGAAACCAGGTGGAAATTAATGGTAACAACTGAACTAACAATAGTTTATTGACTCTGAATCTGAAATGTTATCATTTCAATGTGTAATCACTATTTTACATTCTCTCTCTCTCTCTCTCTCTTTTTTATCCAAAGTGTTGGGAATCCAGTGTGTACTTTGTACTCTGGGCTCGCATGCGCCACATGGCGACGGCCCGGCAGCCATGTGTGACCAGTAGCTCCCGCACTTCTGCCCCGTACAGGGTGGGAGGGTCTCGAGTGGGACAGTACTGCCCCCTTCCTGTCCACACCTGTGCAGGTGCTCCGGCTGTACCACAGACAGCGCCTGGTGGTGCCGGGAAAGGTTATCCCACCGGGGGTTCGGGGTCTTGTCTCCTGGCATGTAAACCGCACCCTGAACCTGCTCTCCGCCACTTTTACTTGCACTTTAGTTCCGAAGCCACCGGCACAGTGATGTCTCCCTTCCCTCCTTTCTCGTAGTCTGGCCCCTGAGTCCCCATCCCCGGACAGCAGTGCCGTGTCAGCGCGGAAACAGCTGCCGGGCAGCCGCCTGTCTTCTCTGTCCTCCCAAACGGAGGCCACCTCGGTCGGGGACCAGCACAGCGGCTCCAGGGAGCAGCGCAGCACCAGCGTGGACCAGTCCAGCACCGACTTGGAATCCACCGATGGGACGGAGGGGCTGCCCGCGCCGGACGCCTGCCCTGCAAGGAGTGTGGACGACTTCTCCTTCATAGATGTGAGTCAGTAACTGGGAGCACGCGTTGGGAACAGTCAGTCCTCCCTAAAGGGCTGCTCTGGCGTCTCTGAGCCAGTTGGCCCTCCCGGAGGGTAGGATCCGTGTGCCAGGGACCCCTGAGGCAGGTGCAGAGGGCACGGTCTGAGATGGGACTGATGTCCGCAAGGTAGCTGGGACCTGCCATTGGCCCGCAAACGTCTTCACCTCTCCGAGCCTCGGCTTCCTCATGCGCCGATAAACCAGCACGATGGGCTGCGTGACCTCAGATGCGATCACGTGTGTTCACCTTACAGCTGATCGCAGCCCAGACCTGTTAGGTCAGCAGGACGTCCGAGGGGGTCTGCCTGGGGTTTGCCGTTCCCGGCATGCCGCGCCTGGAGTTTGCTCGGACCCAGTCTGCCGGGCATCTGCACCAAGGCCTTGCTTGGTGGGATGTGTCTCTGGTCCCAGGGATCCCTGTCTCTCTAAACGTGTAGGAGTGGTTCCCGGAAGGGGAGCCCCCTCGGGCATGGACAGCCTCGTGTGGGTCCCCAGGGGCAGCCCCTAGGATTCAGCTCTTCTCGGTTCCGAGCGGAGCCAGCCTCCCAGATGTGAGCCGCCCAGGCCAGGCGGGATCCTGCTCCAGCCCCTTCCCCGCCAGCGTCTGTCCTCTGCACCCACAGGAGCCTTTCCCATCTTTGAAGCCTTACTGTTCTCCTTCTCTGACATTAGGGCTACCCCCGCCCACCCTCCTGTGGATGCATCATCTAAATGATGCAAAATCTAAAAGCAAGCCGCTGTCTTCGCCCACACTCTTAGGGATGGCTACCCCGATTCTCCCCAGAGAAGGATCCCCGCTGCTTTGGGAGAAAGGTCTTTCTCCGGGTCCTCAGAGGGAATGCCCCCTCCTAGATATGGTCAGGGTCTCTTAATGGCACCTCTGTGTCAGGAAGGACAGAGATGGGGAGAGACACAAAGTCTCTGTTGGGCCACCCCCTATAGAAACATGGACTAAGGATTCAGTTAGGTGATGGGTTCAGTTATTCATTCAACAAACATTTACTGAGCTCAAGCTATGCACCAAGCATTGCTGGAGCTTCCGTGCTTGTATGACATCCAGTCCTCTGGACTTACCTTCTAGAACATTAAGCAGCGGCCATTATACATATAACAGCATCGCCAGCAGCCCCTGGTCCCTGAGTGTCGGTCCCTGGACTGCTCGCCTGTCAGTAACCCCAAGAGGCAAAAATTGCTGCCCCATTTTGCAGGTTTTAGGGGAGCCAGTGAGTGGCTCAAGGGCTGGTGTCCCAGAGCACAGGTCCAGCAGCTTGTTGAAGGCACACTGAGGTCTCCCTGCCCTGCCCAGCACCACTCCACTTGGGTCTCCCGTGGGGGCTGTTTGGAGGTAGAAAGGGAAGGCGAGGCACTAAGGTGTCCAGTCCCTGCTCCAGCCTGTGGCTGTGGGGGCAGCCCTGGGAAAACAGAGCCATCTGCCCCTCACGGTAGTCCCCTCCCCACCCTGCCACAGTCTCTGAGTCTGAAAACCTGGCTCTGTGCCTTCCGTCCCTCCCCTCCTTCCCCCGGCCCCATCAGATCCCGCGCTGGATGCCATTATGACCCCTTTGAGAAGCAGCAGGGCAGATATTAATACCCTCCTCCATCCCCAGTGTGGTGGCCGCCGCTTCCCAGCTGTGGGAGACGAGTCACTGAAATTAGCCCGCCGTCACTCATCTAAAGAGGCTGTGGGTGACGGCATTTCTCCAAAGTAGCCCTGAGCGGGAGAACCCAGCCTTTCAGGCAAGCACCTGTGCTGGCCGGTGTGAGCCTGTCAGACAGTGTGAAACCAGGACTTCCCACACCTGGCCCCCCCCACCCCCCGAGTTCTCCCAGTCACTGAAGGAGGCAGAGCCATTTGGGATATTCCATTTTTACAAAGAGGAACATTCAGGCTCAGAGAGGTGAAGTCCGCCACTCAAGGTCACACAGCCAAGATCTGAACCAAGTGGAATTTGAACACAGAGCTCTGAGTGCTTCTCCAGCACCCCCCCACCCCATCCCCCCGCCCAGGCCATCTCGGAATGAGTGGCTGCCCATCCGTCTTGCTGGGCCTACCTGGATGGTCTGCAACCCCCACCCTTCCCCTGTGGGAGGTCATCACCTTGGAAAGCATCATGGACCCTCTGCCCGCGTCAGCTCAGAGTGTGATGCTTGCAAACAAGTGTTTGGCATCAGGCGCATTGCCCTGCCCGCCCCTACGTGCCCCTACCTGCACCCTGAATTATTGTGAGCAAAGCAGGGGCCACACACAGAATGCCTCAGCTCACGGGCTCTGCGTGGATACGGGTCCTACCAAGATTTAATGAGATGATGTATTCGGTTATTCATTCAACGTGCAAATGAACGTTTATCAGGCTCCTGCTGTATACCAGCTCTGCTCTAGCCCCATGACTCATGAGGAAGGAAAGGGCATTTTCGCTCCTGTCCACTAGGGGGCTGGCACCATGCTGGCACATTCAAAGTTTGGTTCATAGAGGAATCTAGATATGGTATGTTTCACGGAGGGATCTAGATTCCTGGGCTGAGGTGCCCCACGTACCCCCTAAACAACGGCTTATGTATCAAGGAGGCGACGCACAGCCCCTGCCAGTGGTGCCCTCAGTTAATGGCTCCCTTGCTTTTCTCCTTTCCCCTCCCCACTGCTCCCAAAGCAAACCTCAGTCCTCGACTCAAGTGCCCTCAAGACCCGGGTGCAGCTGAGCAAGAGAAGCCGCCGCCGGGCTCCCAGCTCCCACTCGCTCCGGCGCAGCCGAGTTAGCCAGTCGGAGAGCCGGTCTCCTTTGGAGGCGGAGGCTGACAACGCATGGATGTTCAAGGACTCAACGGGTATGCCCCGTCCTCCCTTCTCCCCGGAGACCACACTGAACAGCAGGATGGATCTGGGTTAGACACCGAGCAGCACTTCCTCCCCTTGTAGGCTGCAGGATTGGAGAACATAGTTACAGAGGAAACTGTGCTCTCTCATTCTACAGACCTTGTTAGAAACAGGTGAAAACAGCTTTTCCTGGGATGACATATTAATTGGGGCTCCACGGGTGGCAAAGGACAGAGACACAACGTAGTAGGATTTCACGGTTTCTGCCTTTACCCTTATTAAATTTACTCAGACTTTTCTAGGTCTTTAAAGACTTGCTGGTCTTTGTACAGATTCTCGAGTAGACAGATTAGATCTATTTATCATCTGCCTTTTTTGTTTCTAATAAATTATTATTATTATTTTAATGTTAATTATTTTGATAGAGAGAGACACAGAGTATGAGCGGGGTAGGAGTGCAGAGAGAGAGACACAGAATCCGAAGCAGGCTCCAAGCTCTGAGCTGTCAGCACAGAGCCCGACGCAGGGCTTGAACCCACAAACCGTGAGATCATGACCTGAGCCGAAGTCGGATGCTTAACTGACTGCCACCCAGGCGTCCCTCTAATAAGTTATTAAGGCTACACATTTTCCTCTAAGGACTTCTTTGGCTGAATCCTGTGCATTGAATCTTAAAGAGCCAACAGGAACTAGCCAGGGAAGGGTATTCCAGACAAAACTATCAATGGGATCAAAGGGACAAGCATGTAGAAAGAACATCTGTGTGTGTGGCAGGGGCCTAAGTGGTTCAGGGCTGCTCAGGCCGGGAGTAGCAGGGATCGTGCCAGAAGGGTGGGCACGGGCCAGCTTGTGGACAGTTGCAAGCCTTGCTAAGGAGTTCAGCTTTGTGGGGGGCGGGGAGCCATGGAGGAGTATTAAGAAGCAAAACCTCTTCTTACGATGGAAAGCATGGCAGATGACCTCCCCGCTCTACACAGACACAGGCCCCCAAACGCCATTGCAGGGCCTTTGACCCTTTGGGGTTCACCCATGGCCAGCAGTGGGGTGTCAGACCAGGCTCGGAGCTGAGTGAGGGGCCTAGCTTCTGACCAGACGCCTTAAAGAAATGCTTGGAGGGTCTTCCTTCCCTCTCCTACATCATGTTTGTGAGTAAGGAATATGACCTGAATAAGACTTCTCTCTGGACTTTCCTGGGTTTTCTGAGCCAAATCCCACCCAGCGGCCTGGAGCCAGTGAAAACCGATGTGGGTGGGGTGCCTGGGCGACTCAGTCCAGCAAGCATCCGACTCTTGATTTCAGCCCAGATCCTGATCTCAAGGTTCAGTTCGTGAGACCAAGCCCTGCATGGGGCCCAGCGCTGACAGTGCGGAGCAAGCTTGGGATTCTGTCTTTCCCTCTCTCTCTGCCCCTTCCCGACTCGGGTACACACTCTCTCCCTCTCAAAGCAAACATTTGAAAAAAGCCAATGTGGGGACCGAGGCGCACCAGTACCCCCAGCTGGAACATGGCAGCATCCTTCTGGTTCCCAGCAGCCTTGAGGAGCCAGCCTGGAGCTGGGGAGGGCCTGGGGGTAGGCCTTCTGAGCCCACCCCAGCTCCCTGCATGGCCTGGGGGGGTCCAGAGGAGCAGACCTTGCCTGCTTCCTCCCCCACCCCTCCCCGCACTCCTCTCGGCTTTCAAGCCCAAGCCGGGGAGGCTGATGCCCTCGCTCCTCATTCCTGGAGGCGTGGGGACATGGAGTCCACACCCCCAAAGTGTCTCCTATGAGGCCGATGGCGATGCAGTTAAGTTCCTGAAAGAGGGGGGCTGGGGCAAAGGGAAGCGGCTTCCTGGTCTGGCTCTGGGCGGGCCTTCCACGAGACACACGGAGCCCCCCGCCCCGTCTTCAAAGAGCCACCACTGCTGGCTGAAAGCGGTTGTGTCATTTGCTCCGCCAAAGCCTCCCTTCTCTTACCCTGACTTGAAAGGAGCCGGGAGCCAGGAGGTGGGTCTGTCGTGCCTTCTCCTCCCAGGAGAACACGGTCATACCGTATTGTCAGTGTTGGGGCACCTTCGTTTGTCCTCATCTGTACAATGGGCCAGTGATCCGTTCCGGACCCGGCCGGTGTGAGGACCGCGTGAGGGACCGTGTGCGGGGCACCTGCTGGCCGCCTGTGACCTGCTCTCTTCTTTGCAACAGAAGAGAGAGCTCCCAGGAGGGAGGAGTCCGACGAGGAGGAGGAGAAGCCACACAGGGCTGAGAGGACCCCCGTGGGCCCCCCCCAGAGGATGCCCGTGTTTCCAGGCATGGACCCGGCCGTGCTGAAGGTACCGCTCGTCACACCCAAACCACCCTCAACCTTGGCAGCAAAGAGAGCGGGTCTCTCCCGTGTTCTTTCCCTCCCTTCCTCCTTCTCTGCCTTCCCACCCTCTGTTCCTCTCCTTCCCTCCCCCCTCCTTCTCCTTCCCTCCCCCCTTCCCTCCCCCTTCCCTCCCCCTTCCCTCCCTTCCCTCCTCCTTCCCCCTTCCACCCATTCCCTCCCCCTTCCCTCCCCTCCCTTTTCCCTCCCCTTCCCTCCCTCCTTCCCTCCCCTCCCTTCCTCCTTCCTCCTCTGTTCCTCCCCTTCCCTCCCCCTTCCCTCCCTCTGTTCTTCTCCTTCCTCCCCTTCCCTCCCCTTCCCTCCCTCCTTCCCTCCTCCCTCCCCCTCCCTTCCCTCCCTCCCTCCCCCTTCCCTCCCTCCTTCCCTTCCCTCCCTCCCTCCCCCTTCCCTCCTTCCCTCCCTTCCCTCCCTCTGTTCTCTCCTTCCCCTCCCCCTTCCCTCCCTCCTGTTCTCCTTCCCTCCCCCTTCCCTCCCTCTGTTCCTCTCCTTCCCTCCCCCTTCCCTCCCCTTCCCTCCCCTTCCCTCCCCCTTCCCTTCCCCCTTCCCTCCCTCCTTTCCTTCCCTCCCCTTCCCTCCTTTTCCCTCCCTTCCTCCTTTCCTTCCTCCCTTCCCTCCTTTCCCTTCCCTCTTTCCCTCCTTTCCTTCCCTCTTCCCTCCCTCCTTTCTTCTCCCTTCCATCCCCCTTCCTCCCTCCCCCTTCCCTCCTCCTTCCCTTCCCTCCCCTCCCTCCCCCTTCCCTCCCTCCTTCCCTTCCCTCCTTCCCTCCTCCTTCCCTCCCTCTGTTCCTCTCCTTCCCTCCCCCTTCCCTCCCTCTGTTCTCCTTCCCTCCCCCTTCCCTTCCTCTGTTCCTCTCCTTCCCTCCCCCTTCCCTCCCTCTGTTCCTCTCCATTTGTCAAACTGTTGGACTCACAAGAAGTTGCAAAAACAGTACAGGGAGCGCCGTGCATGCCTCGTGTGGCTTCCCCAGCTTCATGCGACCAGAGTCCGTGTCATTTTTTGCAAAAACAAGAAGTCCGTGAACGGCAGATGCACGCTTGCCCCTGTGGTTGAGTTTATAGGCCTTCGAATCGGGAATGTCTTGCAGCCCCTGTGTGGGGCCAGAGGTTTTCTGGCTTTATTTTCCAGCGTTGGAGCAAATGCTGTCTTCTGGGGCAGCCTAACGTAGTGGGCGGTGGAGGCCCGGGGGACGCCCCGCGCAAGCTCCCGAGGCCAGTCCTTAGATCCCCGGACACAGCCCAGGCCCCTCACGCTGTGTGGATGAGGCTCTCGGGACGCGTTTGCTCTGGTTAGCACGAGTTCCTCAGGCCCGGCGGCCACACCGTGTGACTTGCACACTCTTGGCCGCGAGCAGCGCTTGGCCATCAGGAACCGTCAACAGAGGCCACCAGGCTCATGGTGGAAGGAGCCCTGGGGCTGGGGTTGGGGTTGGTCAGACCCAGGGCGAACGCCAGCTCTTGAAAACTGTGACTTTGGGCAAACCGCTTGACCTCTGACCTTTAGGCTACTCCCGTGTACAATGGGGAAAGGCAGCCTCTACCTTGGAAGCGGGCCAGTGTGTGTCATATCAGTGAGGCCTGGCAGAGTCCAAACAGCGGGTGCCCAGTGCACAGAGTGGCGGGCGGACAGCCGTGACAGGGGCCGCCCCAGGCTTGCCTGGGGACAGCTGTCCCCTGCCGCCGGCACAGCCGCGGACCCCATGGGGAACTCTGCACTGTCCCGTCATCCCGGCCCCAGCCAGGCCCTCCAGAATGGGTGAAAATCCACCCCGCTTTCCTCCTGCGGGAATCTGGTAGTGAAAACCTCGTCTTACTCATGTGGACACAGGACCAAGGAGCTCAGCAGAGCCGAACGTCCCTCAGGATGAGGGAGGCCATTGGCTCCATGCCTGGGTTCTCGGGACGTTAGAACACCCTGTCCTGACACATACAAGTGGTGGCCCTTCCCTCGAAGACAACGTGACTGTGCGGGGCGCTGACGGCGGCCCCTCGGGCCCAGTGGGCAAGGCGGTGGCATGGACCGCAGGCCTGGCCTCCAGGGTCAGGCTGGGTCTCCCGCCTGGGTACAGATCAGTTGTGGGGCGCTGTCGTCACCATGCAGTGATGGTGCCATCAGACGGGACCCTTCCCCAGACCAGAGGCACTTACGGGCTCGGCTCTCTTCTCTCCCCAGGCTCAGCTGCACAAGAGGCCAGAGGCAGACAGCCCGGGCGAGACCCCAGGCTGGAGCCCGCAGCCCAAGACCCCCAAGTCCCCGTTCCAGCTGGGCAGCCGTGTGCTGCCCTCCAGCATGGAGAAGGATGACAGGTGAGGGGCCTGGGGGCGAGGCCCCCCAGCCCAGGCTCAGGATGCACTCTGGGGGGGCCAGAGGGGGGCGTTGCTTAAAAGTGACCAGAAAGGGAGTTTCAACCATTTTTTTCCCTTTAGAAGCAGAACTTTGATCACTCGAACTCTCGGCAGCCTGATGTCTAAAAACCCACCAAGGCGGGGGCACATGGGGGGCTCAGTGGGTGAAGCGTCCAGCTCTTGGTTTCAGCTCAGGTCATGATCTCGCGGTTTGCGGGTTCGAGCCCCACGTCGGGCTCTGCGCTGTCCGCTCAGAGCCTGCTATGGGTTCTCTCTCTCCCTCTCTGCCCCTCCTCCACCCGCACCCTCTCTCTCAAAAGTAAATAAATAAAGGGGCGCCTGGGTGGCTTAGTCGGTTAAGGGTCTGACTTTCGCTTAGGTCATGATCTCGCGGTTTGTGGGTTCGAGCCCCGCGTCGGGCTCTGTGCTGACTGCCAGCTTAGAGCCTGGAGCCTATTTCAGAGTCTGTGACTCCCTCTCTCTCTGACCCTCCCCTGCTCACGCTGTCTCTCTCTCTCTCCTAGAAATAAGTAAAAATATTTTTTAAAAAAGTAAATAAATAAACACTTAGGAAAATAAATACAAATAAAAACACACCGAGGTGGGGGTGGAGGACTAGGAATCAGGGCAGCTGGCCTCACTCTTTTCCCCTACTCTCCACATCCCACATGGAATCCCAGGGCTCTGTTGTAGGAATACTGCTGACCCAGTCCAGCCTTCTCCAGACCGATGGGCAACCTGAGGCATCCTCCCTCCTCTTACCCTCCAGGGCAGGGCCTCCGTCTCAGGAGAATCAGGGAGACCCAGGAAGACGGATAGTAGGGCACAGCCAGGCTGACAAGATTGACTTATTTCAGCCGCCCTGTCTGGAGCCACGCGACACAGAGATAGCCCAGCCCAGCACCTGCCCCTCCCCCACCCAGGGGGCTCCCAGACCAGCTGCTTCAGCAGCTGGGGGTAGAGGTTACGGAGCACGCTTCAGAGGCACTCAGATTGCACACATCCCACCTCCGGGCTTCATCCCAGAGGTGTAGCTTAGGGACTGCATGGCCTAGGAGAGTCACTGGGCCTCTCTGCACCTCAGTCCCCTTGTCTGCAAAATGGGTTGACTCACCATTCTGACCTTCCAGGGTGGTCATGAGGACGAAATGGGGCCGCTGGCTTGCAAATGTGCTCAGCAAAGGACAGTGGGAGTCCTCTCATGGGTTAACACGTGACAGTTAGGGATTGTTCACGCTAACACCGTAATGTAGTGACTGCTGTGACAGAGCAGGGGGTTGGCAAGCCTGAGTCCACGGGCCAAATGCAGTCCGCTGTCTGCTTTTGTAAATAAAGCTTTATTGGCCCGTGGCCACACCTGCTTCTCTCTGTATTGTCCACGGCTGCTCTCCTGTTTACAGCTGCAGAGCTGGCTAGTTGTAACAGACACCCCGTGCGTGATCCACAGAGTCAAAACTACTTACTCTCTGGCTCTTATCTGACCCCGTGCTAGACAAAGGACTTGTAACCCAGATGTGAGGAAGAAAAATGCAGAAAAAGGCTTCTAAGAGAAGGAGTTGCCTGAACCGACTCACAACAGACAAAGATGGCAGCGTGAGGGGGCCCCAGGCTGAGGTCACAGCACGTGCAAAGGCCCGGAGGCGAGATATCACAGGGAGCTGCAGGCAGTGCATAGTATTAGAGCACAGGGTGGGCTGTGGGAAGCAGAAGACAAGAGGTTGAGAGAGAAACAGGCTACAGCTCAGACGGTGCCTCTCATGCCCTGGAGACACGAGAATCGCAGGGCTGCCCTGGGGTCCACTGAAGGCTCTGGAGTTGCTCTGGGGCTGGAGGAGCCCCCAGACTGCGGTCTCAGAAGCCCCCCTGGATGCCTGGTCTTGTGCCTCCGCCGTCAGGCAAGGCTTGCTTGGGTTAGCCCAGAGCCCTGTCTGCCCCAGGGATCTGTCCTTCCTCGTAAACAGCCCTCCTCTCCCTCATGGGGCCATGGGGTCAGGGACACTCCCTGAGAAGGGCATAGGTTGGGTCTTGTGAGCACTCCTGTTTGAATATAAAAGTGGTGTATGAGGCACCTAGGTGGCTTAGTCGGTTAAGCGTCCGACTTTCCGACTTTCGCTTGGGTCATGATCTCGTGGTTCATGGGTTCGAGCCCCGCGTCGGGCTCTGTGCTGACTGCCAGCTCGGAGCCTGGAGCCTGTTTCAGTCTGTGACTCCCTCTCTCTCTGTCCCTCCCCTGCTCACACTGTCTCTCTCTCCTAGAAATAAATAAAACATTAAAAAAAAAATAATAAAAGTGGTGTATGCACACCATAGAAATTTTGGAAAATATAAAAAGAATATAAAGCAGAAAGTGAAATCTCCCATGATTCGAACCACCCCCCCAAGGACCACCGGTGTGATCCTGGGCACCTCTCCTTCCATCTGAAGTGTTTAGATGTAGCTGAGATTACAGCGTGTGTGTACGTAGCTCGCTCTCCCGTTAACATGTTTCACGTGACCGTTTTCCCAAGGCCGTTAGATGATCTTCATAAACACGATCTTTTTCTTGCAAGAAATTTCAGAGAATGAGGACTTTCTTTGTTGTGTTTGTTAAAACAGTACGTTCTCATTACAAGCAATTTGGAGAACACAGCAAAGTTCGTGAAGAAAGTAAAAAACAAAATACTCAGAAGTGTCACCACTGAGCTGGTAGCTGCTCAAATGTATTCACTTAGGGAAATGCATCGACCTGTGTACTTGTGGTTGGAGTGCTTTTCCGGGTGTGTGTTCTTAAAAAACAGCTGAAACAAATCTTAACCTCTTCCAAACAAGCATTTGTTAATTATTTGGTAAACATAAGGCATATCTACCTGTGTCTTATGGACAATATATTAGTCAGTGTCTTCCAAAGAAATAGAACCGATAGGATGTATATATACATACACATACACAGAGTAGGAAGAGACAGAGGGAGAGTGAGAGAGGAAGAGGGAGGGAGAGAGGGGGGAGGGAAAGGAGAGAGGACGGGAGAGAGAGAGGGCTGGAGGGAGAGATTGATATTTAAATTAAGGAACTGGCTCACACGATTATGGATGCTGGCAAGTTCCAAATCCTCAGGGCAGGCCAATAGGCTAGAGACTCAGGGAAGAACCAATGTTGTAGTTTGAGTCCCCAAAGCAGTCTGTTGTCAGATGTGTGGGGAGCTCAGCCTTTTTCTATTAAGGTCTTCAACTGATTGGACGAGGCCCACCCATAATATGGAGGGTAATCTGCTTTACTCAAGGTCTACTGATTTAAATATTACTTCTGTCTTAAAAAAATGGCCTTCACAGAACCATGTAAAATAATGGTTACTCAAATACCTAGGCCCTGTGACCTAGCCAGGTTGACACATACAAATAACCGTCACAGGCGTTTTCATGGGTGGAGAGCTGGAAGGATGGAGGCATGCCTGGGTGACAAACGGAAATAATTCTGTGTCACCATGACTTCACAGTGCAGATTATGTCATAGAACGGGCGCACCCCAATCTACTTAACGTTCCTCGTCTCTGGGCACTTGGATTCCTGTTTCTTACAAATCTGTCACATCCACACAGGCATCTTTCCTCCCTGCCAGTGCCTGGCTCAGTATCGCCTCGGCGGCATGGAGGATGCGCAGTCGGGTACCTCACAGCCCCGCCTGCAGGGAGGCCTCAGTCTGGCTCACACTTGACTCTCGCTGGCTTTGTGGTTTCAGGTCAGAAGAGCCCTCTCCCCAGTGGTTAAAGGAGCTGAAATCCAAGAAGAGGCAAAGCCTGTATGAGAACCAAGCTTGAGCAGGTATGAAGGGGCGCAGCAGGGGAACGTGGATGGAGCCTGCTGTCTGCAGTCAGGAACCTAGGCCAGAAGGCAAAGGGTTGGAGACTTTTGAACCCTAGGAGAGAAAAGGGAAAGTGGGTGCAGGTGTTCTGGGTTCCTGTCAAGAGGGTGGTGATGATCTGTTTCCTCTGAGGGGAAAAAACCCAGGTGGACAGCCTGGTCGAGGAGCCAGATAACTTGGGCTCTGGGCTCATGCACGTTGGCTAGCTCATCTCAAAACGCTTTCATAAAGTGGAACAGTGAGACATCAGAGATTAGCTTAACCCAAAATGTCCCCAATTTTTACATTCATACACAGCCTGCATAATTAAGAATTAATTTGAAAAAAAAAAGATTAAAAAAGTCAAATGATTGGAAATGCCCCAGTGTAGGTCCCAAATGACTTCAGATCTCTAACTTCAGTTTCCTCATCTGTAAAATGGGCTAATAGTGCCCATGTTGTCAAATGGTCCCCAGGGCTCTGTGAAGATGCACTAAAGTGCTGGCACTTAGTCCTAAGTGTAGGAGCGTGCCGTTCATGCTCCTTAAATGTCCCGTCTGATGTGAGTAGCACGGGAGCCCCGCCAGCCCCTTACCCACAAACCTCAAATCCAGAAAACACTGGCAACAAAGCATTTTCATGAACTATTTAGTGGCAAAACCTGACCTGCATGGATGTCTTTACATTATACTGCAGGCATATTATAGGGGTGCTCCATGATATATACGTATGTTAGGTAATATATATATGCATGTGTATATGTGTGTATAATAAACGCGCCCCCCCACCCAGTCCTAAATCCCATCTAAATCTGTGCTCAGTTTTGGATAAAGAATCAGAGCCTGTGTTTATTTTGTGTTTAGTGCCATACATGTAATACCTCAGTTAAACGTACAGAATTCCACATGAGGGAACTGAGGCTGGAACCCTGACCTGACTCTAAATTTCACATTTGTTCCACTGAATCTGACCACCTACCACCTTTCCCGCCCCGCTCCTCTGGAAAAAAAGGTCATCTTTCCTGAACTGCGGCTTGTGGGGATGGCCGTCTTGGAGAATATACCCAGGAAAGACTTTAAGGCTTAATGGCAGAGGCACATAGGGTCACGCGTTCCCCTTGCTGACCTCAGGACTGTCACTTCCTCTCCGGACAGGGGACACTGCCACGTCTAATGAATAGAAGCCTTAACTGTCGGAATCCGAGGACGAAGCCACGCTGCTGCCACTTCTTCCTGCACATGATTACCTGCCTGGACCCCTCCAGTCGGGTGGAGAACACTGTGGGGGGGCCCCTGCCGCTCGGCAGGCTCGCTCCGAATCAGGGTGGGAAGACCCACCCTCCATAGCACTTGCACATCCCCCCAGGCAGCACTTCAGGCTGAGGAAGGAAACAAGTCTCCCCAGAACTGTCCATGTTGGTGGTTTTGTGTTTTACATACAAATGTGCATTTCTACCCACCTGAGACTCCACTCCGGGAACATGGGTTTGAGGCTGGAGCGTCTCCCTGGGTTTTGGAAAATCACCTGTATTGTGAAAGAACTTCGTCCTCCAACACCCAGGCAGGTCTCTTTCAAGGGCATATTTCCAAGGAAGAAGAAACCATCTGTTCCCTGCTGTAATTGTGGTCCAAGGCAGTGTTAACGGGGTTGGGGTTCTGATTGATTTTTTGGCGAGTTCTGTCTCCCTCCCTCTCAAAGAATCAGCAGTTCCAATTTTTTAAACATACCCACCTTTCAAGAGTATTAATCCTATCAGTGGGGCTGTGTCCTGTCTCATTATACGTCTTTTTTTGTTTGCTTTAGAAGGCGTTAAAGCAATAATTCAGCCAATTTTCTTTGAAATTGGATATGTACATATGTTTTTTTACGTTAGAGAGCAGAAGGAAAGATGGGTGAAGAGTTTGCTTGACATATTCGATCATCTCAGGTTATCCTATCCCTGTCCGTGCTTTGAAAACAGATTCTAATTGTCACCCTTTATACCAATTTTCTTGGTTTCTTTCCATCTGAGCTGTGATTTCTGTGGAGTGACCTTTGTCCCTTGGCCTCAAGTGTTCGTAAACTGGAGCCCAAACGGCAGTGCCTTCCCACTCAAACACCAGACCTGCCCTGAGAATCTTTTTCTCCAGTCGTTTTTGAACACCGCTCAAACCGCCAGTACGGAAGAACCATTCCAAATAGGCCTTTGAACAAATGCACAAATGGGGTTCCTTTGTTTCTTCTCACCTCTTCCTTCTACCACTCCTCTGCCCACCCCCCCAACCCCACCAAGTCCACCTGACCAAGTGCTTATTTTAGGTGCAAACGCAGGAAGTGAGGGTCTTGCTGAAACTCTTCTCTGGACGAAAGTGCTAGATGCTAAGTGACAAAGTATAAGGTTCACCTTGCCTCTTTTTTTTTTTTGTTTTTTCTTGCTAGCTCTGAGCTCATTCCCAGGAATCTCCAGGACCTCTGGGGATCGTAGGCACTCTCTATGCAGTGTTTCTTTTTGGAAATTCTCAACACCAGCCTCTTCCCCTTCTGAAACCCATGGCTCCAGCAAACATCCCAGTTGCCATAAACTTTGTGCCAACCTTGCCTGGGCCATTCATAGGGCACCCTGTGACTGCTGAGGGGTGCCAGGACTGAGTTGCCTAAGGCTGTATATGGAAAGGATGGAACACATGTACCCCCACCCGCTGACTTCCCAAAATGTGAAAATCTTTCTTGATAAATCCATTATTTGCAAACGGTGTCAAAACATACCTTTCTTCTTCCTGGCCATGTCTCCAGGAGTCTCCATTGGTCGCCCCATCTCTTATTTCCTCCCTTATCACCTTTTACCATCTCTTCCTTCTCTTGGGGGTGAGGGTGTGGGGGGAGAAGAGCAATCTGTTTCCTCACGTTAAACCAAACATCTGGGTCCTGGAGAGCAGTTGTGGTTCAGCACCACGGACAGGGACTGGAGCCCCACCCCTTTCCCCCCTCCCCGATTGCTGTTGGCTGAACTTAGGCTACTGATGGGCGGATGTTGGACCCTGCTACCCACCCAAGCCTTTGCATCTGGAAGCCTCATTGCATCTGGATCTAGAGGTCTGGCGCTGCTTGGTAATAATTTGTCATTCTTTTCATCCCCCAAGTTAGTAGGCAATCAGTTCTCTGGGGCAGTGGGTGGGATACTTCTAGGAACTGCTACTTTGGGTGTTCTTCCCTTTCCTTTTCCCTTCCTTTCCTTTTTTTTTTTTTTTTTTTTAAAGATCCAGTTAGTGTTTTAAAACAATTTTGATGCAATGGCTTTCCAGGTCAATATATCCCCTTTAAAGACACTCCTCATGTTCTGACCCTGACTTTTCCTGGCTCCTGTCTTTCTTTTCTTCAAGTGGTAAGGGCCCCTTGATACCATCTTGGACAGTAGGAATTTACCTGCTCAGTTCAATGAGAATATTGATACCCGCTGTGCAACATTGTCCAATGCTTTAGCCCAATATATCCAACAGGAAGGAAAAACACTTGAACATGAGATTAATCTGGAGATCTTTGCCTATCTTCCCACATCTTGGTTGGAAATAAAAATCCATTCAATTCCTTGGTGATTAGGACATACAAAGTCCACTCCACCCCCAAAACGGACTGAGCAGCCTCACCTCTCTACTGAAGAACCGACCACCACAGAGGGTCAGGAGCCACCTTCCCCATGCAGGTTCCCCACACGCTCTGGATCCCACTGTGACTAATGCAATGATGTTAGAGGTGATTGATGCTTGGAACTCTTGCAAATAGCTGGGCATGTGTGTCATTGGTTTTCTCCCCTTTCTGAACTGAGCTCTTTGGCGCTAAGCAGGTGGTTGGATGCTAGTTTCTTGAGTTTGCCTGGGCCACCTCTGGAAATCTGTCTCTTCTAAAACTAACTTAATATGCCTTAATCATTTGTATGCATTCAAGTCACCTGCCCTCATCTGACTGCCTTGCTAGGGGCCTTTGGCTCTCATTAAATGAGAGTCTTACACTGAACACAAAACCCTATGTACGTACAATCTCTCCCTCTGTCTTCACACATGCACACATGCGCATGTGCGCATGAGCACGCGTGCACACACACACACACACACACACACACACACACACACACACACCCTTTGCACATCAGCATTTCGATGGCTGGTCTTTTGATTTAGTCTATATCTTTTTCCCCTCCAGTAGATGTCCTTCTTCACGGTTCTTTGCCTGATAAAAAACAGAGGCCTTTGGTTGTGAAATCTCGTGGTGAGACCTCAAAAATCAGTGTTGTGGAGAATTCCTTGGTGCCATCAGACAAACTCTGGTGAACCCAGAGGCTTGCATTGTTCGATGTTGGGGGTTTTGAGTGACACTCACCCGAGAGCCTCAGGTTGTCCAAGATTCAGGAAAAGGACAATCAGATGGGAATTTTTCCAGGGGGACAAGCCAAGTCCTCTGCTTTCAGACAAATGTGTTTCCCTTTGCGCATCCTGGGAAGTGAGGCCAACTCTAGGTATTGCTAAGGAGCGAGACTAGAAATAGGCACAGGCCTGAGGTCCCAGAGTTTAGGGTCCGTGCAAGGGGTTCTGGGGGAACCCTCGATGTGCTTTCCCCACAGGAGACCTCAGCGGCTCCCTCCTGGTGCTGTTAGCTGCCTTGTCCACTCTTGCTTGTACGTGTTTTCATCAGGCACCTCTGGATTGCCCCAGGAGCTAGGCGTGATCACAAAGCGAAAACCCCACAGGCACGTGGTCAGATCACCTCCAAAACCAAACACTTTCTTAAAGGTGACTCGGGCCTGCATAGAGGACAGTGTCCCTCCCAGGGAGAATGCCGGCAGGCCTGCATGTCCCTCGCCCGTTTCTGTTTATCCCCCTTCAGTCCTTGTGGCTCCCCCTGTCCCACAGCCCTGTCCTTCAATACAGGAAGCTAGGCTGCTCAGCCTCTGTGCAAACTCGAATTTCAGGGTGAGTCCGAGGGGAGATGTAGAGGCAGGACAAAAGCCCTATCCAATGGGAGATGCCCCCCACCCCTAAATTCACCCCATGGCAAGTCACCACCGTAACGGAGAAATCTTCTACAGCCTCAGTTGTGCCTTTCTTCCTCCACCGTTTATTAAAATGTAGAAGCGAAACGCCCACAGCATCATGGTTCCGTGGGGCAGGAGGGACAGTTCCGACCTGGAGGAAGCCACTTGGAACAGGTTGGACCCACCCCACGTGTGGAAGGTGGTCCACCTTGGGCTATACCCACCTAGGATGCCACGGATCCAGGGTCTGCTGTGCTACAAGTCAACCCCGCTGGGATTCTGGGCAGACTAAGGTTCTGGAAACGTAGAGCCACATGGAAAGCCAGTCGGTGTGTGTGACAGGTCTTTGCCAGCCTCTGTCTTTTGGCTCCCACCACCCCACGCCTCTAGAATGTGCTTTCTTTTCTTTGGATTGAGTCCTGTGGGGAAGGGGATGGAAATCTGGGTTCTGCAAAGTCAGCCTGAGGTTCTTGGAAAGCTAACCCTTAAAATCAATCTGCCTCTCCCCCTCCCCCCTGCCCCTGCGTCTCCTTACATAATCAATCACTTTCCAGCCTGGTGCTGGAACATCTCCCTCTATGAATCTGACTGGCCCCTTTTATTGACAATCTCCAGTGGTGTCATGCCTACAAAAAAAAAAAACAACTCATGCCCTTGTCTAAAGAACAATTTGAGCTTCACTGGTCTCATTCCACATAGCCTTATAGATCCTGTAAATAGGGGGCTTAAAAATAATATATTGTGTTATGGAAGATAATTTTGTACTGTGCTGTTTCCTAAATCATACTCATGTCCTAGAAGCGATGTACTTCCCAGATGGTTCTGATCCTCAAAACTCTTTGTAAGATGGAGGGGGTGGAAATATACATAAATACACTATATATTTTCCTAGCTTTTCTTCTGGGTCCCTTCCTGAGATATCTGAGTTGCGGTAGAAAAGAAACTCTAGTCCCGTGTGTAGGTAAGTTAGACCTGCCTGCTGGCATTCTTATAATTGCCTTATGAATACACAAGCTCTGGGGGTTCTGAACAGAAGGTGGACGACAGGCACTTTTTCCAATCCCCGAAAGAATCTCTAATTGCGTGACTGAAAATTCATCTAGAAAAACCTATATTTTTAATGTTAAAACAAATGGGGCTTCCCGGACCTCACAGACAAGTGCTTTTATATTTTGTAACTGTAAAGAGGTTTCATACACACAGAAGCGCAGTTGGGATTCGGGCCAGCTGCCATTACACAGGATGACCTTTGCATGTACAAAGATGTTGCATTCAGACTATGAAAACAGCAAATAAAGCTTCGATGCGAGTTGCACTGCAGAACTCCGGGGGTCAGTGTGTGGATGAATGGACTCTCCCATGCATGCATGCCCGTCTCCAGCTGAGTCGGTCTGTTGTCTGTGTGAGCTGGGGGCCACCGGCAGGAAGGGGGGGAGCTGAGGTCCCAGGAGGGAGGACCCATGGAGACACAGCAGGACTTCCATTCAGCGTGGAGTTGAATCCTCATTCTGCCCCCTCCTGGTTGTGAGGTGCCCCTGAGCCCTGGAGCTCCACAATGCGGGTGCTGACGGTGAAATGAGTGGGCAAGAGTTTAAGGCAGTGGATTGTGACCCCTCCCCCCCCAATGACACCTAGCAAAGACGGGGACATTATTGGTGATTACAGAGAGGGACGGGAGATGCCACTGGCATCTCACAGGTAGAGACTAGGGGTGTGGCTCGGTATCTCACAGGGCACAGGACGGCTCCCCCACCACCAGAAATTAACTGGCCTCGGATAGCAATAGTCTCGATATTGAGAAACTCCAGGCTAAGGAAACATCGCATGTGAAAGTGCTGGGCCACACAGTAGGTCCTTTTATGATCCAGGGATCCTAAGGGACCTGATGGGAGGAAGTCACACCAGATCCTCCTTAGACCTTCCCCTGTAGATCCCTAGCAGGTGGCGACTTCATCCCACAGCCACCAGCAGGAAGGAGTCCCATGGCTTGAACCGCCCGAGAAGGATCCTCCGTGAATGGAAGCCGGAGAGCCACAGCCCGAGCCGAGCGCTGTTTCATGATGTCTCCGTGGCTGTGCGTTTACCCACGGGGCCCTGACCTCCAGCAGCTCCTCAAGGTCACCTGCTTCCAGAGGCCGCTGCCGTCCGGTGTCTCATCACCATCTCCAGGGAGATGAGGCCACTGGGGCTCAGGCGGACCTGAGGATTTTAGCCAAAAATAACCACAGAACCAACCTGTTTCTTAACAATTCACTCCTTGGCCCTCTCCTCATTTTTGTCTTCCAACAATCCTGAATTATACTTTTTTTTAAAGTTTATTTCTGAGAGAGAGAGAGAGAGAGAGAGAGAGAGAATGAGAGAGAATCAGAAACAGGCTCCAGGCTCTGAGCTGTCAGCACAGAGCTTGATGCGGGGCTCGAACTGCAAACCGTGAGATCATGACCTGAGCCGAAGTCGGATACTTACCTGACTAAGCCACCCAGGCGCCCCTAATTATACTTTTAAAATGCATGGGCCTAGGTTTTTGGTTTCTGTTTTTCTGTTTCGGTTTTTTGTTTGTTTTTTGTTTTGTTTTGTTTTATTAGTGGGTTGTGTTTTATTATGTGTCTGTTTTTTGTTTTGGTTTGGTTTGGGTTTTTTTTTTTATTGTAAATAACGTGACAATCATGACTGCCTTTATTTCTACTGGGGCTAAGATCTGGGCCCTGGGGCAAACCAGCCTCTCCCCCTCTCTGCTGTGTGATGCTGGGTAAGTGATTTCACCTCTCTGAACTTAGTTTCTGAATCGTCTATAAAATGGGGATCATAATTCCTCCCCTAAAGAGGACTGGGGGAGGGGCGCCTGGGTGGCTCAGGTGGTTAAGCATCTGACTCTTGATTTTGGCTCAGGTCATGATCCCAGGGTCATGGGGTCAAGCCCCACATCAGACTCTGTGTTGAGCATGGAGACTGCTTAAGATTCTCTCTCTCCTTCTGCCCCTCTCCTCCGCCCTTCTCTCAAAGAAGGAAGGAAGGAAGGAAGGGAAGAAGGAAGGAAGGAGGGAAGGAAAGAAGGGAGGGAGGGAGGGAGGGAGGAGGCAGGCTGGGTGAAGATTAACAACGTTCATGCAGTTGGCACAGGGCCTTGCACATAGTACATCTTCAATAAATGGTAGCTGTTAGCTGTATATGCCTCTATATGAAGAAAACAAATCTTTGTTGGGTCTGTTATGGCAGCTCGCGGACACCCAATTTGGGGGTTATGTTGAGGATTGTCTGGCTTAAACTTTAGGCCATGTGACACATGGGAAAATTGGTCTCAGGGTCCCTTGCTTTAAGAGCTGGTATCATTCCAAGGATGTCCCTTAGCGGAAATGGAAAACGGTGGCCCCAAGAAGCCACAGAAAGGGAGTTGGGGGGAACTGGAGAGCCCTACACCCCGATGCCCGCCCCACGGCGCTGTCAGGCTTCCAGCAAAGCTGATGAGGTCCGTCTGCCCCCAGGAAGCCATCGGGGGGCCATGGCGGAGGACGCAGGCACTGGGGCCTCCCTGGGCCCACTATTGGAGTGAGATGGCCCGAACGGAATCGGGTGGACAGGGGGCTGCCTCAGCAGGCTGGGATGTGCTGGGCTGTCGAAAAATGCCCATAAATAGGACGCTCCGAGCAAAGGCAGACTGAGTCTGCAGACGCCGCTGGCCCCTCTGTTCTTCCTGAGGCTACATCAGCAGGTTCATTCTGGGACTGACAGGGGCGGCGAGGCGCGAGCTGCCGGCGGGCCCAGACCTTTGGGGATCGCCCTGGGGCATGCACGGCTGGCCCCTGCGCAAACCGGGGACTCACTTAAGGGCTGGAGCCAAGAGGGAGGACCTGATCCAGCTACCAAGCCCAACTGATGTCAGAGGAGGTGGCCAGGGAAGGGGCCCTGGGCGCATGCCTAGGCTTCCTCTTGAGCGCAGCTGAGGAAGGGGGCTGAACAAATTGGAGGCTGCCAACGACCCTGGGGGTTCTCCCTGAGCTGGGCCCGGCCCCGCATCCTGCTGAGGCCAGGCATGGACGAGACAGGCGTCCCTGGGCCCATGTCCAGAGCACGCGGGCTCCAAAGCTGCACCTGCCCACAGTGGGGGCACTGGGGCCGTGGGGAGGGCACCAGGGGAGGTGTAGACGTGCGTGCCTTGTAGACACCTGTGGATGTCTCAGATGGGCATGGCGTGTGTGTGAGAGGTGGAGGGAGGCTGTCGTGCACGGTGGTGTAACCTGACTGTGGACAAGGCCACGGGAGCTCACGTGTGTGTGTGTTGCATGCTGGGTGTGTGCTGATACACGAGAACAGTCCCACGTGCCTGCCCCAGAAGAGTCCTGAGAACCCTCCCGCGTGACTGCTGCGGGGCCCGTCTTGTGTGTCATGGCCCCCCAGGGATGAAGGGAACTATGTGTCTTTGTCTTTAAGAGGCTGGTACACAGTAAGTGCTCCATAAATGCATACGGAGTAACTAACCAAATGTACGGAAACTGGGCCAGAGCCGGTGTCCAGGGATCTAGTCCCTCATCGTGCGTTCTCTGGATGTCTGTCTGTCTGTCTGTCCATTTCCCGCCAGTCTGTAGTTTCCTGTTCATCCTGGTCACCCGGCCCCAGGCCAGGCACCCAGCAGGTGCTCGCGGAATCTTTGGTGAACAGAGTAATGAATGAACAAAAGTCTGTAGCCCAGAGCGTGGAGGTGGGAGAGACCCCTATAGAGAAGCCCCACTGAAGCCCACCTTCTGTGCAGGGTCTGGAGGTGGCGCGTCTACACAGAACTTGAAAAACCCTGTTTGGGGGAAGCAGTTGGGTGTGGGGGAAGGGTGTGTGCTCTGGGGCCAGGCCCAGTCCTGGCCCCTCCCTCACTCTGTGCCTGGGGGCAGTGGCTTCACCTTGCTTTTTCCCTCTAGAAAACAGGGATCCTGATCCCACCCACTATCCCAGCCCTGTGGCCCAAGATAGGTGCTTGGTGAATGTTTGTCGAATGACTGAATGACCCAATGCAGTGCATAATGACCATGTGCCCAAAGCGGCAAGGGTCTGTAGCTCATCCTTGACTTCAATCACACCAATACCTGGTCTGCCCTGGTGGAGCTGGGGACTTACTTTTCTTTGGTTGAAGCCAGACGTGTTCCCGGGAGATGGCGGACCAGCACGGAACGCCGGAGCAGGCTGCGGCTGGCAAGAGCCACGGAGGCCTCGGGGGCAGCTACAAGGTATGGGGAGCGGGTCCCAGGGGCTTGGGACCTGGGGCTGCTCTTGGGCCTCAGGGACAGCTTCCCCAGCAGGTGCCCCCCATCCCTCCACTGCTTCCGGAAAGGAGCCTCTGGGGGCCAGGAAGACACCTCACTCCCATCACGCCTCTACTGCACCTTCCCTCTTCTGTGTCCTCGTACGCAGAATGGAGCCAGACACACATGTGCAGCTTGTCTCAGGGGGTACAGAGGCCCAAAGCTTTCAGGAGACCTCAGTCCAGTTCTCTGGCTCCTCTGGGCCTCGACGGCCCCGTCTGATCCGGTGCTAGAGCTAAATGTAAATGGCACAGCCCTGGACAGCTAAGGAGAACTCTGAGGATGTGTTGGTGGCTTTAATATTTTTTAACGCTCATTTGTTTTTGAGAGTGACAGAGTGTGAGTGGGAGAGGGGCAGACAGAGAGGGAGACACAGAATCCGAAGCAGGTTTCAGGCTGTCAGAACAGACCCCAGTGCGGGACTCAAACTCACGAACCGTGAGATCATGACTTGAGCAGAAGTCAGACGCTTAGCCAACTGAGCCCCCCAGGTGCCCTGTGCCGGTGGCTCTAAAGAGAGTGGAAGAGGAGCAAGGTCCTGGGATTGATGGTGCCACAGGGCTGGTCTAGGGACTTCTAAAGGCCTTTGCCAAACCCCAGAGGCAGCTGCCGCTCCCCCCCCTGCCTCCCCCGCCGGAAGACAGATGCCACTGCCAGCCCTTCCTGGCTCTGCGGGCTGTGCCTTGTCTGTAGCAGTGCGCAGGAGAAAGGAGCCAGCCGACTTCATGACTCCTGGTTCCTCCATCTAACTCGCTGTGCAGCCCAGGACAAGTGTCTTACCCTTTCTGAGCCTTCTATAGAATGCCCAGAACACATGTCTACAAAGACAGCTTGTGCTTCTAGGTGGATAAGAGAGGCAAAACCTTCCTCTTCCTTTGCAGCCTCTCCCACTCTGGGGGTGGGACAGGCGACAGTCAGCCCACAGGCTGAGAGCTGGTGTCATTTCACATTAAGGGGAATATAGATTTCTGGCCTCTCTTGAAATGTTTAAAACGGGGCCCCACGTTCCCTCCCAGCCAAAAGCAGCTTCATTTCCTTCCCCTGGGTCATTTCACCCTGTCAGATTGGGGCCTGGCCCCTGCCAGATACTCTAGCTGCAATCCTGGTTTCACGGAGGTTCCTGGAGGCATTCCCCTTGTGGCCACCAGGGGGCAGTGCAAGCCCGCAGGCGATGCTGGATCTGAGTGGGTAGGAGACAGCGCGGATGGAGAGGAGGGATGGGGGAGGACTGTGCAGCCAGAGGGGCTAGAGGGGTGAGCCCGGGAGCCGACCCCGGTGGGGTGCTCAGGATGCTGCCCTTTCAGGTGATCGTGTATGAAATGGAGAACTTCCAGGGCAAGCGGTGCGAGCTCTCGGCTGAGTGCCCCAACCTGACAGAGAGCCTGCTGGAGAAGGTGGGCTCCATCCAAGTGGAGTCTGGGCCGTGAGTACCTGGACCCCCAGCCCCCTCCCCGCAGCCCTGAGCCTTTGGGGAGTCAGGAGGCCTGGGTTCCAGCTTTGGAGCTGCTGTGGGGCCTTAGGCAACTCCCATCCCATCTCTGGCCTCAGTTTTCCCATCTGTCAAATGGGGATAACAATGACATGTGCTTCCAAGAGAGTTTTTGTGAAAATAAATGGAAACATGCACAGAAATATAATAAGAATGCAGAGGAGGAAGAGGAGGAGGAAAGAGAGGAACTGTCTTTGGATTACATACTAGGTGCTAGGCATTGTGCTAGGGACTTTCCCCACACAGAGGCTGCACATAAAATAGAGCCTTCATACTATTTCCCAGGATGGTTTTCTGGCTCCGAGTCTCAGCGGCCGGTACGTTCCGGGAGCTCCTTTCATACCTGGACCGGGGATCCGTGGTAGGGCTGGAGGGAGGGTTCAAGGGCAACATCAGCGGCTTTGGGGGCCCTTCCGTCATGAGACGTGGGTCGTCCCTCAGCTGCAGCCGCGCTGACCCAGGCCCGTGTCCTCCTGCAGGTGGCTGGCGTTCGAGCGCAGGGCCTTCCGTGGGGAGCAGTTTGTCCTGGAGAAGGGGGACTACCCTCGCTGGGGCGCCTGGTCCAACAGCCACCACAGCGACAGCCTCCTGTCCCTCCGGCCCCTGCACATCGTGAGTACTGCTCCTTCCCATCTCGGGGGGCTCCTGGGAGGGGGGCTCCTGGGAGGGGGGCTCCTGGGAGGGGGCCAGGCAAGCTCACTGCACAGGCTTAGCTGGACTGGCTGGGGCAGGGCCCGCTTCAGCTCTGCCCTAAAAGGTTGTGTGGGCTGAGAAGCCGGCTGCCCTCCCGTGGTCACTGGACACCAGGGTTCACGTCTTGAATTCCCCGGCACAGCACTGACACTTCCCTCTGTAACCCGGTCCACATGGTCCAGACCCAGATCAGCCCTGTGCTCAAAGCAGCGGAAAGTAGCTTCGGAAAGTAATAGCCACCCAGCTCGGGGTTTCCACCTGCCTTCCTCAGACGCCTGGAAGGGACTCGGTCCACAGCGACACTTCTAAATGTCGCTCGGCCCCCGCCTGCTCCCCTCACCCTCAGGGGCTGCCCCAGTGATTCTCCTTGTCACCGTCACTGATGCTACCTGATAACGTAGGAGGAAAGCGAAGAAGACCACAGTCAGAACCTGGTTTAGTCAAGGGGGAATCCTCCTACCTTAGTAATAATCATCTCCTTCCGGCCTTTCTGTGCCTCGGTTTCCCTATCTGCTAAATGATGGAGATTCATAAGAGCCGCAAGGGCCGCTCTCGGCTTCGTGGCTCCCGGCTCCAAGATTCCCGGGTAGACCAGCCCCGGGGGAGCCTCCCTAGCGTGTTTCTGCGTGACTGGCCTCTTTCCCGCACCTCAGAACGCCCGTTCTGAGCGTGAGAGTGGCCGGCTCACCGCGTGGTCTCACCCCCAGGATGGCCCCGACCACAAGCTGCACCTGTTCGAGAGCCCGGCTTTCAGCGGCCGCAAGATGGAGATAGTGGATGACGACGTGCCCAGCCTCTGGGCGCATGGCTTCCAGGACCGCGTGGCGAGCGTGCGAGCCATCAACGGGACGTAAGGGACCCACCCCCGCTTGGCCCCTGCCCCTCCCCCCTCTGGCTCCAAAAAGAATCTCTGTCCCCTGTGTTTTTTACACAAGGAAGCTCCCCAGTCCTGTAGGTTTGGGGTCCTTCCTTCAAGTTGGCTCTTTCTGCGCCAGCCTTGCTCAGAGCCCCACTCGAGGGCCCCCATGATGTGAATCTCTACCGTTCACCCTCCATGACCATTGGATTTCCAGGAAGCTTTGACCTATAGGAAGTTTTATCTTTATTTTTTAATCAAGTGGAGTCTGTTCCTCTTACCTGTTTCCCATCTAGGTCCTCACTCCTTTTCTGAACATCCCCAGGCCCTGGCACTGATTCTCAGGGGTCCCCCTCCCCACTACCCTTGCCCTTCTTACCAGGGTAAGAAGTGACATGGTGGTTCTCTAGATATGACCTGAATAGTATGCCGCAGAGTGCATAGTACATCACCTCCCTCCTTCTAGGCTTATATCTCTGTTAATGCAATCTTAGGATCACATTCCCTTTGTCAGTGACCACATCTCACTCTATGGGCTTGAGGTCTGGGTTTGAGCCTTAAAAGGTGCCACATCTCCCTGATCAAAATTTATTCAACAACTCTTTATTGCATATCTCTGTGTGCAGACTATCGGGGCAGCAAGAATTACACAGCCTCTGCCCTCAAGAATGTTAGCCTGCTAGGGAGACAGACAAGGGGACAGGGATCCACAATTCGTTGTGATCAGGATTGCGATGGGGGACTCACAGGGGCTCTCGATTCAGCCTGGGGACATCAGCAAGGGCTTTCCTGGAGGAGGAGACTTACAGATTGGGATGGAAAGAAGATGAATGAAAGGGGAGGAATATGGATGAGGCCAGGAAGAGTATTCCAGGCCGAAGGAACAGCATGTGTAAGGGCTCAGAGACACCTCGTTGCAAGCAAAGTAGCATAAGAGAGGTTGGAGTGTGGGGTGTGAAGAAGGCATGTTGGGATGTTTGGTGAAGGACCTGTGAGCAGGGTGGGAGTTTGAACTCATCCGGAGGGCACTGGGGAGCCAGGGAGGAATTTAGGCAGGCGGAGAGCATGGTCAGATGGCGGCTTTCAAAGGCTTGGTCTGGCTGGAGGCAGGAGGCTGACCGTCCTTACCGCAACCTTGGTTCCCGGCAGGTGGGTTGGCTATGAGTTCCCCGGCTACCGCGGGCGCCAGTACGTGTTCGAGCGGGGCGAGTACCGCCACTGGAATGAGTGGGACGCCAACCAGCCACAGCTGCAGTCGGTGCGCCGCATCCGGGACCAGAAGTGGCACAAGCGGGGCTGCTTCCTCAGCAGCTGAAGGGCGCCCAGGCCCCAGTGGCCCAGGCCCACCCTGGGGGGCAGCAGAGGCAAGAAGAGGAGGCTTTAGGGCCAGGGTGATGGTCTGCCTGTCCCTCCTCCCCCGGAATTTGCTCAATAAAGCCTGGGGCCGGTCCCCCACCTGCCATGTTCCTCTGCGCCACTTCTTGAGGGGGCTGGGGCTTTAGGGGTCTGAGAGTCCCCAGGGTGGGCTGGGAGCCGGGCTGGTCCCCCAGGCTCTGGTCCTTTTAGGCAGTCACATGCACAACTTGCACTGATTTTGTGTCTCTTTCCCTGTCTGTGTTTCTATCTGTCAGTCTGTCCATCCATCTATCCATCCATCTATTGATCCATCCATCCGTTTCATCTTTGTAGTTTTCTTCCTTCAATCAATTTATCCACTCTTCCTCTAATCCCCATCTTTCTATCCATCCTTCCATCCATTGATCCATCAGTTCTTCTTTCCATCCATTCTCTCATTGATCCATCCATCTTATCTCTCTCCTATCCATCCATCCATCCGCCCATCCGCCCATGTGCCCATCCACCCATCCGTCCACCCACCCAACCACCCACCCATCCATCCATCCAACCATTCATTCATTTATGCATGTATGCAGGCATATACCCATCCATCCATCCATTCAAGCATCCATCCGCCTATCCACCCATCGCCCATCTGCCCATCCGTCCACCCACCCACCCATCCAACCATTCATCCATGTATTCAGGCATGTACCCATCCATCCATCCATCCATTCAACCATCCATCCATCCATCCATCCATCCATCCATCCAACTATCCATCCATCCATCCATCCAACTATCCATCCATCCAACTATCCATCCATCCTTCCATCCATCATCCATCCATCCATCCATCATCCATCCATCCATCCATCCAACTATCCATCCATCCATCATCCATCCATCCGTCCATCCATCCATCCATCCATCCATTCATCCATCCATCCGTCTATCCATCCATCCATTTATCCTTGCATCCACCCTTTCTTTCTCCCAGCCATCCATTTATCCATCATGTTCCCCCCACCATCTCTCTATCTGCCATTGTCTGTTTTCATTAATTTATTCAGCAAATGCCAGCCCTGTCCAAGGCCTGAGGACACAGCAGGGAACAAAACAAAGTCCGGCCCTCATGGGGTTCATCTTGGAGGAGAGAGATGGGACATTAATAAGCAAGTAGGTTTCAAATATAACATTAAGAGTTGGCAAGTGCTGTGGACAATAAAGTGCAATATAATGATAGGAGTTGATGAGGGGGATCAGAGAACTCTGAGGAGGTGACATTTGAGCTGAGACTTGAATGAACCAGGAGAACATTCCAGGAAGAGGAATAATGGGTGTGAAGGTCCCAAGCAGGAGTGTGGCTGGGTGATGGAGACGTTGTAAAGAGGCCAGTGGGTCTGGAAGGGAGTAAGCGGTAGAAAGGGGGAGAGGTGAGAGAGGGTGTGGGGTCAGGGCAGTTAGGGCCCCGCAGACTCTTCTCTGAGGGAGGTGGGAGCCATGGAGAGTCTGAGCGAGGCAAGACATGATTTAACAGGGTCGCTCTGGCTGTGGCACGGAGTCTAGACCATGGGGCCAAGGCGGGACACAGGAACACCAGCCGGGATGCCCCTGGCTGAGCCCTGGCGGTGTCATTCATCTCCCTGACTGTCTTTTCCGTGCGTCCTCGTCCTCTGTGCGCCCCCAGGGGCCTTCTGCTGCCTGGGCTGGGGGACGGAACCCACCGCCCTCCTCTGTCACCGCTCTGAGCCTCAGTGCCTCCATCTGGCCAGAGGGGGGCGCTGTGGCGGTGCCAGGCATCCATGGGAGTCCCCTCTGGCCCCGGTGAGAAGGGAGTGTCCCCTCTGCCAGTCAGGTGACAGCTGGCTTCTGCAGCCCAGGGACCCGCCCTCGGCCTTCCACCCCCGTGGGCCAGCCCTGCGTGTTTCCCTTTGTTGCCCTGTTGTGCCCAGAGCCCGTCCCAGCCATCAGCAGCCTCCCCAAGGTTGAGGCAGCTGGGGTGGGGGAGGCCTGAGGGGGCCTCGGGAAGGCACTGAAGAGAATATAGCAATTGTCAGCCACGTCAGCCTGCACGTTTAAAAAATATACATGCACAGCCGAGAAATCACCTTCAATTATTTTTTACTTTGGTGTGTAGGGGAGAGCTGGGTGGGGCGCCAAGCCCAGGGTGGAGGGCGAGGGGCACCCAGCAACCAGGCAGACAGAAGGCAGGGTTGACTCCCGCTATGTGAGGATGGCAGCACCCCCATCTCCCCCCTCCCCCCAGACCCGCCCCCTCGTCCCTCTCACAGACCCTTGTTTTGCTTTATAAATCAGTCCTCACTGAAAGCCAGACATCATCTGAATCACCAAACCCTAAGAATGACCTTACAAGACCCATTTCACAGATGAGGAAACTGAGGCTTAGAGAGACAGCATCCCCTTCCCGGGGTCACACATACAAGAAGTGTTGGAGCTGAGGTTTGCGCTCTGTGCGCTGACTCCTCTGAGCCCTGCACACTGTGATGTGTCCATCGGGGGGAGGGACACATGGCAGAGAAAAAACAACACCAGCAGCAGCGACAGTAATAATAAAAGCCACCACCCTATTGTTCCCACCGCCATGCGCCACGCACACTGCCCTGGGCTTTACACTATCATCTCTACTGACAGGAGATACCCATCCTCGTGTGCAGAGAGAGAAACTGAGGCCCAGAGTTTTGACGCAAATCCACCCTGTACCAGAGCTTTGGAGTGGTGGGATTAGGGCTCAGTTCTGCCTCCACAGCTGGCTCCTCCCCGCCCACCCGCTGTCCATGCCGCGGCGGCCAAACTAAAGCCCCTCTGGCTGCTGCAGCCGCTGGCTGTGGCAGTGGCTGCCATTTATTGAGCACCTACTGTGTTCTAGGCATTGGGCCAGGGGTTGTGCGTGCCTGTTCTCGGTGAACGCCATGGACAGTCACCGGCTCCTGGGTAAAGGGGCCGGAGAAGGGCTTACAAGGAGGCTAACTCCGTTCTGGATCCGTGGGTCCCTCCCTCCCGCAGCCTGACTTGGCCCCGGGCGCTGTAGCTGGGGCTGACTGTAGAGGTGGGGTGCCGCTGGACCCCAGTCCAGGAGGGACCCACGATGTCCGAGCGGCTGTCCAGTGCTTCGGACCCACACTAACCGTCTGTGGCAGGGAGGGCTTGCTGTCTGTCCGCCAAGTACTCCAAGGCATATTTCCATTCCATCCTCCTCAAGGCCCGGGAAGCTCAGAGAGGCAGAGCCGACTGCTGGGGTCACACAGCCAGGGAGGGACAGAGCTAAGATTTGACCGCAGGCCTGTCTAACTCCAAAAGGCTACTCTTAGCTCCAACCTAGACTCAGGTTCTAGTGTCTGCAGGGATAGGACCTGAGCGGGACAGTAAAGTAAGGGTATCTCTTGGTGACAAGAGGGTGAGGGTGAGGGTCAAGAAACCACTTTACCTGTTTAATGGAGAGGCAGTGTAGCCTACTAGTTAGGGGCAGCAAGGTTAAGGAGTTAGAGACTGAATGACTGAGTGGGGCTCTTGCTCCATTCCACCTGGGTCCTTTCCAGGCTTTACCACATACTGTGTGTCTTCGGGCAAGTCACCAAAGCTCTCTGTGCCCGAGTGTTCTCATCTGTGACTCGGAGATAGTAACACTACTAGCTCATAGGTTGTTGTGAGGATTAACACGAATTTAATTTGCAGGGCTGGGAACGATGGGTGAAACAGAGTCACTGCTAGGTAAGTGTTCCTCCTTGGCCCCACCGCCATCAACAATGGTGACCCTGGAGACGGGCTGCAGGGTTGGGTGGAGCGGGGACTTCCCAATGACTCGGGAACGGGGTTCATCCTAAGGACGCCAGTGCAAACCAGGAAATAAGGCGACCAGGCTGCGCGGCGAGAATCCCAGCTGCAAAAAGGCTTCACGGGGAAAGGGGGCCCGGGGGTGAGCAGTACTCATGGGGGCAGGACGGGGACCCAGGGACTTGGGAGCTGGGCTGGAGGCCCTGGGGGTGTTTTTCTCAGGCCCCAGTACTGGTGAGCCTCAGCGAATGCATCGCCTCCCCCCTACCCCGGGTTCTCTTAGGAATTTCCCGCCACTTCATGTGGTCAGCTGCTCCTCTCTGCCATCTTTAGTCTGTCCCTGGACGGTAGCAGGTGCCGTGTGCATCCTCAGAGCCCCGAGAACTCACAGTCCGCTAAACATCCGACTTTGACTCAGGTCATGGTCTTGAAGTTCATGAGTTTGAGCCCCGCGTCGGGCTCTGTGCTGACTGACAGCTCAGAGCCCGGAGCCTGTTTCAGATTCTGTGTCTCCCTGTCTCTCTGACCCTCCCCCACTCATGCTCTGTCTCTCTGTCTCTTAAAAATAAATAAAACAGTAAAAAACATTAAGAAAAAAAAGAACTCAGAATGTTGGTGTGCCTGGGGCAGCTGGCATCCTGGGGGAATTGACAGCAAGTAGGTGTTATGACCCGTGCAATCAATGACTCATCCAGGGGCCAACAGGAATCCGCGTCTAGTCCCCCAGTGCCCCATCCTCAGCCGGGAGCTTTGCCAAGCCTTCTTCCCCATTTTGTAAAGTCACAGGGCCTGTGGCAACATTGCCTGTAGACTTGACACCATTGATCAGTCACCTCTGGGCCAGTCTGCGTGTGGCTGTGTGACGTTCAAGATCATTCTCCGTAGGCTTGTGAATATGCCAAATGCACGTCCCATTCAATATTCTCTTCCTATCTAAACTTGTCTATTTACGTGTTTGTTTATTTATTTTGAGAGAGAAAGCAAGTGGGGAAGGGGTGGGGGGGAGGGGGGGGACAGAGAATCCCAAGCAGGTTCATGTTGTAATGCAGACCCCGATGTGGGGCTCCACCTCACAAACCACGAGATTATGACCTGAGCCAAAATCAAGAGTCAGACAATTACTCCACTGAGCCACTCAGATGCTCCCAAACTTGTCTGCTTATAAGTAGCATGAATGCTTCAAATTCTTTTTGTACATCTTCTGGCATAGCTGTGTCCAAACCTTCCATGTTGAAATATATATTATTACACATTTCATTTATTATTCCTTTATAATATAGTTAGGACATTTTATTATGCATTTATTCTGAAAGCAAGCATGTAGGTGGATTATAGTTTCAGTTTCATTCCAAGAAAGTGAAGGGGCTGTCACAAAATGACTGTCATGGGAAGGGAGTGTTGATTTTGCTAGAGTTGAGAACCTTCCAATTTGATGATCTTGGAGGTTCTTCTAGCTCAGGCTCCTAAGTGTCTAAGATGTAAATTGTGTTTGGGGACACCAAGGCGTATCCTCTTTGTAGCAAGGTGAGGTATGCATCAGTCAGGCTATGCTGGGTGACAAACAGCCCCCAAGGTGGTGGTTTCACAGTAATGGTTTATTCCTCACTCATGCCACATGGCTAACGCTGGTTTAATGCAGGTCTTTTTCACTCAGTCACTCCCGGACCCTGGTTGATGGCGGCTCCACCCTCTTGCAACAATACCATCTCAGGGAAATGGAAGAGAAAGCACTGGAAAGCCTGACACTGGCACTAAAGTGATGAGGCATCTGAGACATCTCAGAATCCACTGGACAGGATGAATCACATTGACTCCCACCTACTTTCAAGAGGACACCGTGGTAACCTGCTCCCTGCTACACCCCATCGGGAGCCTTCCCTTCCCTGCAGATACTTCCTGGGATGACTTCTCAAATAAACTACGTGCACTTGACCTCTTGTCTTAGGGTCTGTTTCTGGTAAAGCCCAAACAAAGACACCTTCATCCATCTCCTTATCAATTACTCATTAATGAATTCGACCAGTCAACAAATATCTTCTGAGCACCTACTATGTGCTGGGTCTGGGCAGACACTGGGGCTACAGACATGACTGAGCCCCTCTCTGATTGGGCCCACTGTCCCGAACAGCAGTGGCTCAGGACACACCCAAAGCCAAGTGCTTTGAGATGCCCCTGCTAGAGCCTTCAGAGAGCACACGGCCCTGCTCGATTTCAGGTTTCTGGCCTCCAGACAACACTTCCATGGGATGGGCTTTTTTGGACATGATTTTTATTGTGGTAAAATAGGCACAACATAAAATTTACTATTTTTAATCATTTTAGGTGTGCACTTCAGTGGCCTTAAATACATTCGGAGTGTTGTACCAACCATCACCCTCCATTTCCAGAACTTTTTCATCTTTCCAAACTGAATCTCCCTGCCCATTATGCACTGGCTCCCCATTTCCCCCCTCCCCCTGCCCCCAGCTCCACGGTTCCACGTTCTGTCTCTGTAACTTTAGATACCCCAGGGGTCTCATGTGAGTGGAATCAGGTGGTATTTGTCATTTCGTGACTTGTTTCACTTAGCATCATGTCCTTACACTTCATCCATGCTGCTGCGCAGGTCGGAATGTCCCTCTTTTTTTTTTTTTTAAGTGTATTTATTTATTTTGAGAGGTAGGAGGGGTAGGGGTAGAGAGAGAGAATCCCAAGCAGGTTGTGTGCTGTCAACACAGAGCCTGACATGGGGCTTGATCCCATGAGCCCTGAGATCATGACCTGAACCAAAATCAAGAGTCAGATGTTTAACAGACTGAGCCACCCAGGCACCCCTTTACTGGCAATTTTTTGAGGAACTGCCATAATGTTTCTGTAGAGGCTGTTCTATCTTACATCCCAAATTCCTGTGCCTTAAGCTGCACTAGAGAAACTTCCCTTGTGTCAGGCGCTGGACTGTGAGCACCACGGTCAACCAGGCAGGCGATGGAGCTTCCCTCAGGATGCCTACCTTCTAGTTGGAAAGATGGTGAATAAACGAGTAACACAATTGTCGGGCAGTGAGAAGTGCTACAGACAGAAACAGCCCGGGCTGAGTGTGAGTGTGTGTGTGCGTGTGTGGTGTGAATGTGTGTGCGCATGTGCGGTATGAATGTGTGTGTGCGTGTGCATCGGGGGCATTGGTGGAGGGCAGCCAGTCTGGCTCCAACTTGGCCTCTGAGCCCCAGTGCGGTTCCCTGCCTCTTGCCTGAACTTGGATTTGACCAAGAGGCAGGCTGGCTGCGAGGAAGCCTTACATGCTGGGGGCACATGAACAAAGGCCGGGTGCCCAGGGTGGAGCCGGCAGCAGGGATCTGAGAGGTTTCTCCAAACCTCAGGGGCCTGAGAGCACCCACTGGAGAGCCGCAGGTGCTGGGACAGCCCAGGGTCTTCAGGGTGAAGTTTACTCCCCCCGGCCTGCAGGAGCGGCCCCCGCCACATGGGAGCTACACCAACCTGCCTCCGAGTCTTGTAACAGCCTCATTGCATGGTCCCCTTTCTGTTGGGAACTCCCTTCCCCGCCTGGGGTCCCAGGCCAATTGGCCCGCGCCCCTGAGGACTCTGCCTCTCCATGGGAGCTCTCCTGGATGGTCCAGACTGGGGTAGGTCCCCTCCCGGACACAGCCCACCTCCCCTGGGATGGAGCTTGGCACCAAGTACGCACCTAATAAATATTTGTTGAATGAAGGCACGGATGGGTGGATGGCTGGATGCCAGACCCTGGCAAACCACCCCCCTCTTCCCTTGTTTTCTCCTAAGGCCGCTGAGATCTGCCTCCGTCTGCCTTCCCCCAGGGCTCGGCTGACCACGCCAGTGAACCCGGCGTGCCCCCGGTCCTGGCAGCCGGACGGCTGATGCATGCAAAGTAGGCATCCCCTTGCCCGGCCACCTGACCACCCTGGCTCGGCCGAATCCAAAAGCTGATGACATTATTGTGCAGAGACACAATGTCTGTAGGCATTTGCTGACCCGGGCTTTGGTGCGGGCTTAATCCAGCATTCTCGTCCCGCTTTCTGTGGGGACGCAGAGGTCCCCCGTCTTGGCACCGGCACTCCTGGGGAAGGTATAAATGCCACCTCCCGCCGGCTAGCCTTCACGGGCACTCTCAGGGGCTGGTGTCACTGGTAAGAATGCCTCTCTTGCTTGCTTTGTCTTTTCCTCTCATCCTTATCTCTGGCTGGAAAGTGTGGGAACCTGGGTTCAAATCCAGGTGCCACCCCATTTCTGACAACGGGGCCTCAGGCAAAGAATTCACCGCTGTAAGCCTTGGCTTTCTTTTCTGTTAAATGGGGAGAGGGGTCATCAAACCTTTGCTAGAGAGGACCTAGGTGCGTGGTCCAGCCCGGCGCCTGGCACACAGGCACCACTATCTGTATGAACGAGTTCATCAGTGTCCTTGCTTTGCTGGAGGCTGGGGAGAGAATCCGAAGGTTTGTAAGTAGAAGGAATCAAACCAGAGAAGGAACAGCAGCGTTTCAAGGGCGGTGAGCCAGCGCCCTCCACATCCGCTGACATTCCCGGGCTCCTGCTACATGTCCAGCCTTGGGGAGCATTTAGTGGGCAGGAAGCAGCCGGGCGACAGGTGACTCCCGAGCCACTAACGCTTGGTGGAAACGACCCTGGTAATGCCATAATTGCTATGTGAGCGAAGCCCGGCCCGCTGCCAAGTGCCTGCGGTCTTTTGCGTTATAAAATTGAATCGTCACAGCCCGTTCACAGATACAACCCGGCACCGTGGCTGTCCCCATTTTGCAGAATAGGAAATTGAGGCCCAGAGTGCCAGCACCCGAGCTGAACTGATTGAACTTAACCTCTAGCGCAAGGCAGTCAATGACGGGGGGCCGCTGACACCGTGAGGGGCTCCAAGGCTGGTTACTTAGGGGAGCAGGGCAACCTTGGCCCCAAGCTGCTTGTTTGAAGGTCTTCTCTGTGGGGGACGTCCTGGCCTGGCCTCGAGTGTGGAAGGGGCTTCTGGAAGCCGGGCGTTGTCCCCGGAGAAGGAGTTCAGGTGTCTCAGCTTCTTGGGGAACCGCAGGCTGGGGTCACTGCCCCTCCTGCGGGAGAGAGGGAAAGAGTGCCAATTTTCCAGACCTTTCTTCATTCTTCCCAGGGAGGAAGTCTTCCCTGCTGCTGCCCATCACGGTGCCTGAGTTTCCACCATGACGCTCACTTCTCTGCCTTCTCGTAGCATGGGCTCCATCACAGATGTGAGCGCCCTGGGGGGTGGGGTGAGACCAGTGGCAGAGAGGAGCATTCTGGGTACTGGGGGCTGGCGGGGCTGGGGTTGAGGGGCGGGGTTTGAGGGCCCAGGGGTACAGGAGACTTTGTGAGCTGCAAAGAGGGAGCCAAACAAAACACGGCCACGCATGGGGTGGGGTTTGTGGCCCGTAATTTTCTTCCAATCGGGACATTTCAGCGCGATATGGATGGGTCCCGCCGAAGCCCCAGTTTATCACCGCTTTCTTAGCAGACCTCATTTCCCTCCCCACCCTCCCCACCTCCGGAGCCGCCCAGGGCCCAAAGAAATGAAGCTCTAAGGATGGAAATTCAGACAGCCACTTGCGGCCCCCACTGCTCCGGGACACCCCGAGGCAGGGAGACCAGAGCAGGCTCGAGGGCGGGAGCGGAGCGGCCCTGAGGCACCCAGGTGAGGAAGCAGAGGGCCCAGAGGGGTCGTCACTGCCGCTCCCCGCTTGTCTTCCAGGTCATTCCTGCACAGAACAACCCACCATGGCCTCAGACCACCAGACCCAAGCGGGCAAGCCACAGCCCCTCAACCCCAAGGTGGGTACGATGCGGGGGAGGCCGAGGGTGGGGGGCAAGCAGAGCTCTTCTTCCAGACTCAGTTTCCCTTCTGTAAAGGCCGAGTTGCTCTCTTCCTTCCTGAAGTTCCCCCTCTCTGCCTAACCCCCTCTCTGGGCTCCAATCTGCCTCACTTGCACCAGGGGGCACTGACTCGGGCGGCCCCTCCCCAGCCCACGACCGGCACGCCAGGATTCCTGACACCAGCTTCCAGCCTTGGGGACTTAACGTTTCTCTGCCTTACCCCACACCCCGTGCCCTGTACCCCGTTGCCCACAGGGGCTCCCCAGAGCTGGGGCGGACCCACAGTCTGGTGTGAGAGGGGGCTTGCGAACAGGAGACGAGGTGGGATTCCCAACCTGCTGTGTGACTCAGGCCAGTCACTTGAACTCTCTGAGCCTCAGTGCCTTCCTTTGTAAAATGGGGAGAATCGGATTCACAGTGCAAGGTGGGTGTGAAGGGGCAAAGAACACCAGCTTAGCCCAGCCTGCGGTGTGTCCACCCAACACCAGCTATCAGCACCTGCTTTTGCTTCCTCATCCTCCTGGCCCCCTAGGACCCAATGACGGGGGACTCATCACACCCCATCTGCATCCAAACCTCTAGCAGCAGCCAGCACCCTGGCTGCCTCTGTCAGGCTCCCTCCCACAGTCCTCTGCTTCAGGGGCCCTGGGCGTGGGGTACACCGGGGCACTTGTGTGGACACGTGGCCTCCCCAGCCAGGGAAGCTTGAGTTCCGAGTGTCGGGATGAATCAGGAGAGGAGGTGTTAGCTAAGGTGGTCAGGGAGGCCTTCCTGAGGAGGCGACACCAGAGGGAAGACCCAGGTCACCGGCCACGTAAGTCAGGGTGAGGGTCAGGGAGAACATTCCAGGCAGAGGGCACGGCAAGCTCAAAGGCCCAGAGATGAGACTGAGCTGCATGGGTCTGAGGACCAGCATGAAGGCCCGCGCTAGGTGTTCAGAGCCGCGCTGGTCCTTGGTGGTAGAAAGTGTGGCATGTAGGCAACCTAGCACCTCCTGCAGCCGCGATAAAGAAATACAAACGAGCCAGAGAAATTACTTCCCGTGTTCTATTTTATTAAATCCAATAGGTCCTAATGTATAATCATTAGAAAAAGTATGAGAAAGCTCTTTTCCATTCTTTCTTTCCTATTCTAAACCTTCAAAATCTGATATGTCGCCTTCAGCGAGGGCGCGTCTTAATTGGGACTGCCCCAGCGCCTTCCCTAGACGGGTGGCTAACGGCTGCGGCACTGGGCTCCGCACACTTATTTGTTTATTTTTAATGTTTCTTTTTGAGAGAGAGAGTGCGTGAGCAGGGGAGGGGCAGGAAGAGAGAGAGGGACAGAGGATCCTAAGTGGCTTCTGTGCAGCCAGCACAGAGCCCGACGCGGGGCTCGAACCCACGAACCGTGAGATCATGACCTGAGCCCATGTCGAATGCTTAACCTGATGAGCCACTCCCGTGCCCCTGGACAACGCACATTTAAAGGATTAGATATCATGTAAAATGTCAGCATCTGTGTGTGTATAAACAATAACAGTAACAGTAATAATACTGAGCCTCTGGGCTGCCTGAGGCCGTTCGAATACACGGAGAGGCTGCCCTTCCTGGTCCTCCTCCTTGTCTCCCAGGCCGGGCTGCTAATAACCTGGCTCCTCACTTCCCCGCCCCTGCTTCTTCTTAATAACCCTGAGAGTGGGCAGTTCCCCCATTTTACAGACGGGCCAGCTGAGGCTGGAAGCAGCCCCGCTCCTGGCCGGGTTTGCCCAGCTGGATATGCAGCAGGGGGGACATCAGAGCCCATGTCTCCCGATCCTTCCATGGCCGAGTCAGTGACCCTAAAGGCTGAACTGAGCCCGTGGAATTTGTCTCTGGGCCCCGCCGGGCCTCCCTGCCTTGCTTTTATCCAGCTAATCCCCGGCCGGGGAGAGAGGGACATGTTTACCCAGCCAGTGCTGACCGTGTGGATTGTGCGGCTGCTTTTCCCAGGAGCCCGCTGCTGCCCTGAGCCCGCCTCTCCGTCCGGGGGGTCCCTGGGGAAGAGTGGCCGCAAAACCTTCCCCCCCAAGCGCGCTCTGGGATCTTGCAAGGTGGCGGCTGCGAGGCTGTGGGGGGTGGGGGGGGTGGGGCGGCGCCTTCACCTTGCAGAGACTGTGCTTTCCTGATGGGGAGCCTGCTGGCCCCTGCCCTGGGCTGATGAGAGTCCCCTTAAGGAGGGCAGCCTCTTTAAAATGTGTCCCAGGGGAGGCCAGAAGGGGGCCTGCAGGGCCCGTGGGGGCTTAAAGAAAAGGCACAGGTATGTGGTCCAGGGGCGAAACAGGGTTCGGTGTGTGCGGTGGTGCCGCCGGCTCTGGGGGGAGGAGGGAAAGCCCTACGTCACCTGGAGGCTCACGAGAGATGCAGAATCGGAGGCCTCACCCCAAGACACGCTGCCTCGGACACCGCAGTTCATCAGCTCCCAGGTGCGTCGTGTGCACATTAGTTTGCAAAGTGCTGCCCTGAACGGACACGGCATTGGACAAACTCGGACTCCGGTTGCAACTCTGCCGCCCGCCCGCCCGGGATCTGCCCGGGTGTCCTTGAAATCTCAGGACTTTGCCTCCCACGCACAGAGCAAATGCTGCGCCTCACCTTTATGCTTCTCCGAATCCTTCCAGCTACCCCATGGGGCAGGCTCTGTTCCCATTTTACAGATGGGGCAACTGAGGCTCAGCGAGGTCAAGTACTGGCTCAGGGTCTCACAGCTGGCAGCCGGCAGAGCCAGGACAGTCTGAGCGTCACGTCGGGGCTGTGGCTCCCGGGGGTGGAGCCCGCCAGCGTCCCTGGAGGCTCCCGGGCCCCCTCCACCCCCAGTGCCCCGCTTCACTCCTCCCCATCGCGATGAGTCCAACCCTCTCCTCCTGTTGCAGATCATCATCTTTGAGCAGGAGAACTTCCAGGGCCACTCGCATGAGCTCAGCGGGCCCTGCCCCAACCTGAAGGAGACCGGTGTGGAGAAGGCAGGCTCTGTCCTGGTTCAGGCTGGACCGTACGTACCTGGGGTGGGGGGGCAGGGGGTGGAGAAGGGGGAGGCTAGCCTGGTGGGAGCTGCCACGGTGAGGCAGATGGACCTGGAGGATCCGGCCCCCCTGCCCCCCCGCACTGTGCTTCTAGACCCTGCGATATGGGGGCTGGCCGCCCGTGGAGAGGATTTGTGCTTTGGTGTCAGCACTGGATTCAAACGCCAGCTCTACCACTTCTAGGCTGTGTGACCTTGGACCAGGAACTTCCCTCTCTGAGCCTCGGCTTCCCCCTCTGTAGGATAAGAGTAACCCCGTTCAGGGTGAAGGAAAAGAACTCATGGGGGAAATCCTGACACGGAGCCCAGCCGCCTCCTGGAGGCGGGGAGATAAACACAGTCACGGTCACGGTCACGGTCACAGATAGAGCTGCTGGTCTCTGGCTCTGGGGGCATCTGCGCTCTCCTGGGAGGCTTAGAGCTAGAGGTCCCAGCTCTGCATTCACTGTCCCCTTCCCAAATCCTGGCCGTACTGGATCTGCGCAGATTCAGCACATTTGGGGGCCAGCAGCTTGGGGTCCCTGATCCTGGAGAGAAGGCGGGGAGCTGGTAGGATGGGACTCTGCCCTGCTCAGGTCACACAGCTAAACACAGCCTGCAGGGCGCTCCCAGGAGCGCGTCTTCCTGGATGAGAGAAGTTTCCACCACTTAAGCACACTGCATCTGATTCTCAGGCGCCCTTTTTGTTGTTAGCATTTGGATGGAAGAATTTCTCAAATGGACGTTACACTCCTCCGCTTTCTTCTTCCAAATATAACTTTTGATATTTTTATTAATGATCATCTATTGTTCAAAATGAAGTTCTGGGTCACTGAGGCAATTCTGCTCTTGGATTGGCTGTGGCCGGATTTTGATGGGTGAGCTGAGCAGGTGCGAGTCCCCTGGGGGCTTGAGTGACTAAGCCAGGGTCCTGCCAGAGGAAGCCCGAGGTGGCTCGACCTGTCGCTCTCTGTCTCCACTGCAGCTGGGTGGGCTATGAACAAGCCAACTGCAAGGGTGAGCAGTTTGTGTTCGAGAAGGGCGAGTACCCCCGTTGGGACTCCTGGACCAGTAGTCGGAGGACCGACTCCCTCAGCTCCCTGAGGCCCATCAAAGTGGTGAGCCTCCTGTCACTTCCTGCTTTATCTCTTTGCTGCTTTTTGCCAAGGCTTTAGGGACCAGGAGGGAGCCTTCGTCACCAGCATTGTGACCCTTCTGATGCACAGGGCATACTTCCTGGCTGTGCGACCTACTATGAGCCGTTCGCCTCCCTGGGCCTCAGTTTTCCCAACTTTAAAATGGGGATCCTGAGATTCCCACATGCCCAGGCTACAGGCTGCCACATTGCACAACCCCAGGGGACTCCATTCACAAACCTCAAAATGCTCTCTCAGGGGCGAGGGTGGGGGAGGACTGCTCCCATTCTATTCTGTGCAGACGGTGCTTTCCAGGGTTGGGAACCCATCACGCAGTAATTGCCCAATAAACAGTAGCCATCATAAATATGAAAAGAAATTCTAGGATTGGTGTGGAGGAAAAGGTAGGTTGGCTCTTGTTTATAACTCGTGCCGGTGGGACCTTCTGGTGCGTCTCTGATCCTGATCCTTTACTAGAAGGTGAGCTCTCAGGGAGGACACAGGGCCCAGCAATGCTCAGTTACACCCCCAAGCCTCCCCAGCACGAGCTAGTTCTCCCCAGAGCTTGATGGAAGATAGGAGAACATCGCATCCCGCGGACCTGGGTTCCTGCATTGGCCCTGGCACTCCTAGCTGTGTGACCTGGGCAAGCTGCTTTACCCCTCTGAGCTCGGGTTTTCCCACCTGCCAGGGAGCATCAGGGTACCTAACGGATTACAGGGATGACTAAGGAAAATATCACAGGAGCAGGAAGATGGGAAGAGATGTGGCGAGGAAGGAAAGCCAAAATATCTCAAGTGCCTGCTGGGGACACCACCAGCCCGTGTCTGTCTGTGTAGACTGTGGCTGCCATTTTTTTTTAAAGCAGGCTGAGGTTATGGGAGGGAAAATGACATATCAGAATTGAATGTGCCTTAAAGTGTAGACTCTGGAGTGTTGCAGGAAGATAGCCCAGGGGGCTCTCAACAAACAGTCGCTGTTTAACCGCAGTTGTAGACACAGTCGGGTGGCGGGGGTCCTGGGCAGAGGGCTGTAGATGGAATGTGCTGCTGCCCAATGCTGCGGCGTGTGGGCGTGCGGGCTCTCCCTGGCCCCTCTCCTGCGCTCACTCTCCCTCCTCCCTGTCAACAGGACAGCCAAGAGCACAAGATCATCCTGTATGAAAACCCCAACTTCACGGGGAAGAAGATGGAAATCATAGACGATGATGTGCCCAGTTTCCACGCCCATGGCTACCAGGAGAAGGTGTCGTCGGTGCGCGTGCAAAGCGGCACGTGAGTGTAGCCCAGACCCGGGTCCTGAGTCCTGCTCTGCCCTGAACCCCGCTGATCTTGTACACTCCCGGCCTCAGTCTATCCCTTTGGAAAATGGGCATGGAGATCATAGGCTTGTACATAGCTTTCAGCCCTTGCCGTGTTCTCCGGATGTGCCTTTTGGGCAATGCTCTACCTGTGGGGGAGGGAGAGCTTGGCCTTAACCTCAGTCCCCAGAAGCAGGACCGTAAACATTGGCGGGATGCAGATGAGGTGGAGGTGGGGTATCGGAAAGGTAGGGAATGCTGAGTGGTCTTGAGAGAGCCACGGGGGAAGTCCAGTCCCTGCTGGCTCTTTACTGCATGAGTTTCTGAAGTTATAAATAGGAAGTGTCAATTCCCTTGAGCTAAACTTCCTTGGGGCATAAACTCTGGCCATCCCCCAGGAGGAATTTGTCATTGTGCAAAATGAAACTCTGTGGGGGTTCACAGAGGGGCCACAGGCAGTGGTGAGAGCCGACCCTCAAGGTTTCAGAATATCTGATCATTGAATCATCGGCAGCTCGAAATCAGCCATAGTGGGTGTGTTTACACCACAGAAATTGGAAAGTGAGACAAGACCTTTTTTTCCCAAGAGAGCTGGTTTGGCCAACATGGAGTGGCTCTTCTTGGGTTTGTCAACCTCCTAAAACAGCGTGCAAAGTTCTGTGTTCCTAGTCCTCTTCATTCATTTATTCACTCATTATTCAAGTTGTGGAGTGCCTCCACACGGCAGGCATCGTATTAAGTGTTCTGCATGTCAAAATAGATGAAAGAGACCTGGCTTCTGCCTTGTGTAGCTAACAGTCTAGTTGGGGTCAATGGTTAATAATTTAAGAATCCACACAAATCTGGGCTCCTGGGGAAGGGACTTGTTGAACTCAGATCTCAAGAAAGAGTAGGAAGTGCAGGTGTAAAGAGAAGAAGGACATTCCAGATCGAGAAGAGCATGTGCAAAGGCCCTGTGGTTGGAGGAGCCTGGTGAGTGGGAGGGACTCTACAAAGGCTAAAGTGATTAGTGCCCAGAGATATAGGGACCCAAGACCATGAGACAGAGCTGCAGGTATACACAAGGGGTGGCCAGGCAGGTTCCTTGTAGGCCAGGGCTTTGTAACATTGGGGGAGGAGGGGAGAAACTGTAACTTTCATTAGGTGCTCAAAAGAGTGAAGGATCCCCTGTAAATGGTGATAACTTCAAATGGTGGAGGGATACTGGAGGGCTCCTGGGACCTAGCCTACTCTCTCCTTTGGCCTTGCAGCCGGGCATAGGGCTGGGAGGAGGGTGGACAGAGGCAGTTAAGAGACTTGTGATATTGCAGGCTTACGCGGGCTTGAGATCACCTGCTCCTAGTATGAGGCCTTCAGTCAAAAGTTGCTTTAAGAGGTAGTGATCTCCCCATCAAGAGGAAGAAGAAAGCAGAGGCTGGATACCAGAAGGGTGGTGTTCCTGCTCGACAATCAGGAAGTGTGAAGTGACTGGGGGATCCACCCTTCCTCGTGGCCTAAGGATGCTCCCCTTCCCTCTCTCTTCACCTGCTTCTCCTCTGCCCTGCAGGTGGGTGGGATACCAGTACCCCGGCTACCGCGGGCTGCAGTACCTGCTCGAGAAGGGAGACTACAAGGACAGCGGTGACTTTGGGGCTCCCCATCCCCAGGTGCAGTCCGTGCGCCGCATCCGCGACATGCAGTGGCACCAGCGGGGCGCCTTCCACCCCACCAACTAGTGCCCGCCTGTCCCCTCCTTCCCGGGGGCGGGCTGCTGCCCAAGATCCCCCCCCCCCACCTCCTGGCGAGTGAATAAAGTGTGACTTGCAAATTGTGCATCACCTTGCCTTTTATCTCCAGTGGGATCTGCGTGCATGCGGGCACGTGTGCCTGAGACACACAGACGGAGAGAAAGAGACAGAAAGACCGAGAGAACCAGAAAATGCATGGGCCGGGGCAGGAGAGACTTCCAGCTCTGCGGCGACTTCGCCGTGTGATCTTGGGCTCGTTGTCCAAACCCTCTGAACCTCTGTGTCTTCACCTGGCTTGGCACCACCTTTGCCCCATGACAGCTGGCGTGGCTCACCCCCTAGGTCCCTCTTACGAGGTTGCCGAGCACTGTCACTCTCGGGGTGCACGTGAAGGACGCCCTGTCCTTAAAAATGTACCCATTGCTGGCCATCCGCCCCCATTAGTGTGTTATCCCTTGAGCCTGGCAGTTTTCTTAGATCTGCCGGAGGGACCCATAACCCAGCAATCCCGCCCCGTCCCGGAGAGAGAGGTCCCGATTACGCGTTTATGCCTCTGTGTGCTCGGTGGTCCCTCTTCCTTATTTGGTTGGTTTGATCCCTTAGTGTCACAATCGGCCTGGATTCTAATGGCTGTTCTGGCACCCTGGCCAGTGACCAGGACTCAGACAAGCCATTCCACTTCTCAGACCCTCCATGAGTCTACCTGGAAGGAATGGGAAAGAAATTGTGCCTCCCTCACCTGGTTTCAGGGAGGATGAGATGAGCTAACCCAGGCCTTCTCGGTATAAGTGGGGATCATTTACTGGTTACCTGTAGTGCAAGCGTCTGCTCCCAGAGCACAGGTTTTCTTCGTTTTGTATTTGGTCTCTTTTGTTTTAATGTTTACATTTTTGAGAGAGAGAGAGACAGAGCACAAGCAGGGCAGGGGCAGAGAGAGAGGGAGACACAGAATCCTAAGCAGGCTCCAGGCTCTGGGCTGTCAGCACAGAGCCCGACGTGGGGCTCGAACCCACGAACCGCGAGATCATGACCTGAGCCCTAGTCAGAAGCTTAACCAACTGAGTCCAAGGCACCTCTGTTTGGTCTCTTTTGATGTAATCTAACATCAGTCTGTTCCTTTACGGTTTATGCCTTCCATGTTTTAAGACATTCTTCCTACCTCAGGTCACAAATCTATTCCCCAATATATTTCCTTTTTTCTAAAAGTGTTCAAGTTGTGCTCATCACATGCAAGTTCTCAGTCCTTCTGGAGACGATTTTTGTGTACAGCGTATGGCAGGGACCTCATTTCGGTCTGGATCTCCCTTTTGTCATGGAAGCATTTATTAAGCAGTGCATTTCCCCCGCTGTGCAGTAATACTACCTTGTCACATATTTTACTGGGATATCTGCATGGAATCTATTGATGGGGTCTCTTTCTTTCTTTCTTTCTTTCTTTCTTTCTTTCTTTCTTTCTTTCTTTCTTTCTTTCTTTCTTTCTTTCTTTCTTAGAAGGCATGGAGGAGCAGAGGGGGTGAGGGAAGGGAGAGAGAGGGAGAAATAGAGAAAGAATCTCAAGCAGTCTCCGTGCTTGATCCCACAAACCATGAGATCATGGCCTGAGCCAAAGTCAAGAGCTGGACACTCAACCAACTGAGCCACCCAAGTGCCCTGATGGGGCCTCTTTTCTGTTCCTTTAGTCAATTTGTATATTCCTGTAGTTTGACCGCAGTGTGTCAGTAACTATTGCTTTGTAGTAATACATCTTGAACCATTCATCTTATTCATAAATATTTTAGATATTCTTGCCCTTTAAACCTCCATATAAAATCATCCCCGAAAGTCTGAAAAAATAGAAAACTCTGTTGAATGAGCTTAAGTGGATAAAATAATTACCACGGGGGTGGGCACTAACCAGTGCTCAGCAAATGTTACTAGTTTCCATTTGCTTATTCATTCTTTAGCAACACTTGCTGAGCGCCTATTTTCTTCCTGGAACTGGGTTGAGTGGAGGATACAAAGTAAGTGAGACAGAACTCCTGCCCCCAGGAAGATTGCACTCCAGAGAGATTGTACTCGCTAGACAACAAAACCACAGTCATTAATACGGGTTGAATTGTGTCCCCCTTGGTTTCGTGTGTTGTGTCCTAACCCTTTAGGATCTCAGGATGTGACCGTATTTCCAAATATGGAAATGACATTGCAGATGTCATTCACTATATTGAAATGAGGTCCTGGTAGATAGGGTGGATCCTTAACCCCATACAACTGGTTTCCTTATGAAAAGGGGAGATTTGGAGACAGATAGACAGACAGACAGACACACACACACACATGCACGCATTCATGGAAAACACCATGTGAAGAGGCAGCAGAGATTGGGGTGATGCTGCAGAAGCCAAGAGACATCCAAACCACCTGGAAACCACCAGAATCTAGGAGAGAAGCATGGAACAGATTCTCCCTCACCTGCCCCCAGGAAGGGCCAATGCTGCTGACATTGACCTTGGACTGCCAGCATACAGAACTGTGGAGAGAATACATTTCTGTTGTTTAAGCCACTCTGTTTGGGGCACTTTGTGATGGCATCCATAGGACACGAATACAGTGATGGCAAGAGGAAGGAGCCAAGGACACCAAGAGAAGTCACGGGGGCTTCCTGGGACATCAGACCTCCCCAAAGAAGTGGGGATGTTGAAGAAGAGTTAGCATTTTCCAGGTGAATCTTGAGGAGAACAGTCATGGCAGAGGGAACAGAGTAGGCAAAGTTAGGGATGCAAGAAAGAGGACAGCATGTTCCAGTGTTCTGGGTACGTGGGCACTTCGAGGTGTGGAAGTGTTGAAGGTTGGCTAAGCACAAAGTCCTGAGAGACTGGATGATGATGATGATGACAACAATGATGATGATGACGACGATGGTGATGATGACGACGATGGTGATGATGACGATGACAATGACGATGATGATGGCAATGATGATGATGATGACGGTGGTGGTGGTGGTGATGGTGATGATGATGATGGTGATGATGATGGTGATGATGACGATGATGATGGCGATGATGATGATGATGACAATGATGATGATAACGACGATGGTGATGATGATGATGGCGATGATGATGACAACGATGGTGATGATGATGGTGATGATGGTGATGATGATGGTGATGGTGATGTGTGTAGTAGGTGACACCAGAATTGTTTCCATTTACCTATTCCTAAACGCCAACCTACCTAAATTTAGTGGTAAAACTACCACAATCATTTATTTTGCTCACATGTGTAGTTTGGGCAGGACCCAGTGGGAAGTGCTCATCCCTGCTCCACATGGAGTCATCTAGGATCACTCAAAGGGTGGGGGTGGCTCCCCTGACTGGGCGTCGGTGCTGGCTGTTGGTTGGGCCTCAATTATGACTCTCAAGTCAGATGCCGCCACACGTGGACACTCCAGTTTGGCTTCCCCACAGCAGGAAGCAGGAAGCTGGATTCCAGAGCGAGTATTCCAAGAGAAAAGTGGACGCTTCATGGCCTCTGTACGACTTAGCCTCAGAAGTCACACAGCATCACTCCCTCTATACTCTATTGGAAGGAGGTCACATAGGTGGACCCTGGTTGAAGGGAGGAGACAAAGGCCCCACCAGTCAACAAGAGGAAGGCACGTGTATGGGATGCGATCTACTACAGTGGCCATATTTACAGAGCAAACTCCACCTGGGGAAAAAAGACACTAAGAGTGGGCGTTGGCAGGGCCGAGCAGACAGCAGGGGTCCACATGACCATGGGTGACACACTTTCTCAGCCCATCCTCCTCCTCCCCCGTGAGAGATCAAGGCTGGGCAAGATGGCCAGTGGGGGTCACTCTCCGTCTAGATTGCTGCCATTGTGTCTCCCTGTGTCTCTCTCTTTATCTCTATCTTTCTACCTCCTCCTGTCTCTCTCAGGACTTTACTTTTGCTGATATCTCTGCCTCTTTCTAGATCTCTGTCTCTCTCAGCCTGTTTCTTTCTATTTCTATCTCCTTCCTTTCCTATCTCTCCCCTTCAACTGCCTCCCTCCCTCTCTCTGCCAAGTGAGGGCTGTGCTCTGTGGGTCCCTCTCCCTGCCCTCCAACACCCCGATGCAGACAGCTAGCTCCACCCTCGCCCAGGTCTCCGCAGAGGCCCTCTAGGCGCACTTCCCGCATCTCGCCACAAGGTGTCAGCAGAGCGTCATCCTCAGGACTCCTCGCCGGGTGGTTCGCTGTTGGGGCCCTGATTGGAGGCAAGCCCCGTCAGTCACAGCGGCTGCCAGAGGTAGGCGGGGCCTCCGAGCGTGTGTGGGACAGCGGGGGAAACCAAGGCCCCGGAGAGCGAGGTCTTACTGGGACAGTGAGAGAGCAGCGACAGGCCTTACTTTCTGCAGCTCTCCTCCCCAAAGCTTGCCGGGACGGGAGACAAACAGCACCGCTTCTTTGCGTGAGGAAGGGGCTTCCAAATCACCGTCCCCGGGAGCCACTAGCGAAGCCGCATCCTGCAGCTCAGACTTAAGGCTTAGGGTAGCCTCTCCCTATGCCTCAGTTTCCCCTGAGATGGAGGAAATACTAGCTCCCACTCACAGGGCAGCAGCGAGGACTCAATGAGATGCCGTGCGTGAAGTTTTTGGCGGCCCTTCCGGCCACACACAGGGACTCAGTAAATGAACACGTGTGACAAGTGCTAGGAGGAGGCTGTGCTACGTGATGTGGGGTCAGGGAGGATTCCCGGGAGAAGGTTCTTAAGCTGGGCTTTATGGGACGAGTAGGAGTTCGCGGGGTGCACAGCCTTCACCACATTCATGCGCCAGTTTGCTCATTTACTTGCATCTTCTTCCTTCTGCCTCCCGGTTCATCTTCCTCCCCCACGCCCCTCCCACTCCCTCTCCCTCTGCTGCCTCCTTTGCTCTCCTTCCTCTCCCTTTCTCTCCCTTTCCTCCTATTGCTCGGAATTCCCTTTGCCCCCCTTCCCATTCCCCACCTCCCTCTTCCCTTTGCTTCTCCTTCTTTCTTTTCTCTTCCCGTCTGCACTGTCCTGCCCTGGGCCCTAGGCCAGGTCCCTGCAGCCTGATGGGGAGAGGAGAGGGCAGCTGGAGCATGTGGGCTCCTTAAGGTGCCCGGTATTCATCACATTATTTACAATATTGCAAAGACGTGAAAATAATTCCATTGACAGATGAATGAATAAAGAAAACGTGGTATGTGTGAAATGTTACTCAGCCTTAAGAAAAAAATTTTGCCATTTGCTGCCGGGCTGATACACTTGGACGACATATGACATTAGGCCAAATGAAATAAACTTGTATTCTTTTTTGAGAACATGGAGACTCAGTGTAAACCAGCCTGGCTATTAGTAAATCCCCGAGGTACGTCTGGTTGACCCGTACAGATGGGTCTCGGCATGCGGTCCCCAGAATGGGGCAGCAACATCACCGGGGAACTTGCTAGAAATGCATGTTCTCAGGCCACGCCACGGTCCAGGGGTTTGTGTTTCACTGGTGCAAGCCCAATTTCTAATAACAACTGCTTTACAGTTTTGTGTTTCTGAAAATAGTTCACCTTTCTGCATCTTCCTTTAAAACAGGCAGCTGATGTTCATGAACACTTTATGGCTAAGCCTGTTACCGGATGAAGTTCTTCTTTTTCCAGTAAAGAAGGCAAACTTGATTGGTGTGGGACCTCCTTTCTCTACATGAATCCAGGAAAGAGGAAAGACCAGACAGGCGGACCACGCTGCCATTTCCAAGGCAGAAGTTTGGTCCAAAATATTGATCTAAATATTGGTCAAATCCTTTCTTTTTTTTTTTTCCAGACACTGAGTAGATGCTTTATCTTATTTCATTTTATTTCAGTTTATTTATTTATTTAGCAATCTCTACACCTAACATGGGGCTTGAACTCACGACCCCAAGATCAAGAGTCACGTGCCCTCCCGATTGAGCCAGCCACCTGCCAAGTAGGTGCTTTATATTCATGAGGATAACTGACGTGTTCCTTCCTCAGCGAGTCGGCTCATCAGGCCCGCCCACGGACTCCTCACGGACACCAGATGTAACTGTCACTCTTCATAGTGTGTTTGTCCCTCCTTTCGACTGGACTGGAAACTTCGCAAGGTCAGGGAGGGGGTCTGCTCACACCCCCAAGCGGCTCCCACCAGTGCATCCACACAGTCCTTGCGTTGGCGCATGCGTGGTGTTCCTTCCCCGTTCCTCGGAGGAGCCATCCCTGATGCCCTCCTCCTCCAGCAAGCCCTCAAATCCTCACACGGCCTGTGCAATAGGAAGGAGACATTGACCTGTTGAAACTGCTCTCTGTACTTGATCTCCACGCAGGTGGGCGGGACCAGGGTTGCCTTGATTCTGGTTTCCTGCCAGCCGGGCGTGCTAGCCTCACCGTAAACCACTGCCCGGTTGTACCGGCAAACGCTGCGTTCTCAACTTAAGCATTTCTTCTTCTTAGTTCTTTTTCTCCCCCCACAAGTACACCCACATCTGGCACTTATCACAGAGGTAGCTGGACGGTTAGATGCGAGCTGAGTAATTAACTTATTTACTGTTAGTTTCCCGTTAGAGTGGAAGCTCTGAGTCTCAGTCGCTACTGTATCACGTAGATAATACAGTATTTTACATAATGTAAAGCTGGGTGGTGAAGACCATGGCTCTGTCTGATCTTACATCATCAGCCTCTCTGGAAAGTCAGGGGAGGCCCTTCACAGCTTCCAGTACTAGAGATGCTGATGGGCAGGGCACCCTGACCCCAGCTTTAGAAACAGTCCTTTGCAGGCCTCCTCCTCCCTGGGGTGTGGCTGGCTGGCGGGGCTGCTGGCTCCCAGTGTCCTGTGGCTGATGGGACAGGCTGTGGAAGCCCAGCCACGGTGGGCACGGCGAGATCTTCTGAAAAGCAAAGGTTTGCTCCTATCACGAGGAGGCAGTTCACGGGTGATGGCCTTGGCATCAGGAAGCTTCGGCCAGACTTCCCCGGAGGCGATGCCCGGAAGGGGAAGTGTGTTTCCTGGTGTTAGTCTTCTGAATCTCCATCACCCTTCTGACCTCCTGAATTTCTGTTCAATCCACCTATTTCTCAGCCATCCCCAGACCCTGGGCCGTATCCTTTCTCGTTCACACAATTCCAACAGCCTTCTCGGAAGGATCTTCTCCAAAGATCCAATCATGGCACCCTCCTGCTTAAACCTGCTGTGGCTCCCCATTACCCTCAGGATGAAGACCTTAATCTCACAACACCTTCAAGGACTACCCAATCCCTGCCTCACGTCTGCAGCCTTCTACATACTTGCTCTTTCTGTCCTTTGGACTCATCATGAGCCCTCCAGGCACAGGGCCTCCCCAGTCGGCCTCATGATGCCCCATGTGGTCTTAGACCTCAGCTCAGCGTCTGCCCTGGCCTCACTGGCTGGGCCATTCCTCTGACGACACGCGCTTTTCCGCTTGGCTCACATATCTCCTGAAGCCCTAATCACACGTGTTGTCTTACATTTCTTTCTCTGGTTCCTTGATTTGTTCCTATTCCCTCCTTGACTCAAGTCCCCATGGTGAGATCCAGGTCTAATTTTGCGTTCCATGTATCCAAGAGCCTGCTACGTATGTGTGGAAGCTTGATAGATATAGAATGAATGAATGAATGAATGAATGAATGAATGGTCAAACCCGAGATCAGGGACCTACCAGGAACACAATCTTCTTAGCATCAGTCATGTCCAGGACATGGAAAATTCGGTCAGTCTAATGACAGTCGGACACCAGGATGAAAAACTTGTCTTGCTCTCTTGATTTGTGCCCTCCCTCCCCGCGCCCCCCCTCCCCCATCTTCTGAAGTCAGCTCACTGTTCAGGCTCCTTGGGAAATGCTTCTTCCTCCTTGAAGAATGAATCTTCCTCCTTGCCCATCCCCCAGTGGTCCTTCCTAGAGCACAGACTCCGGGATCTGTCACACGGTGAGATGTGACCCCTGACTCTTCATGGTCGTGTGCCTTGCCCAACTGAGCCTCAATGTTCTCATCTGAAAACAGGGCACGGGAGGCTTATTCAGCAGAAGATACAGCTCAGAATCGATGGGCCCAGAGCTGTGCCTCGCTGCTACAAAACAAACCTCACTCCTCTCTTTTATTTTTTTAAACGTCTTTGTTTATTATTAAGAGCAGAGAGAGATAGAGCATGAGCAGGGGAGGGGCAGAGAGAGAAGGAAACAGAATCTGAAGGAGGCTCCAGGCTCTGAGCTGTCAGCACAGAGCCTGACGCAGGGCTCGAACTCACAGACCCCGAGATTGTAACCTGAGCAGAAGTCAAAACGCTTAACAGACTGAGCCACCCAGGGGCTCCCTCACTCCTCTCTTTTGAACTTTCCGTGCCCCTCCTGTCTCGGTGCCACCAGGATGTTCCCATCGGCTCTGTCTAGAGAGTGGAAAGAACAGTGTCCAATAAATGTTTTCCCTCCAGGGCAGGGTTGCTGAGCCTCAGGGCTCCCCAGGAGCCCAGGGTCTGTCCTGTGCATCCCGGGACGTACAGCTGCAGCCCTGGCCTCTGTCCACTAGGTGTCAGTAGCGGCCTCAAGTTGTGACAAGCAACAGGGTCTCCAGCCTTGGCCAAAATCGCTGCGGGCTGAGAACCAAGGCTCTGGAGGAGGAGGGGTAGGCGTCCTGCGGGTGCACATATTTTTAACGAGGGTGGTGGATGGGCTCACAAATGGTGGGCCTTCAGGCAGGGTTGCAGACAGGGAGGGAACGGTGAGGACAGACTGTACGAGGGAGGCATTTGCCTCTACCTCCTGCATGAGACAGACTCTAGATAAACTGCTGGGGTGGGAGGGGGGGGCCCAACCTCTCATCTCACAGATGGGGAAACTGAGGCCCGGAGGCAAAGGCTTTGGAATGGGGGCAAAGAGCAAAACTTGGGTACCTGACACACGCAAATATACACGCATTTAATATGCACATAGATATTAGATATATTTTTAAGGGGTTTTATATATAACAACTCCATTAAAAGAGGCTATGGAGTCTCAAGTAGAAGAGGGATTTTACATTTTCTCCCTGTGCCCCGGTGCCTGGGCGCCCACACTTCTTGCTTCCCTCCCTTAGGTCTGGAAAGAGGAAATGGAAGGGAATTGGGGGTACATTTGCTGCCTGTGGTCTTTGGGCTTGAAGCCTTGGAGAGAGGGGAGCAGGGCGGGGCTGGCAGGGGGGACAGTGTACATGGAACAGGGGTCCCTGTGCTCAGCCAGAGGGATATCTGTGGGCTAAACGAAAGGACAGTGATGCATTTGGTTTTGAATGAAACCAGTGCTGTTTCAAGCTGTTAACCAGCAAACAGACCACAGGAAGTCAGGGAGGGGATGTAGGGAAGGACCCATCCTCCAACTCTTTGGCACAGGGCATCAGGCTTGCCCCAGGCAGCTTTGTGCACCTGGGTGAGGCGTCTGGCTTTGGGCATCAGATGAACAAGGCTGGCAGTGGCTGGAGCGCTTTCCAGAGCAAAGCAGTGGCAACTGAAAAAATTATCCAGGTGAGAAAAACTGTATGAGCTGCAGGGTAAATGGAGGTTCGCACCCGCAGAACGGGGGCTTCCGCAGGAGGAAGCCCAGGGAGAGAGAGGTATGGCTAGCCAGGTAGCAGCACCCGGAGCGTGGAGGTACATGGCGACCATAGAAAGTGCTGGGGCTTGATCCATGGGAGGGTTCTGAGCAAGGGGGTAACGCCCCCGTCTGATTAGCACCCGAGAACACTCCCTCTGGCTAGTGTGTGGGGTGGGGAGAGGCAGGAGCTCTTTGCTTTGAATGAGAGACCGACAGCTTGCTCTATCGGGTGGGGGGGTGCTAAGGAATGGGGTGGGACTACGGTACACCCACTTCTTGGAAGGGGTACCTGGGCGCCCAGCCGTCTACTTGGGGAGCTCCATAGAGTCCAGTGCTTTCCACTTCTCAAAGCACATCTGTTCCTTCCTTTTTCCAGACATCTTTCCTGAGAAGTAAAATGTTACAGATATAGTGCTGGGCCCCTCCCCCAAGCATATTCCCTTTGCTGCCCTTCCCTTAAGGCTCCACTGTCTCTTTCTTTCTTTCTTTCCTGTTTCTCTTACTATATGTTTATATCCACCCTGCGGTAACATGTAGTAGATTCGGATCCTTCATCTTAACTGGTGTGGAGTGTTTCATTGTAGACATAATGCAAGTTACTAGTCTTGTAACTTACTGTTAGTGTAACTTACTAACCTTGTCTATCTTGTTGGGCATTTACGTTGTGCGTTGCCATAAAACACAATTCGGTGACACCCATGCGTCCACGGAATATTTGATGTAACCTCTCCTTGAGCAGCCCCGGGGCTGCTGGTGTTAGGAGAACACTGTGGGGCGCCTGGGTGGCTCAGCGGGTGAAACATCTGACTCTTGATTTCGGCTCAGGTCATGATCTCACAGTTCGTGAGTTGGAGCCCTGCGTTGGGCTCTGTGCTGACAGTGCTGAGCCTGCTTGGGATTCTATCTCTCTCCTCCTCTCTCTCTGCCTCTCTCTCTCTCAACAATAAATAAACACAACTGAAAATAAAATAAAGATGCAGAGTGTCTGGGTGGCTCAGTTGGTTAAGTGTCCGACTTCAGCTCAGGTCATGATCACATGGTCTGAAAGTTCGAGTTCAGCATCAGGCTCTGTGCTGACAGCTCAGAGCCCGGAGCCTGCTTCGGATGCTGTGTCTCCCTCTCTCTGTGCCCCTCCCCTGCTCACTCTCTGTCTCTCTCTCGCTCACTCAAAAATAAATAAACATTAAAAAATTAAAAAAAAGATGCAAATAAATAAATAAATAAAAGAGTAGCACTACCTATCTTCCAGGGTTGTCAGAAGGACTGATGATGTTAATGTGGGTGCAAAACACTTAGGACAGAAGCTGTTCTATGTGAGTGTTTGATAGAACCTTTACACTGTTACAAACTAAGTATAAGAAAAAAATGTGAAGGGAATTATGTAACAACCCCCTCTCCCAAGCTGTGTGACTTTGGACAAGTCACTATACTTCTTTGGATCTCACCTTCCACATCTGCAAAATGGGGCTTTGTAAAGATTTCAGGAAATGATGGGTGCCATAGAATAGACCCTCTGCAAAGATTTCATATTCCCCCCTCACTTCCGTTTCCCCACATTTAGGGGGGGTTGTATGGGTCCCTGTTCTTCTTGGACAGATAAGGAGATTGGGACTCTGAGAGGTGGAGAGGCTTTCTACAGATCACACAGCATGTCGGTGTCAGTGGACTGTCTGTGGGCAATGTCCCTGGGGTGGGTGCTCGTGGCTGCTGTCACAGACCTCCAGGGCGAGCCTGCTTCCTCCTGCAGATCTCTGACCACCATCACCGCCCCCAAACTGCACCTTAGCCTCCCGCTAAGTTCTCGCCTCCAGGGTGGAACGATACCAACAGTCTTCCACGTGCTCGCTCAGAAACAGCCACCAAATGCTCCCGTAGCATAGCAACCGCAGAATCAAAACAAGCTCTTCATAAAAGATCCAAAAGGAAGGTGGGGGGGGGCGATAGAAAGCCCACCGCCAAACGCACCGCCCCCTGCCAGGATGCCCACCGCAGGGCATTCGGTTCATGGAGTTGATTAGGCTGGCACTGTATCTTCACATTTAGAGGCATTCCCCCGGCCCAAGGTTGTTTTCCTCTGGTGGACTGGGGCTGGGAGCCAAGAAACGGAGTTTCAAATATACAAAAGGAAAGAGAGCATGGCGAGGTCTAGAGGCGGAGGACCATTAGCGAGGGGGTGTGCCAGGGACGGCAGAGCGCAGCAGGCACTGGGCCACGTCGAGAGCGGGAAGTGGCTTTGCCGTGGCCCCTTGCAAAGAAATTCCCAAACATATGGCCAGGAAAGCTCTGCAAGATGATCTGAGCCAGTGATTTCCAGGTTTTTTTCTTTTACAGCAAGGAAACTTTCTTCTGGATAATCGAGCATAAGGCATCCCACTGTGGAAAGCTGGTAAGAGGGTGTTAAAGGGGAAATGGGGGTTCCCCCCTTACCCCCCCACCCATGGGAGTCCTTTCACATTTGCTCCCAACATCAGCACCCTAAGGCACTGCAGGGCACATCCAGCCCCTTCATTTACGGCTGGGGAAGCCATTTTTGTGGGTAAGAATAGGCGCTGACTACTATTATCTGCACTTGAACAATGCCAGGTGTAGGGATATGGCTTTCCATGTGTGAGAGAGTGAAATCCCGGCAGCTACCCACTGCGGCTACCTGACCCCCACTTTGCAAATGAGAAGGCGGAAGCACAGAGGGGTCTAGTCACTTCCCAAGGTCACCCAGCTGCAAAGTGGTAAAGCCAGACTTCAGAGCCCACCCAGTGTGTTCGACTCTGGGCCCTGCACCTCTAACCACTGTTTGGCCCGCGGGGGGGGGGGAGAGGGGACAGTTAAGGACGTCCCATCGTCACACAGGAGCTGAGCCAGCACAAAGAGGTGGTCTGGTGTGGAGAGAAGCCCACCCCACATGCAGGGCTGGAGCTCTGGGTCCAAGATGTCAGCAAGCACTTGTCTGGCGGTTGGGTCAGAGGGTGAGGCTGAGTGGCCAGTGGCCGTGGGAGGAGGAAGAGAGACGCCTTGAGATTGCGCAGGCAGACTTGGAACTAGGGAGTTACAGCAGATGCAGGAGTGAGAGGAACCAGTCCTGCCCTTGGCCACACATCAGTGTTGGGACAATAGGCCCAGAGTATTTTATTAAGAATAATCACAATGGCTTGACACTGCGCTGGGCACTTTACAGCCATGACCTTGATCATCAACGAAACCTCCCAGGGAGGTGATCTTATCATCCCATTTTATAGATGAGATCACTGAGGCTCAGAGAAGTGAAGTGATTTGCCTGAGGCCACAGGCCTGGCGTGGTAGAGCTGACATCGGGACCCAGGACTGGCTGACCCCGAAGCCTGCAAACCCGTATCAGTTGGGCCACTGTCATGTGCTCAACAAAAGACCACAAAATCTCTGTCAAGGTACCTTCTTTCCTAGCCACAAAATGGCAACTGGGTTTGTAATGGAAATATTGGCATCTGCGCTGAGGCCTCTGCTGCAGCAAAGTCACTGTAGAGCAGCCCCCTTCCCGATGTTCTCCAGTCTCCCACTGGGACCCCTCAGGCTGCAATTCGGATCCTTGCAAAGCCCAGCACTGGGGCTGGCGGCCCGTGCTTTTGCTTCTCCCCAGCCGTCTCCTGCCGCGCCTACAGCCTGCCCTGGGGTTCAAGGCCAAGGGCCTCATCAAGGAGCACTGCAGGGGTGGTCACGGGGCTGCGGCTCAGCTGCCACCAAGCGAAGCACAAGCAGAGACGGCTCTCGTTCCTTTCGCTGTAAAATAACTTGCAAAATTGTATCGCGTCCTCGGGAAATGGTGTCACTTTATGGAAAGAAAAATAACAGTGAAACGTGGCGCAGTCTAAAAAAAAACTTGGTGCCGTAGCTCGAGGAGTGTTTATCGAGCTCACACGTCTGCTGTGTGTTGTCTGAGCCAAGCTGGGCTCCGTGGGGAAGCTGGGCTCTGTTCCCTGTGTCCCATCCTCTCCCGGGGTCAGCGGGCTGGCTGGACCTGTCGCTGTCCGGCGAGGGCAGGCGTGCAAGAAGGCAAAACCAGCAACAGTCAAGGCTTCTAGGGACCTAGGCTGGGAACAGGCGCCTGTCACTCCCACCTCATTCCACTGAACTCGGCCAGCCACAGGGTCAAGGTCAACATCAAGGGGTGGGGAAGGGCACTCCATCCCTTTGCAGAAGCACTGCAAGGGCACTTGGCAAGAGTGGGGATGCAGGGAGGGGAAGGGCGGGGTGGCGCTGCGCTCTACAGTGGCGTCCGCACTGGTGAGAAAGGTGTCCACACATTCCCTGATCCTCCGTGTGGGCTGGGCCTCTTGGCTTCCTTCTAAGGAACTGGACAAGATGGCAGTGATGGGTGTGGCTCCCAAGGACATAGGGCTCCCTCCTTACCCCCGTGAGGACCCCTGCATGTTGTCAGGACACTCTAGCAGCCTTATGGAGGGACCCAGGTGGCGAGGACCGGGGGACTGCAGCCAGGAGCCGTGTGCGGGAGCCTTCGGGAAGTAGGGCCTCCAGCCCCGGGCAAGCCCTCTGGCATCCTGCAGGCATCCTGAGTGCGACTTCAGGAGAGACCCTGAGCTAGGACCGTCAGGCGCAGGCGCTCCTCAATTCCAGAACCGCGGAAGCTGTGAGGTCAGAAAGGTTTATCTTTCGAGGCTGCCAAGTTCTGGGGCAATTCGCTCCGCAGCAACAGATCACTAATGCCTAATCACTATGCTAACCCACTGCTGGCATCTTGTAGGAGGCTCGGCCACAAGATGTTTTGGTCCGTTCCCCAAAGAATCAACACAATCCCAACAATTTACCAAGAGGAGGGGACTGAAAAGACTCGTGGTAAAACTGGGGTCATTAGGAAACAGCTGCTCTTGAGCCGCCCCCGCCAGGCAGTTCTCAGATGGAAGGAAAACGCAGCAGAGGGTGGGGACGGATGTACGCGGACCAATGCCGACCCCACCCCCCACCGCGGACTCAGCGTGTCACTTGGTCCCTCCTTGTCACTGAGATGGGAAGAAGCATCCAAACAAAGATCTGATGTGATACACTGAAAAGAGCCGTCTTGTAGCAAAGCATTGAGGGCTTTCTCCAGTGTCAAGGTGGGCACCCCTTACCGCACCCCTACTTTGTGCCAGGTACAAGGTGGGCACTTCAAACTCTGCATAGGAGGGCCAACAGCTGGGGTGCTGGAGGACTTTGGCTTCATGATGAGGGCTACAGGGTGAGAAGAGGGATGGACGAGTGGTTAGAGAGCCTGTGGACAGACGTGGGTTTGAATCTGACAGTTACGCTCTGAGACTTGCGAATGGCCAGTCCTTTACACATACTGAGCCAGATTCCTCATCTCACAAGTGGATATCATAACGGTGCCCACTTGATCTGTGGTCGGAGTCTGCCCAACTTTGCTTCGTAGGACTCCTCCCTGACTCACGTTTCTGCCAATCCCAGTGCCCTGTTATTGTAGCACCTCCCCTTGGCCACAGCGATTGGTTCAGGAAAAGACACATGACTCAAGTGAGGCCAATCAGATGGGTGTAGGGAGGTGTGCTTTCTCTCTTAAAGTGCTAGATTTAGAAAAACATGAGGCAGGATGGCCAGGGTCCAGTATCATGCATACCAGGTGAAGAAAGCTTGCTAAGACCTGGCCAGTGATGACAGAACCATATGACACTGTTTAAGCTCCTGGATCCAGCCATACCTGAAGCCTACACAGAATTTGTCCTGGATGTCTACATTCTAGAGAAACAGAATAGGATGTGTGTGTGTGTTGTACACACATACACACATGTACACACACGTGGATCCTATTGATTGATAGCTCTATATGTAGAAAGAAATGATAAGGCATTAGCTTCTACAATTATGGAGGCCGAGACATCTCAATATCTACAGTCAGGGAGCCCATAAGAGATGACGGCGTAAGGTCCGGTCCAAAAGCTGGTAGACCTGAGAACCAAGGAGACCCAGGGGTTCAGTTAAAGTCCAAAACCAGAAGAAGGCGGATGCCCCAAAGCAAAGCAATCAGGCAAGACCAGACCTCTCTTAATGCAGGAGGGGGTCAACCTTTTTGTTCCATTGGGCCCTTCAAGTGGTTAGGCAAGGCCCCCCCATGTTGGGGAATCTATCTGCTTCACTCAGTCCACTGATTCAGATGTTAGTCTTACCCCAAACCCGCATGGACATCCTCAGAACAATGTTTGACTAAATATCTAGGCACCCTGTGGCTGGGTTGGGTTGGCATGTAAAACTAATCATTGCATTTTCCCAGTCACGCCATCTAATACCCTCCCCTGTTCTCTTTGAACACATTCGAGTTGATGGAACTTGCTTGCAGTCAAGGGCCTTGATGGATAGAAGTGCTTGCTTCGTAGGGATATTAAAAAAGTGAATGAGCTCTTCCATAGTGCCGTGCCTGGGAGAAAGAAGTACCCCCAAATAGTACCCACTGATGCATGCTGCAGAGAACCCTCGCAAGAGCAGGGTTTGTCCATCCGGCGGCCACTTCTCTCAGAAAATGGGCTGCTGTGTCTTCTGCTTCTCTGCACCATCTCCTGTCTCTGCATAGGTCCAGTGGTCCTAGGTAGACGAACAGACTGTCCGCCTGGCGGAAAAGCTATGTTCTCAGCCGTCAGACACAATTATCAATAAGCTGGGGGATGAAGAGCCTGGAGAATCCCTCAAGGCTGCCGTCTGGGTGCATCATCTAATTTTGAATGTCAAAAGCTGGACACCATCTCTGTCTTTCTCTTTTCAGTTTCTGAAAGAAAGTCTAATCTCCCCCAGACGAATGGATGCCCGGGGCTGTTCAGATCAAAGCTGCACTCAGGGAAGCAAAGTGACAGGTGTATTAAAAACTTGTAACCTATTTATCCCAGGAACATATCTTTCTTTCGTTCTTTTTTTTTTTTAATTTTTAATGTTTATTTATTTTTGAGAGGGAGAGAGTCAGAGTGTGAGCAGGGGAGGGTTAGAGAGAGAGGGAGTTACAGAATAGCAGGCTCCAGGCTCTGAGCTGGCAATCAGCACAGAGCCCGACGCGGGGCTCGAACTCATGGACTGCGAGATCATGACCTGAGCTGAAGTCAGATGCTTAAGTGACTCAGCCACCCAGGTTCCCCAGGAACATATCTTTCTAAAAATGGTGAGCGTTTTGTTTTTGATCACCAGCATCCTTTTCTTGAAGGAACCACGCCTCCCCCACTCCCCGTGATCCCTCCAGGCTGTTAATCAGTCTCCCACCTGCCTCACCAGCATGGAGAGTTGGTGGCCAGGCTGAGCCCATGGATTCTCTGGGGACAGTGATTGGTCCTGAGTTGGCCGTGTGATCCAAGCAGATCCAATCCGAATGCTTTTTGGGGCTCCTGTATCAGCAGAGGAAAAAGAGAGGGGCAGAAGGGAGGGAGACAGATAGGAGGAGAGAGAACCTTTTCCTTTTGGATTGCAAGCCATAGCAATGAGACTCAGGGCTGCTGCGTGTGGACATTCCTCCTGCCTTGTAGAGAGCACAGCACACAGAAGGAAGAAGGAAGATAGGGAATTGAGTGCAAGGCACATGGGAAGACATCACGTGAGCCCCTGGATCCAGCTATGCCTGAAGCAAGCTAAAACTTCCTCCTGGCGCTTTAAGCCCTTTAAGTGGAAATAACAGCCTATGGCTCTTTCTCATTCCTCAAACCCACTTAAAACAAGGTGAAGAGAACTTCAGACTCGCTTGGGCCAGGCTGGGCTGCCCATCAAAATGCCAGATGGCTGAGACTCTAGCAACCTCTTGTAGTTTGGAAGTCTGCCCTGGGCCCCAACGTGCAGACTTTGGAGTCAGAAGACTAGGATGAGAGCTCCAAAGCCCAGCTCTCTGAGCCTCAGTTTCCTCCTCTGTAAACTACAGGTAATGGTACCCACCTCCTCGGACCATCAGAGTTTTAAATGCAACCGTAATTATTGAACGTGCAGCTCGGGGCCCGGCACACAGAGGTGCCCCATCAGTGGCCGCTGTCTAGCCCCGGTCCCCGAGAATCCCAGCCTGCTTGTGGCTCCCTCCTCTGCTTGACCCAGTTTTTCATCCAAATTTGGCCACCGGCCCAGGCCCTGGCCTATTTTAGATACATGTCTTTTTGTTGCAGGAAAAAGAGCCCCACGCAAGTTACCTTAAAACAGGGGGTTTATTGTGGGGACAAAGGAGGGCAGGAGTGTGGAGGGGGTGGAGACAGGAAAGCCCTTGGGACTGGAATTGTTTTGATTGGAATCTCTTTTCTTTGCTTCTTTAAAAGGAATCATTTCACCTGTCCTGATCCGAAGAGCACCCCCACCCTTAGGGCCTGAGTATAAACCTGGGGAGGTCTGAGGACCCCAAGCTCCTGCACTGGTGGGGAGGGAATGGATATTTTGAGTGCCAATAGCGTGGAGTCAGGTTTTAAGAGCTCTCAGAATGAGAGCACCTGGGGGCTCGTTCAGTTAAGCGTCCAACCCTTGGTTTTGGCTCAGGTCACAATCTCACAGTTCATGGGTTTGAGCCTCTCGCTGGACTCTGTGCTGACAGCACAGAGCCTGCTTGGAATTCTCTCTTTCTCCTTCTCTCTGCACCTCCCCTGCTTGCTCACCCTCTCTCTCAAAGTAAATAAATAAACAACAAAGCCAGAGCTCTCAGAATCATGGAGGCAACCGTAATTAAAAAAAGGGGCGGGCAGTTTGGAGTGGAGGGATGTATCAAGTGACCGTAATTTATCATCCAAACCAGGACACCTCGAGAATGAAAGGGGAGCCATGAATAATGGCACAGGGGTGACAGCTGTAATGCTAGCCTGCCTCAGGCACAGAGGTCTGAGAAGGGAAGGGATCGGACCATAAAGAGGTCTGGGGGCGTGGCTGCTGCCCAGGGAGTGTCCGGTCCAGGAGTCCAGGGCTGGACCAGAGGCCATGCTGTATCTCCTGCCCCGAAGGGCCGGACAGAGTTCGCACTCACGGGATTTTGCTCCTTCCGGAACAGAGGCATTTGGGGACCCACAGCCCGCCTAGAGGGAGGCCCAGACCTTCCACTGATCTTCTCTGACCCCCACCTAAGATTCTGGAACTCTAGATGCGCCCTGTACCCTGACAGGTGACGGAAAGAGACTCCTCACTCTGATGCTTGGGGATATTGGGGGGGTTGGGCGGTGGACTGAGCAGCTGCACCCCTGCTCCCAACCCAGGTCACTATAAGTAGCTCTCCGGGTGACGTGCAGAGTTTTCAATGTCATATCTGCGTGCCCGGAACGCAGCACATGCAGGAATTTCCCGCACTTCCTTTAGCGCTGCGATTTCTGGTGACTCTGCCCCTGCCTGACTCTTCCCCTTGCCTTCCTGACTGGCGCCCAGCCCTGACCCTTGGCAATGATCTTGCTCCTTGTGTCGAATCTTAACAACCTTGACACGGCTCTTTTCCACTCCCCAGGAAAGCCCAGGATGATCTCACCTCCGGGGGATGGTGGGCCCCTCTGTCTGCTGAAAATGTGTGGCTCTTTTTATCCAGATTATTGTCCCCTTCTTTTACATGGCAGAGTACCCTAGTTTTGCTAGGAAGAGGCTCCCCGTTGCTCACACTCTTTCCTGGGCATTCAAGAAAATGGACTCTGCCCCCCTGGATGCCAACGGTGGAGCGTGTGACCTAAGCCAAGCCAGTTGGCACCTTCTGTCTTTCTGGCCGCTCATGGGCCCAGTTAACTCGTTGCATGGCTTGAGATGCGGAGAAGAGCCTGGGACAGAAGTTTCTGATGCTCTCCGAGGAATGCAGAATGAACAGAGCACAGAGCTTCCAACATTAGTTTTGATGAAGGATCTACACGAAGCCAACCCCAGGGAAGTATTGCTGAGTGGAGAGAGGGAAACTGGAGTGACATGACTCAAGCCCCTAGATCAAGCCCCACCTGACGGTGTGCCCCTGCGCTGTTGAAAACAGGAGCCGACAAATGCCCTTTCCGCGGGTCAAGTTCCCTGGCTACCTGCGGTTGCTCGAGCTCTAGCTGAAGGCTAGGTCCCAGAGCATAGAGGACACTCAAGCCAATGACAGAAAGAGACATTCATTAAGGAACTGTTTGCACAGAATTTCTAGGCTCCAGTGAAAGCTATGAGTCCTGGTCCTATTCCCCTGACCCATGGTCGCTTACTGAGTCCACTTCTGGTAATATTGTGAAGTAGGTCAAGTTCATTCTTGACCTCAGTGTCCCATCTGACCTCGCTGTGTGCAGCCTCCAGCCCAAAACGTGGCATCGAGGTGTCTATAGAGCCTGTTTCATGAGTATCTGGGCTCCGTGGAGCTCCGTAGCTTCACATCTCCCTCTGCTCAAGTCCCCCAACCCAGTGCTGTCCCCTGGGACCTGCGGCGCTGGGCCCCGGCTCCCTGTGCTTGCCCTGGACCACATTGTCCTTGCTCCGGGGTCCAGCCATTCCGGCCGTGTCCCAGGTTCAGGGCTTTCCCCCACATCAAAGCTTTGCAGATGTTCGTTCCTCTGCCTGGGACTCCCTTGTCTGTGTCGGGACCTAGTTACCGTCATTCCTCCTTAAAGTCTCAGCTGGAACGTCACTTCCCCAGGGAGTCCTTCGTGGCCTTTGATCTGGGTCAAGCCAGCCCACCCTACATTCCCATGACACCTTGCAATCTTTCCTTTGTAACCGGATGGCTGTGCTCTCCTTCCCCGGGACCTAACACGAAACCCAGTGTGTGGTGGGTTCTCAGCAACGTCTGGAGGAATGAGAAAGCAGAGTATGAGCCCCAGGAGCCGTGCGGGCAGGGAACAGGGTCCAGAGAGGGGCAGACCTTGACCAGGCCACACAGCAGGTCTGTGGCAGCACGGACACCTGGAGCAGGACTCTTGTCGGATGCTTTCGAGGACACCCGGGGGTGGCCACCACTTCGTCTTTTAGTGCCATCCTTGTGTGTGTCCCTGAGGAACCTGTCTGAGACCCCGTGGCTGCCAGCCATGTGCTGATGGCCATGGAGGGCCAGGCTGGTGGCTGGTGACACCCTGGGAGGCAGGCAGGTGAGCCCAGCAGGAGGCGTGGCTGCGCTGGGGCCGGGTGGACACAGCTGGGTTCATGCCCATCCTGTTCAGCAGACCAACAGCAGGTACAGGAGGCTGGCTGCTTGGGGAGACCCCAGACACCTGGGCCCCAGGTGGCTTCAAAGCACAGAACGAACAGGCAGAAGGCCCTGAATGTGATTTCTGTACTCAGCGCTCTGCTGTGACACACCTGGGTTCCAGCCTCCGCTCTGCCACTTGCCAGCTCTGTCACTTTGCCACCTTGCCAGTCTCTGCTTGCCTTTCTTTGTTGTTACAAAAATATTAGCAGTAACAACCTTATGAGGCAGGAATGAGAATTAAATGAGAAAACAACTGTGTGCTCCAAGCAGTGCCTGACCCCGAACAGAGGCACAAGTTGCATCCGTGCATAGTGGCTTAATGTGCCTACCCGAAAAGCTATTCTAACATTTGTTTTGTTTCCTTTGTTATTGTCTGACCTCCCCACCCCCCAACCCCCACCATGGACTGTAAACTCCATGAGGGCAGATTCTTAATGGGTCTTGTTCACGAATGAATTCCTGGCATGGTGCTGAGCACATAGAAGGCTCTCAATAAATGTTGGATGGAAGGCAAGCAGGCAGGCAGGAAAGAAGGAAGGAAGGGACAGAGGGAGGATGGATGGACGGATGGGTGGATGGATGGTGGATGGGTGGATGGATGGTGGATGGGTGGATGGATGGGTGGATGGATGGATGGATGGTGGATGGATGGATGGATGGTGGATGGTGATGGGTGGATGGATGATGGCTGGTGGATGGATGGTGGATTGATGTAGGATGGTGGATGGATGGATGGATGGGTGGATGGATGGATGGATGGTGGATGGATGGATGGTGGATGGATGGATGGATGGTGGATGGGTGGATGGATGGTGGATGGGTGGATGGATGGGTGGATGGATGGATGGTAGATGGGTGGATGGTGGATGGGTGGATGGATGGATATGGTGGATGGTGGATGGATGGTGGATGGGTGGATGGATGGTGGATGGGTGGATGGATGGGTGGATGCATGGATGGATGGTGATGGATGGATGGATGGTGGATGGATGGTGGATGGATGGATGGATGGTGGATGGATGGATGGATGGTGGATGGGTGGATGGATGGTGATGGGAGGGATGGATGGTGGATGGGTGATGGATGGTGGTGATGGATGGGTGGTGGATGGGTGGATGGTGGATGGGGTGGATGGATGGATGGATGGTGGATGGGTGGATGGATGGTGGATGGGTGGATGGATGGTGGATGGGTGGATGGATGGGTGGATGGATGGATGGATGGTGGATGGATGGATGGATGGTGGATGGATGGTGGATGGATGGATGGATGGTGGATGGATGGATGGACAGGATGGGTGGATGGATGGTGATGGTGGATGGATGGTGGATGGGTGATGGATGGGGGTGGATGGATGGGTGGTGGATGGGTGGATGGTGGATGGGTGGATGGATGGTGGATGGGTGGATGGATGGGTGGATGGATGGATGGATGTAGATGGATGGATGGATGGTGGATGGGTGGTGGATGGATGGATGGTGTGATGGTGGATGGATGGTAGATGGGTGGATGGATGGTGGATGGGTGGATGGATGGTGGATGGGTGGATGGATGGGTGGATGGATGATGGTGATGGATGGGTGGATGGTGGATAATGGATGGATGGATGGATGGATGGATGGTGGATGGTGATGGATGGTGGATGTAGGGATGGATGGTGGATGGTGGATGGATGGGTGGATGGATGGATGGATGGTGGATGGATGGATGGATGGTGGAGCGGATGGTGGATGGATGGATGGATGGTGGATGGGTATGGCTGGATGGGTGGATGGATGGATGGGTGATGGATGGGTGGATGGTGGATGGGTGGATGGATGGATGGATGGATGGTGGGATGGGTGGATGGATGGTGGATGGGTGGATGGATGGTGGATGGGTGGATGGATGGTGGATGGATGGATGGATGGTGGATGGATGGATGGATGGTGGATGGATGGTGATGGATGGATGGATGGTGGATGGGTGGATGGATGGTGGATGGGTGGATGGATGGGTGGATAGATGGATGGGTGGATGGATGGATGGGTGGTGGATGGGTGGATGGTGGATGGGTGGATGGATGGATGGATGGTGGATGGTGGATGGATGGTGGATGGGTGGATGGATGTAGATGGGTGGATGGATGGGTGGATGGATGACAATGGTGATGGATGGATGGTGGATGGATGGATGGTGGATGAGTGAATGGATGGATGGAAGGAAGGAAGGGAGAAAGGAAGGGTGGATGGATGTGTGGGATTAGATGGGCAGGTGTATGAGTGCATGGGTGATGGAAGGGTAGGTGGATGGGTAGATGAGTAGATGGCTGGGGAGGTGGGATGGTATAGATGAACAGACTCACAAAAGGTAAATTCATAAAATGTAAGCTTCAATTTCTGACGACCTGTATCTGATGTGTGACCCTTCTGCTCATGTCCGGAGTTCTCTCTCCTCTCTCCTCTAGGTGTCCATGGCACAGGCTATGGTGAGAGTGAGGAACAATTGGAAAAGCAGGCAGCACTCTATGGGTATTATTTTTAGTTTCCATGCTGCAGAGGTCAGAATGCCAAACGACAAAGAGAAGCCTCTTCTCTCTCAGGGAAAGAACCGGTCACATCTGTGTGGGCGGTAGGGGAGGTGGGTGTTAGTTTGTTTGGTTTCACAGCTATTTGACTCAGACCTCCTGCCAGCGGGAGTGGGTGACCTTTCCTGCGAGCTCTGGGCCCCCAGCCAAGCCGGAGAGGGCAGTTCCCTTTGCCCCTGAGCTCTGTCAATGCAGCGATGTCCTGCTGAGTCAATTCCCACTGACTTCCCTGTTGCCACCAAATGTGTGCATATGATTGCCGGGCAGAAAGCAGAGTCACTCAGGGCCAGAACACGAACAGGAGCAGGAGGTGAAGAAATGCCGGCGGGACACATCGCGTTGCAGTAACTCATTAACTCCTTGGGGGTGACGGTGTAATAATAACCCCCCCAAGAGTCCCGTCTCTCTGGGTCTGCTGGCCTTTGCGACGGGCTTCTGTTACTCTTCCCCTCAGGACACGGAGTCCATTTCTCCACCCTCTTGAATATCTGACTTGCTTTGACCAATAGGATGTGACTCAGGGAGTGCCGTGTGCCTTCCGAGGCTGGATCTCGTTTCTCTTGCCGTCTTGGGGCTTGGGGTCCCCATGCTGGGCAGAAGCCCGGCCTTGCTTACTAGTGGATGAGAGGCCATGTGGGGGAAATCAGAAGATGACTCCTTGGGCAGCCGGACATTGAGAGGCCGTCTTGGACTCTCCCACCCGGCCAACCTTCTGCCCTAAAGCCACCAAGCAAAACTGGCAGAGGGGAGCCTGGGGGGCTCAGTCAGTTGAACGTCCGACTTGAGCTCAGGTCATGAGCTCACGGCTTGTGAGTTCGAGTCCCGCAACGGGCTCTGTATTGACAGCTCAGAGCCCGGGTCCTGCTTTGGATTCTGTGTCTCCCTCTCTCTCTGCCCCTCTGCCCCCTGTTTGTGCCCTGTCTCTCTCTCCTACAAACAAATATAAAAAACAACAACTGGAAGAGGAAATGCAGAAGCAACCCAAAGGATCACGAGATCTAAGATGGTGTTTTAAGGTGCATTTTAGAGTGGTTTCTGCAGCAGCAAAGGCTGATGAAATGTCACGATAAATATACTGTTCCCATCCAGGTGTGATGTGGGGGGACTTCTACACTTTAGCTTCACCGTCTTCCCAGGAGCCTCTACTGAGTGTTGGTCAATGGGGAAAGAGAGAGAGTGGAGGTGGCGCTGGAGGGTCCAGCGGCTCACGTCACTCTGTCTCTATTCTATCGGCCAGAACTCAGTCCGATGGCCGCGCCAAAGGCTGGAGTTGGGAACGGGTATACAGCGAACCCTAACCAGTCCCAGCCCATCCGTGCCAGGCTCCGGGCTCAGGTCTTGTACTCAGCATAAAGGCTCACGGTCCTTCTAGAAGAGGGGGACTCTTCAACACTTGCTCACACATCTACGCAGCCCTCCAAATTGAGCCAGATGTGTAAGACAGATACAGTTGCTGCTGTCTCTATCTTACCTTCTAGCGGGGGGTGGGGTGGGGCGGGGAATTCAGTTAATAAGGAAACTGAATACAGTGATTTCAGAGAGTGATCCATTCTCTGAACCCAGTATCCGGTGGGCCGGGTCAGCAGGAGAGGTGCTATTTTGGATAGGGGAACTGCTAAGACCTTGCTGTAGAGGTTATGAGTTTCCTATTATCCATCTTCCCCTTCTACCTGAGGAACAGCCACCCTCTGCTGTTGGGCTCAGCAATATTCCTGGCTAAGGAAGCATGTTTCCTAGCTTTCCTTGCAGATAGGAGCACATGATGGGATTTCGATTGAAGTGATGAGATGGAGCTTCAAGAAAAATTTTGTAGAAGAAGCACTTAACTGGGAGGTGAGAGTGGTTTTGCCATTTCCTTCCCCCACCCCTACCTGTGATGCAGATGTGATGTCTGGTGCTATAGCAGTCATTTTGGACCATGAGGTGAAATGTTACAAATGTTAGAGCAAAAAGACCTAAGAAGCCTGATCTGTGAAGATTTGTGAGCTCTGAAAACCAGCATACTAGTCAACAAAGGGGCTGCTGAAAAGAGCTCAAGGATCCACTTTCAGGATAAAAGATTATCCTTTTTTTTGGCTTTAGAATCTAGATCTAGGCTCTGTGATCTCATTGGCTCTCAGCCCCATCTTTTTTTCCCTGCTGAGTTTGTTGACTTAGCCGCCTGTTGCTGCCTTAACACCCTCCTGCAAAACCCTCTCTGTAGCAGCACTTGGTGAACTGCCTTCCCGGAATCCTTTCCGGGCTGTCTAGCCCATGTGAGCTCAGCTCCTCCTGCACCCTGCATCCAGGGCCAGGCTGTGCCAGGTGAAGCCAAGTGAAAAGCAAATGCAAAGTGATTATAGTTAATAATACTGCATTATATACTTGAACGTTGCTAAGAGAGCCAATCCGAAATGCTCTCACCACAAAAAAAGACACGGGAATTATGTGACCTGACGGAGGTGGTAGCTACCATGGTGGTAATCATTTTGTAATATATAAGTGCACCAGATCAGTGTGTGTGCACCTTAACCTCACACAGTGCCACTCTGGTTGTATTTCCGGAAGGCCGGGGGTGGTGGGGAACAAACAGAAGGTCTCTTAAAGGGAAATGATCTCCCTGATGGCTAAGGTGATAGAGAAATCGAGTGGATATTTGCTGCCCGGTTTGTAGGATTGTTGGGGGGAGGGGCAGCTTTATGCGTTCCTTCCAGTGACAGGATCTGAATCCCTGTGCCTCCGCACTGTGCTGCCCCCTCGAGTCACTCAATTCAGCTCCCTCTTGCCCACGGTCCCTATGCTTCCCCCAAACCGCGGGGACTGCGGGAAATTGCCCCAGTTTGCTGAAATCCAAGATGTTTCCCTCGGAGTTGACAATGAACCCTTGGAGTAAATGCGGATTACACAGTTGGGGAAGAGAGCAGACACAGGTCAGCAGAGTCAGATCTGTGCGGGTCACATGAAGATGCCTTTTACGGGCGCCTGGGGGGCTCAGTCAGTTGAGCATCTGACTCTTCATTTCAGCTCAGGTCACGATCCCAGGGTTGTGGCATTGAGCCCCGCGTGGGGCTCCTCGATGAGTGAAGCATTAAGATTCTCTTTCTCTCTCCCTCTGCCCCTCTTTCCTGCTTTCTCTCTCTCCCTCCCTCCCTCCTTTCCTCTCTCTCTCTCTCTCTCTCTCTCCTTCTCTCCCTCAAAAAGAAAGAAAGAGGGGAGCCTGGGTCCTGGATGGCTCAGCCAGTTGGGCATCCAACTTCAGCTCAGGTCATCATCTTGCGGTTCATGAGTTCGAGCCCAGCATTGGGTCTGTGCTGACAGCGCAGAGCCTGCTTGGGATTCTGTCTCTGTCTCTCTCAAAATAAGCGAACTTAAAAAAATTTTTTAAATGTGCTAAATCCATTTAATGGAATATTTTTTGGCAATAAAAAGGAGTCAGGTACATGCTACAATGTGGATAACCCTTGAAAATATTATGCTAAGTGGAAGGAACCATTCACAGCTGAGTGAAATAAGTCAGTCAGAGAAAGACAGCCTATGTTTTCACTCTTATGTGGAACTTGAGAAAACGGAGGACCATGGGGGAGGGAGGGGGGAAATAGTTTCAAACAGAGAGGGAGGCAAACCCATAAGAGGCTGTTAAATACAGAGAACAAACTGAGGTTGGACGGGGAGTGGGGGAGAGGGGAAAGTGGGTGATGGGCGTTGCAGGGGTCACTTGTTGGCATGAGCACTGGGTGTTGTATGGAAGTGAGGAACCACAGGAATCTACCCCCAAAACCAAGAGCTCAGTGTACACACTGCATGTTTGTTAGCTAACTTGACAATAAATTATGTTTAAAAAGAAAAAGAACCATTCACAGAAGGCCATGTAGTGTGTGGCTGCATTCATAATAAATGTCCAGAAGAGCAAATTCATAGGGACAGAAAGTAGATTAGTGTGGCTGGTGGGTCAGGGCAAGGGGAGAATGGGGTGTGGCCACTCACAGGTACAAGGTTTCCTTTTGGGGTGATGAAACATTCCAAAATCTGATTGTCATGATAACTGCACACAACCCTACAAATACATTAAAAACCACTGAATTGGACACTTCAACAGGGTGAATGTTACAGGGTGTGGATTACATCTCAATGACTCTGATGAATGAACAAAAAGCCACCTCCTCCAGGAGGTCTTCTGTGATTCTTCTCTTTGAAGATGGTGCCCCTGATGTCATTTAACTTGACCCCTCATCCCATTGGCCACCGCCTGTGATCATTTGGTTGGTTTACGTGTATATTGCACTCCTGCGTGCACGTGTGTGTTCGCGCGCGTGTGTGTGTGTGTGTGTGTGTGTGTGTGTGTGTGTATGAGAGAGAGAGAGAGAGAGAGAGAGAGCATACACATATATGGGTCTGGCTCTTTCCGGAGCAAGCACCACAGGAACAAGCCACATCTGCCCATCAGAGGCGTGTCTATCAGTTAGCATGGGGCTCGTTGTGGACTGAATATTTGTTGTTTAGGTGAAGGAGTCCTGGCAAGCATGAGCTGCAAAGAACTAGGTGCTCATCCGATTCTCCCTGTTTAAAGATGTGGAGGCTAAATGTCGGGGGCTGGGCTCACTCAATGTCCTAGCTTCCCACAACCACTTCCCACTGTAAGTCCCCCGACTCGGCTGCTTCCAAAGATGTGGAAGCCCAACAAACCACTGCCCCAGGGGGACACAGAGCATTCTCGACTCACTGGTTACATGACGATAAATGATGTTGGGGGTCAAGGTTGAGATAATAGACACCCACGCTCCTCGATGGGAATAGACGGTGTGTGACCTTGTTGTATGTAAATGCCACCCGTGTCCCTGTAAGGGCCTTGCCACCGTCAGGCTGCTGTCAGATGCAGCCACAGGGAGCGGGGGCTCCGGCCACTCAAGGTCTGGCTGTGGGAGCTGGGTGACACGATGCAGGAGCCTGGCCATGGTCGCACTGTGGCACATAGCTCCTCAGTGAGCCAGCCAGCTCCCAGCCTGCGGCGCGATGGGGTCCTTTGTGCCTTGGAGTTATTAATTAGGCCAGATGGCAAGGAAACACAAGATTTATAGCAGAGTCAGCGACAGATGGCCCTGACAGAAAAACACAGATCCGTGAAGAGATGTTGAAACGCTGGCGTTCCAGGCCGTGGGAGATGGTGTAGGGTGCGTGTGTGTGTGTGTGCGTGGGTGTGTGCACTCTTGCATGCACATGCAAGGGGGGTGAGGGCACTTGGCTGAAACCTGAGGCTGTGACACTTTTCAGAAACCGCCCATCAGAAAGCACGGCCCCCAGTGGAATGTTCTGTGCGCCTCTCTCCCCATCCGAGTGCGGGAAGATCTGGGTTCTGGCTTCCAGGGTGTGTGGGGGGCGGGGGAGGAGAGAGAAATGCCAGTTGAGAGATCTAGAAAAAAAGTGCAAAAATTCTAGAGAGGATGGGACCGCTTTCCCCTTGGGCCCCTGTCAGCCCCAGAACCCCCAGTCTCCTGTATTTGGCTCTGAGGACTGATTCCCATCCCCACCCCACCCCCAGCAGCCACACCCCGGACTCCGTGCCCCACCAGTATCTTAGATTCATCAGACTCAAAGAGAACCCTCCCCACCCCCCAACCCCCCAGCTCCTAGTCTGGCTGCTCCCCCACCAGCAATGCCAAATCCTTCTAGAAAGCAAATCTGACCAGGTTACCCTGCTGCTTAACCCCCTCCTGGGGTCTCTTCCAGGGCCTGGAGGATAAAGTTGAACTTCAATGCAGGGCACCCAATGCTCTCTTCCAATTCCAGCCTGTAGCTAGGCTCACTTACCGCTATTTCTCCCTGGCTCCCACCTACGCCGTACCTGCTGTTTTGTGAACTCAGCATCCTATTCCAAGCCTCCATGTTTTTGTCGATGCTGTTCCCTCTCCCTGGAACGCCTTCCCTGCCTCGCTTGCCCAGAAAAGTCCTCATTTGTGTCTGCTCACAGCTCTTCCTCTGCGGTCCCTTCTCTGTTGGATTTAACAGTTAATGCTATTTTTTGTGCTGCCGCTGAATTTTGAGCATCGAGCATCTATGGTGCTTATCACTTGATTTTTAAAAAATGTTTAATGTTTATTTTTGAGAGAGAGAGTGGGGGAGGGGCAGAGAGTGAGGGAGACACAGAATCTGAAGCAGGCTCCAGGCTCTGAGCTGTAGGCACAGAGCCCGACACAGGGCTTGAACTCACAAATCTGAGTGAGATCATGACCTGAGCCGAGGTCAGAGGCTCAACGGGCTGAGCCACCCAGGCGCCCTTGATTTTTATACATGTGACTCTCCCGCTGAACTTGAGGACGAAGTCTCTGCTTATTATCTCCTTATCTATCCCTTGGCAGAATAAAGCGCTGGGTACATGTATGTACCCTTAGGCTTTTCCTCAATTGGGGGTCCAGCATAATAAATATTCCATGTTAGAAAGATTAAAGAGTAGATAGGACTCTAATTGTCTGGCCAGGGGCAGCAGTCAAAGGTGGAACTTAATGGAATTTCTCCTACGATGTTGGCTATGGGATCAACTACATTAATATTCCAATTCAAGGCTTCCCTGGACCCACCCCCCTCGTAATGAGACTTCGGAGGGCCCTCCCATCAAGAGGCAGAATCTATTTTCCCACTATTTGGATCTGGGTGCCCCTGGGTCTACTCTGACCGGGAGATGGAAGTGGAAGTGATGCTATCCAAGTCCTGATTCAGGCCTCAAGACAACTTCCACAATTTTTTTGTCCCATTCCCTTGGAAACCTAGACCAGCTGCCATGTGAATAAGCCCAGGTGAACCTACTGGAGGATGAGACACATACACCGCAGAGGTGCGCTATCCCAACCAAAGCCATTCTGGGCTGACCAAATCTAGCCAATCTGCTACCCGAGTTTAGCCAGTCACTGCCCAGCTAAATGTAACTATCTCATTGACCCACAGACTCATGAGCTGAATAAATCCTTGTTGTTCGAGGCATTGGTTTTGCAGGATGGTTTGTTACACAGCAATAACTAACACATACTCCGATGTGAACAGATTCATCATGCAGTTGCTAACTTGCAAACTGTGAATCTTGCTTGGAAAGAAGTTTGCAACTGGGCGGTAGAGCTAGGGCTAGTACATTTTTTATTGGGAAAATGGGAAGGAGAGACAGAGAGAGAGAGACCAAGAGAGTGCACAGAGCCTTTACTGATTTTGCCCATCTCATCAAGTTGGCACAGCCAAGCTATGACATTCTTGAAAACGGACCCGTCAGTTTTCACCTGGGAAACTTCTCCAGACAGCTAGTAGGAGCTTCACCCTTGTGTTAACAGCTGAATCTCTAAGCTTACATTCTTTGGTCTTGCAGAACACATCTAATCTTTTCTCACAAGTGTTGCCTCCATCACATTTCACAAAACTGGGTTCAAGCTCTTTACACCTACTTGGATACTCTCTTTTGCTGTCCTTTATAATTTGGGGAGAACCAGAATAAAATTCAGTATTCCAAGTATGGCATCATCACCTCCCTCATTTAGACCCTATACCTCTGATCACTTGGCCTTCAGAAGTTTTAGCTTTTACGTCCATAGCAATGCAAGTCTGACTTGCATCAAGTTGGGTCTGACCAAAGTCCCACCTATTGTACTCATACATAGGAGCTTTTGCAGAATCCACTTGTACATGCAAGTTTTAAGGCCTAAGTGTAAAGCTTTATGTTTATCCCTTATAAGTGTCACCTTCTAAGATTTGCCTCCTAATTTCTGTTTGGATCCTATTCTGCAATCCTTCATATTCCCAGTCTCTTATAGAACCCTGTCTACATCACAAGGTTCAGCGGAAGGCCTTTGGAATGGACACGCAATATTCTTGCTACCCGGCAACTGGCAACCTTCTAGTAAGAGCAGCACAATTTTGGTCTTGGAAATCCTCTTCCTCATTTCTTATGGAATAATCTCGGGTGGAGTCGTTTGCACCACAGGCCCCTGATGAGCATGTGACCAAGGTCCGGCCAATAAGAGTGAGGGACTCCTTCCCCATCACTGATTGGTTACAGGATGGACGTACATTGAACCTGCTGAAAGCTTAATTCCTCAGCCGAAGCTGGAGGGCGCCAGGAAGGGGAGGGAAATGCCTCATTTTCCACGAGGCTTGGGGTAGTAGACTGCGAAGCTGGAGCTGGTGACATCCGTCCGACATTCCACAGGGGACCTGTCTGAAGGGGAAGCCACACAGAGGCTTGCAGGAGAGATGAAGGGAGGGAGGGAGCGAGTGAGGACCTCACACCGTCCTTAGACCAGTCAATGCCAGTGAAGGCAGTACAGCCCCTGGGGCCAGTTTGGAACCTCGTCCAAAGGTGTGGACCAAGTGGAACCCTCTGGAAAGCACTCTGTTAAAGCTGAACGTCTGCACCTCCCCTCTGATGCAGCAACTCCACTCTTAGAGTACGTACCCAATGGAAATGCCTATGTTCACCAAAGGCGTCCCCAGGTATCTTTACAGCAGCTTTGTTCTCTAGTAGCTGAAAAGAGGAACAAACCATATGGCCCTCAGTAACAGAACGGGTCACAAACCTGCGGTGTTTTCACACCACGGAACCCTATGCAAACACATGTAGGAACCAACGACAGCTTTACCTGCGACGAACATGAATCGTACAAACATTTTCTCTGTCTGGCTGCTTTTGAATTTTTTTCTTTGCCTTTGGTTTTCAGAAACTTACTTATGATGTGTCTTTGGTTCACTCAGCTTTGTTTTTTTTAGTATCTTCTTTTTAACATTTGTTCTTTTTTTTTTTTTTGAGAGACAGAGCATGAGTAGGGGAAGGGCAGAGAGAGAGAGGATCCAAAGCAGGCTCCAGGCTCAGAGCTGTCAGCACAGAACCCAATGTGGGGCTCGAACCCATGAATCACAAGATTATGACCTGAGCCAGAGTTAGACTCTTAATGGACTGAGCCACCCAGGTACCCACGCCCCCTTTTTTAAATGTTTAGTTTTGAGAGACAGAGCATGAATGGGGGAGGGGCAGAGAGAGGGAGACACAGAATCCAAAACAGGCTCCAGGCTCTGAACTATGGGCGGGGCTCAAACTCAGGAATCATGAGATCATGACCTGAGCAGAAGTCGGACGCTTAACTGACTGAGCCACTCAAGCGCTCCCCCCAACTTTTTTTAGAAAGAGAAAGAGACAGAAAACAAGCCCTAGCAAGTGGGGGTGGGAGGGAGGGAGAGGGAGAGAGAATCTTAAGCAGGCTCCCCGCTCAGTGGAAAGCCTGAAGTCAGGCTCAGTCCCACGACCCTGGGATCATGACCTGAGCTGAATGATGAGTCTGCGACAACTGACTGAGCCCCCCCTCCCCTAGGCGCCCCACAAGTATTAGCTACTTAGTCAAAGTTCCATAGGTCCCAAGTCTCTGTTTATTTTTCCCCAGTCTGTTTCCTCCCTGTGGTTCAGGCTGGGTCATTTCTTTTATGTTGTATTTCAGTTCACTGATATTTTTTTCCCCTGTCCTCTTCATTCTGCTATTAGCCGACCCACTGAGTTCTTTAATTCGGTTATTCTATTTTTCAGTTCTAAAATTTCCATGTGTTTCTTTTTTTACATCTTCCATTTCTTTGCTGAGATGCCCTAGTTCTTTGTTGAGGGTTTCTATTTTTTTCACTTGTTTCCAGCATATCCATAATTGCGCATGGAAGTATTTGCGTCGCAGCCTCTTTAAAATCATCATGGATCATTCCAGCATCTCACGTTGTCTTGGTGTTGGCACCTATTGGTTGTCTTTTTCTCATTCAAGTTGAGATCTTTCTGGTTTTTGCTATGACACGTGATTATTTTAATTAAAAAAATTTTTAGTGTTTATTTATTTTTTGAGAGACAGAGAGAGAGAGACAAGAGAGAGAGAGACAAGTGGGAGAGGGCCAGAGAGAGAGGGAGACACTGAGTCTGAAGCAGGCTCCAGGTTCTGAGCTGTCAGCACAGAGCCTGATGTGGGGCTCAAACCCACGAACTGTGAGATCATGACCTGAGGTGAAGTCAGGCGCTAACAGACTGAGCCCCCCGGGGCGCCCCTCAGCTGGCGTTTTCTGACACGGCCCAGGCAGGGCATGTGGTAGAGATGCCACCCAGTCATGGCCAGAGTAAGTAGAAGCCCAGACTTGCTGCCATTGATACCTGAGGGTGGGGTTCCTTACTTCTGGGGGGTGGGTCCCAGGTCCCCGATGGTGTCCACTGACACCGAGGTGGGGGTGGCCTCATTGCTCCTGAGCAGTGGGGACGGTCCTGAATCTTCATGAGGCTGCTTCTGACATCCCCTGGGGGGATGGGGAGAGACTTCATTTCTGCCAGCTGGAGGCGGAAGTCCAGGGACTGCTCCCTGCTGGCTGGTGAGGACAGAAGTCCTGGCTCCTTACCTGGGCCTCTCTGATACCAGCCCAGCAGGGGTGTTGGGGCACCTTGTTACAGCTTCATAAAGGTGGACATCTCGGCTCCCTGTCAGTTTTCACTGGTGTGGGCATGGCGGTGGCTATGGAATTTTCTGTGTTTGGGTCCAGGAGAACAGTTAGCATCTAAAAGCCTTCTGTCCTGCTAGGCAGTTTTCGGTGGGAGCGTTTTTTGGGGCTGCACCTGTTGGTCGGTTTCTGAGCTGCCTGCTTCTTCGGTTCCCACTTTGGGAGATTTAAAGCCAGGAGAAGTCTCAGACTGCTCGCTGATGCACCCCTTCCCACGTCCGAAGGTCCTTAGCTTATCTGTCTTCTTCCCTCTGCCTTTCAGAGTCTTATGTTTCTTTTATATGTAACATCCAGAGTTTCTAGGTGTACTTGATGGGAGGACTAGGAAATAGGACATATATCACATCTTTCCAGAAGCAGAAGCCTTCATTTCCTTTATTTTATTTTACTTTATTTTATTTTAAATGTTTATTTATTTTTGAGAGAGAGAAAGAGAGAGAGTGTGAGCAGGGGAGGGGCAGAGAGAGAGGGAGACACAGAATCTGAAGTAGGTTCTAGGCTCTAAGCTGGTACAGAGCCTGATGCGGGGCTCGAACTCATGAACCATGAAATCATGACCTGAGCTGAAGTCAGATGTTTAATCAACTGAGCCACCCAGGCGCTCCTCCATTATTTTAAAATAAGAAAGTTATGGGGCACCTGGGTGTCTCAGTCGGTTGAGCGTCCTACTCTTGATTTTGAATCAAGATTCTCTCTCTCCCCCTCTCTCTCTCTCTCTGCCCCTCCCCTCCTCAAAAAAAGGGGGGGGGCTCGTCCAGCATTTTGTTTAAAATGTCACATTGAACTTTGGAGACAGAAATACAATTTTTTTCTATATAAACATCAACATACATCAAGAGATGCATATCTCTTGCATGCGTTTTCATTCCATGAAATTTGGGAATGAAAAACCAAGATTGGAAAATGACACTTAGGAACTTTCTGTGGCATGCGCTTGTATGTAGGCGCATACCTATGTAGCCATGATTCTAATATGTTAAATATAAAGTAACTCTGTTGACACTATAAAGGTAAATATCATCTCACATCTCCTGAATGTGCAAGCTTTTATTTACTTCATTATATCTTCAAGTGGCGTTGGATGTGAACATCTTTGTATTGATGTGTATTTTTTATTATATATGTTTTATTACTGAACTGCAGCTAACACCCAATGCTATGTTAGTTTCAGGTGTATGACATTGATTGAATAATTCTATACATTACTCAGTGCTCCCCATGCCAAGCGTGTTTGTTACAATATAACTGTTACAATATTGTCAACTATATTCCCTGTGTGCTACTTCTTGTCTCTGTGCCTTATTTATTTTACCATTGGAACTTTGCACCTCTTAATCCCCTTCAACTATTTCACCCATCCCTCTGCTCGCCTTCCCTCTGGCCACCACCAGTGGGTTCTCTGTATTTATGAGTCTGTTTCTTTATTTGTTCATTTATTTTATTTCTTAGATTCCCCATATAAGTGAGCTTAGATGGTATTTGTTTATCTCTGGCGTTTCCTTCAATGTAATGCCTACTAAGTCCATCCCTGTTGTTGCAAATGGCCAGATTTCATTCTTTTTATGACCGAGTAATATTCCACTGTATGGATAGACCACATCTTCTTTATCCACTCGTCTATGAATGGACATTTGGTAGTTTCCATGCCTTGGCTATTGTAAACGATGCTGCCGTAAACATGGGGGTGCATACATCTTTTTGAATTAGTGTTTCCATGTTCTTTGGGTAGGTACCCAGTAATGGAATCCCTGGATCAAAACAGTGTGGTGCTGGCACAAAAATAGACACAGAGGTCAACGGAACAGGACAGGGGCCCAGTAATAAACCCATGCTTGTATAGTTAATGGTCTGTGACAGGGAGGCAAGGATATCCAATGGGGGAAAAGGTAGTCTTTTCAATTAATGGCGTTGGAGCAACTTGGCTGCTACCTGCAAAAGAATGAAACTGACCGCGTTCTCGCATTGTACTCAACATCAAACTCAAAATGGATTAAAGACCTAGATGTGAGACATGAAACAATAGAACTCACCAGGCAGTGATCTCTTGGATATCAGCCTAAGAAACGTATTTATGACTCCTTGGGCAAGGGAAACAAAAGCAAAAATAAACTGTTGGGACTACACCACGATAAAAAGCTTTTGCGCAGTGAAGGGAAACGTCAGTAAAATGAAAAGGCAACCTAAGGAATGGGAGAAGATATGTGCAGGTGGCATGTCTGATAAGGGGTTAATACCCAAAATATATAGGGGCACCTGGGTGGCTCAGTCGGTTAAGCGTATGACTTCAGCTCAGGTCATGATCTCACAGCTCGTGAGTTCGAGCCCTGCATTGGGCTCTGTGCTGACAGCTCAGAGAGGGAGATACAGAATCTGTTCAGAGAGAGGGAGATACAGAATCTGAAACAGGCTCCAGGCTCTGAGCTGGCTGTCAGCACAGAGCCTGACACGGGGCTCGAACCCATGAACTGGGAGATCATGACCTGAGCCGAAGTTGGACGCTTAACCAACTGAGCCACCCAGGTGCCCCCCGATAAATGCATTTTAAAAGCTAATTAGAGTTGGTATTTTTTTCCACTACATCCTGACTCATACAATTATAAATGGTTTCTTCTCGTTGCTTTCCATTTCCATGGTCTTCTCTCACAGTTAAGATCCTGAGATTTTTGGAAGCAAACATGACATCTCTTTCCACTTATGACTTTCCCTTTATTGTGGCCAGAAGATGTGGTGAGGATTAGTCTGTTGACCCCCTCTTTTCTCTTCAAGGCCTGGGCACAGTCACATCCATGACATCGATTGTGTGGCCACTTGTGCCAGGGACTGTTCTAGTGTTTCGTAGATATGACCTCCCCCTGAGTATCATGACAGTCTTGTTACAGAAGTGTTATTACTCTGGTCTTGCAGAGTGGGAAAGGAGGCCTGAGAAAATGCTTGTCCCAGGTTGTTTCAAGCAAGAAGCAACGTCAGGTTTCAGCCCCGGGTCTGTGGGACTCAGCAGCCCATGTGAGGCGGGCATTGTTCTCTCTGTGTCTTTCTATTTTATTTTTATTATTGAAGCGTAGTTGACTTACAATGTTACATGAATTTCAGGTGTGCAACATAGTGATTATACAATTGTGTACATCAATTATACAATTGTATGCCATCTATAACTATACAATGACGTTACTGTGATATTATTGACTGCGATTCCCTAGGCTGGACTTTTCATCCCTGTGACTTATTCATTTTACAAGTGGAAGTCTTAACCCCCTTCATCTGTTTCGTCTATGCCTCTGCCCACCTCCCTTCCAGCCACTCCCAGTTTGTTCTGGGGAAAGGAAGGGCAGTGCTGGTAGGAATTTAGGAGAATGGGCAAGTCATTTCACCTTCCCGAGCTTCAGTTTCCCCATCTGTGAAATGGGTTCATAATAGCAGCTTCATCTTGAAGTGGTTGTGGTTTAATGAGACAATGTGTGTCAATCATTGAACATAGTACTGATAGTTACAGGACACAAGTACATGTTAATATCCTCCCTTTGTTCATTTCTGGTGGGAAATCTTACTCAACTGTGGTTCAGTGAAGGGCCTTGGAGATGTCACTTAGACTCACGTATATCTAATTCTTAACTCAAAATTATATGATTAAAAAAAAAAAACTTAGAACTGTATCCTTCCCCCCACAAACGTGTGATGAAATTCTCCCCCCCCAACCCTCCCTCCTCCCTGGGCACTTCAATGCACACTAACAATCCATCTTTAAGTAGATGGTGTTTCTGGGTTTTGTTTTTTCTGTTTTTTGTTTTTTTTCCTCACTGTTCCTTAGGTTGTTACAAACTGATAGTAAGATGCAGTTCTGAATAGTCCTTGGGAGACCGGGGGAGAGAAAAGATTCCCGTCCCTGAAGAGAAAAGGAGATGCTTCCCATCCACCAGCCACATGGCTCCGTCCTGCCTTGCTGGTCCAGCCATAGGGGCTGCTGTACCTGTTTCTAAACTATTTTTTTTCTTGTTTCTTTTTTATTTTTCAGAAAGAGAGAGAAAGAGAGGGAGAGAGAGAGAGCACAAGCCAGGGAGGGGCAGAGAGAGAGAGGGACAACAGGGAGCCCCCATACGGGGCTCGAGCTTATAAACTGTAAGATCGTGACCTGACTTCAAGTCAGACGCTTAACCTACTGAGCCACCCAGGTGCCCCTGAACCGGGTTTGAATCCCGACTTCTCCACTTATTAACCCGGTGAGCTTGGCCATGTGACCACCTCTGTGAGCCTGTTTCCCCATCTGTAAAATGAGTCTTCATGGTGTAGCTCATAGGGTTCCTGAAGGTTACCCCCCTGATGGGACGGATGTGCCAGGCAATGGGAGACGTGTGCCCACAAGGGGTAGGGAATGGGAAGGGTCTGCTTTCCAAGACCACGCCTGGCTCTGTGCCCAGCTGCCACTCTCCTCTGACGTGGCCCCTCCCCAACTCCCTGAGCCTTCCAGTCCCTGCAGGCGCCTCTGCTTTCCAGTGCCAACCAGCATCTCAAAAGATGACAGTCCTGGGCACGAGCTACCCTATACTCTCTGGAGGGTCAGTGTATCCCTCCAGGGTGGTTGGAAGTTTCTGGAGGCATCAAGGGGTGCAGCTCTCCCAGGTCTGGATCACACACGACCCTTCATGCCATAGGTGGCTCAATAAATGTCATTTCCCCGGGTGGCTTATTAGACAATGAGGTGAGTTACAAGAACGTTAACAATAGTCATCACAGTAATGACCCAATAATGAGTTCAAATTCCAGCTCTGCCCTAGCTTTGAGCCCGGGTGAGTGGTTTTGCTTTCCAGAGCCTCGGTTTTCTCCTCTGAGAAATGGAGTCATATGTCACAGAGGGCTATCGGGGGAGTTCGGAGATGAACATAGTGCCCGGAATATATTAAACCAATAAATGCTAGTTTACCGCTACCTCACAATCATCCCCTATCATCCTCCTCCCCCTTCCCCCCTCCTCTTCCTTCCCCTCCTCCTCCTCCTCCTCACTGGTCTCCTCTAGTTCTGATAGCTGCTGTTCCCCACCACCCTACACTGGTCTTTGACTGTAAACTCTATCTCCTCCGACTAGGGCGCTCCTTTCATTCTTTGCCTGAAAACCCACAGTGGGAAACTCTCTGCCTATGGCCTCATTCATGTCCAAGTTTAATGTCAGCCACCCCATCAGGCAGTGTCCTGGACTCCTGACTCCTCCCGCTTTAGAACCAAGCAGACCAAAGCCTCTGAACGCCTCCCCGTTTAGACTGATTAAGATCTGTGAACAATGGCCGAACAGAGTGCTGTGACCATCACAGAAGGAAACAACGTAGGTACTTCCCTTCCCTCCCACTTATTTTTTTTTTCTCTCTCTCTCACTCTTTTTTCTCTTTTCCCTATACCTTTCTCATGTTTTCATAAGCCCTGCTCTCCTTTACATTCTCTGCACTGGCCCGCCCTCCCCCACGAGGTGCTGAGCCTGATGTGTGGTGCACCGTGGGTGTTTGATGAATGTCTGAGACAAGGAATAAGTGAATGAAAGGAAAGCCTCCACACCCCTATCCGCCCATCTGAAATCCAGTTTCCCTTCCTTGAGCTTCCAGCACGTTCCATTCCGCCACTGGGGTCCTTCTCCTGGTGAATAAATCATTGATTAGTTGAGTGAACTGTAGCTGCATCCCCTTCAAAAGCAGAGGCAAGATTGAAGCCTCTTGCCTTGTAGAAATGGTGTCTACAGGGATGCCTGGGTGGCTCAGTCGGTTAAGCATCCGACTTTGGCTCAGGTCATGATCTCATGATTTGTGGGTTGGAGCCCCACGTCGGTCTCTGTGCTGGCAGCTCAGAGCCTTGAGGCTGCTTTGGATTCTGTGTCTCCCCCCCTCTCTCTGCCCCTCCCTTGCTTGCGCTCTGTCTCTCTCTGTCATAAAACAGAAAACAAACAAACGTTTATTTGGGCTTAGATCATGATCTCACTGTTTCTGAGTTTGACCCCCACATCGGGTCTGCACTGACAGTGAGGAGCCAGCTTGGGATTCTCTGTCTCTGCCCCTTCCCCACTCTCTCTCTGTCTCTCAAAATAAATAAATAAATACATAAATAAGTAAATAAGTAAGTAAATAAATAAATAAATATTTAAAGACAACAGCATCTGGGCCCCCCCTGCCTGAGTCTATAGCATGGGTAGGCTTGTAGTAAAGCCCCAGTCCTGCCACTTCCTAGCCCTGTGGCTTTGGCCCCATCCATCACATACTGAATTTCAGTTTTCTCCTGTAAAACAGGGTTGAGCATATTCATGGATGCATATCCGTGGGTGCTTAACAGAGGGTTTGGCAAATAACTACTCCATAAATGCTACTTATTGCTTAGAATTTTGACTCCTGGATAATGACCTGGCCAGCCTATAGCGGGCAACTACTATGTTCAGATTTTGCTTTTTCTAGAGATTCCGAGTTTTAAGGTTGGAAGGACTTTAGCAACACAATCGAGAGGTTGAAAACTGGCAAAGTGTTCCCAAATCCTACCCACAGAGGATTCTTTTCCTTTCATCAGCTGCATGACTCCAGGCAATTTACTGAACATCTCTGTGCCTCAGTTTCCTTATTTGTAAATGGAGATGGGGTCTCCCGCATTGGAGTGCCACGAGAAACACACAAAGCTAATACGTGTAAAGTGTGTTGGATAAGTGCCTCGGACGAGAAGTGTTACATTGTGTTAACTATTATTACTATTACTTACACAATCATTGATATTATTACCAGTTTTCTATTAGGTAGGGCATACACACTCTGATTTCCCTAAATTCTTTCACCTGCCATGCCTCCGAAGTCATTTGATTTGTCCACCCCTGCTGAAGCCTGCGCCCATATTTCATAGACAGGAAATAGGAGGTCCAGCTCCAAACAGAAGTGAGTTGGTCAAATCCCCACAACAAATCAAAGACAAAACTCATTTAGATTCGTAGTATTTATTCCCTAGCTGTCGGGTGCACTCAGCTCTTCTCAGCCACAAGCCACACACCTTTCAAGCTGAAATCCCCCTTTCTTGAATATTTCCACTGGTTACCAAGGAGCCGGAGACTACTTCTCTCGAAACCGCTATGACCCGAAGGCTGAAAGCTGTAAACATGGCCTCCAGCCACTTTGGCCGGGAGAGAAGCCAGCTGAGGTGTGTCTCTACCCACATGTACTTAATGAGGGCTCACAGAGTTTAACAGGACATAACTGGAGGGGCGGGGAGTCACGCTGAAAGGAAAATTCGTGTTGCTTAATTGCATTCGCAGGAAGGGTCCAGACAGATCCTTCCAGAGAGAGTCTGACGTGTTACTGAACTATTTCTGCCAAAAAGTCATTGAATGTGTGCCATAGATTAAAAGGCCGTCATGGTGAAGTGAGAAGGGCATCCTGTGGTCACAGGAAAAGCGATAGACCGATCCGATCTCAGCTAAGTGGCAAGGACGTGAGTTGCCTTAACATTACAGGGACCATTAAAACACACACACACTGTTCCAAACACTCAATTTATCTTAACAAGGACATGTTGCTTTTAATTGAAACATCTTTGATAATGGATCTCATCATTTGTTTCTGCTGGGTTGCCTTCACCCACCCGACTGAGAGAGATTTCCTTTGGTCGAAGGAGGACACAGGGAGGTCTTTGGAGAGGTCAACCATGGAGGAAGCAGGGAGGCGGTGTGTTTGCGGGAGATTGCGCGTGTGGCCTCAGAATTAGGTTACGTGGAACCTTCTATCAATAACAATGTCCGTGAAGGGAACACAGGCGTTACCCCTCATCAAACAGCGTGGAAATGTCCTCCAGCTCAGCGCAGCGGTACATCTATGCAACTGACCTTCAGCGCCCAGATGAAATTGACTTTTGGCACCTCCAACAATTTGGCTGCAAGTTCACGTGATGTAAGGTGGAATGGAAATTCCGGGCCAGGTCTGTATGGACAGTGTGAGCTGGAAAATCTTAGGGGGAATTGAGAATATCAGAGGAGTTTGGATGGGCAGAGAATCAAGAACTAGCCCTTCTGTGACCTATCGCCCCTTCATGCCCAGGTTACCTTCCAGGCCTGTGACTGAGCTCTATTTGTGCCTCCTTGCCACGCCCCGCTTTCCAAATTCAGAGAGCAAATGTGGCGGTGGGGAAAGCTCGTGGGACTTGGATTCGGTCAGTCCTGGGTTTGAATATCAGCCTTGTATCCTCATCGCTAGGTGACATTGGGCAAGTTACTGAATCTTTTGGAGCCTCGAAAAGTTTTTCCCATGGTTGTGGAGGCTAGGAGGGATGGGAGATAGATGACATAAAGGGTCTGAGAACTTAGTGCTCAATAAACTTTGATTCCCTTCTACTGGTGTGCTGATAAATGTTTACCATTTGGCTCTTAAAGAGGGAGAGAGAAGAAAAGAAGAGAGAGAGCATGAGTGCCCGTGATTTAGCAATTGCCAGTTTCCTTGGTGTGAACACTACCATCAAGGGTAATTTCAAGCTATCGCTATGATGCGGTAGACCGTGCAATTAGGAAGGGAGGAATGCAAAAATTGTTCTGCTAAGCTGGTGTGCAGGTGGCTTTAGAACACCACTGTTCCTTCTTTCTGCTCAGCCCTCTCTCCTTCCCCACTCCAAAATCCTAAATAGAATCCTAGATTCAAAGTCACCAAGGAGCGGGATGCCTGGGTGGCTCAGTCAGTGAAGCGTCCAACTTCGGCTCAGGTCATGATTTCACGGTTTGTGGGTTCAAGTCTCAATGTCAGTCTTCTCACTGATAGCGTGGAGACCGCTTGGGATTCTCTGTCTCCCTCTCTCTCTGCCCCTCCTCCACATGTGCTTTCTCTCTCTCAGAAATAAAGAAATGAATCTTTTTTTTAAAAAAAAAGTCAGCAAGGAGCTGATTTGTGTTAAAACTCTCTTGTTAAATAGATGGAAACTGAGTCCCTGGGTTCAAGGTCATACAGACAATTCATGGCAGCGCTGGGACTAAGATGGGAGCCTCCAGACTGCAAGTCCAGGGCACTTCCCACACCATGCAGCCTGTGGGGTTTGCCATGGAGTTGTTCTGCCAGGTACAACTGTCTCCTAACAAGATTCTTGGCCTCTTGTTTGAATCAAGTCCTTTAAAAAATGTTTTTTAATGCTTGTTTATTTTTGAGAGACAGAGAGAGACTGAGCACAAATGGAGGAGGGATAGAGAGAGAGGGAGAGGCACAGAATCCCAAGCAGGCTCCAGGTTCTAAACTGTCAGCACAGAGCCCGACATGGGGCTCGAAGCCACGAACCGTGAGATCATGACCTGAGCCGAAGTCGGACACTTATCGGACTGAGCCACCCAGGCGCCTCTTGAATCAAGTCCGTTTAGCCAAGACTGAATGAGTCAGCCTTGTTTTTGGCTATATATTGGATAGGGTCACACTGAAGGACTCCTATGTGCTTGGACAATGTTGATAATGAGATTGTTCTGTTTTCTAGCCCATGCACCGTGCCCCCCCCTTCTCTCTACCACACCTACTACTTGTCAGCATGATATGAAGCTTCTCAATTCCGATGTCCGTCAGCCTCTAGTTCATGAAGGGGGAGTAGCTTCCTTAGGACTGTAATGGATAAGCTGCATCAAGTGACATTGGCAAGGAAACCATAGAGACCCTGCCTCAATGTTGATCCTGCATGGCCTTTCCGGCACATTCTGATGATGTTATCAGAGGTGCTTCCGAGGTTTTAGGAGCAAGACATCATTAAAGAACCCTTTGCTTTCACATCGAACACCTCTGCTGACTCAAACGTATAGAGCATTTACTATACATTTACTATGTGTATAGAGCCTTTACTATGCCATCAGGTCTGTGATAGATTTCTGAGCCTCGGAAGGAGTGTAGGGTACAGTTCCTGCCTTAACATAACTTTTCCCAAGAACATCCATCTAAATCTAAGCCTATCTATTGCCTATCTGTCTATCTGCCTATCTGCGTGTCTGTCTATCTGTCTATCTATCATCTATCTATCTATCTATCTAATTATCTCCTTTGCTAACTAGCTACTATCCTTCCCTATGTCTTCATTCAATCAATAAAACGTTGTCCTGGGAGGGATTTTGTCACAGCTTGTGAGTTCAGAGACAGAGGGTGCCCATCTTTAGGAAATACATTTGAACGGAAAACACCAAGTATGTGTCACAGTCACGGAGATCCTCGTTCAGATCCCGACTCTGTTACCTACTTGGGCAGGTGCCTCTGGGCGGATGCCAGATGCCTCCAGGCTCTGCTGCAGGAAGAAACTTGGCCTCTAGCTTGTGAGGCTGCTGTGAAGGTTCAGTGGCACCCTGCATAGAATGTGCCTGAGGCCCAGCCTCACATGCGGTGTGTTGCGCACAAGGTCTCAGTTTTGATTGCTTGGTCAGTCGATGCTGTCTGCTGCCTCCTAGGTGTGGCTTGGGGGCTGAAAATTCAATTAGGAACAATGCACACGTTGCCCCAGAGCACACTGTCTCCTGGGAAAAGCAGGCATATTAGATAATCAGAAGTGTTCCAGGGAGGTATTGATTGAGAAGCCTCATAGGTACTAGTGAGCTGGGCTAAGTCAACCTGAAAAATAAGAGGTCTCGTCTGAGCATTTCTAAGTCCTTTGTCTCATTTGATCCCCTGGAAGACGCTGAGAGATCGGAAGCATTGCTGCACTTTACAGATGCAGTAACAACAGGTGCAAAGAAGCCGAGGCACAATGGCCGGCCCCCTCCACGCCACCTGGAAAGGATAAGATGTAACTGAGGCATCCTTGCGAGTGTAGGTCTTATGGCGGGAGCCTGAGTCATGCCCACTGTACAAGTCCAGACACCTCCAGGCGGGTCTGATAACCAGCGAGGCCACCTCTGGGCTCAGCAGGAGTCTCTGGGTGCAAGAAACAGAGGGGCAGAGGAACGGGAAGCCAGCAGGACAAGCCGGGCTCTGATGCCGCATCTCAGAGCCACACGGCAGAAGGGACTCTCCGTGGAGTGTGATGACCCTAGTCTCTGACCTCAGCCCAGCCCACGGACCAGTGTCTGGGCCCATTAGAGAGGAAGGTAAGTAGAGCGGACAGGGGCTCCACCCTGGGATGCACCGGGGCCAGAGCAGCACTGCCCCTGGACCCACCGCCTACCAGGAGGAAGGGGAGAGGCACGTGTCCCCGACTCTGCCATTGTGAGAGACCTGGGATCTCCATGGAGACCCAAAGACAGGACCCTACAAGACATGAGACTTGGCAAGGACGGAGATAGCCACCCTGTCCACAGGGACTAGGCCAGCTGTATTTGTCAGCCCGTCTGAAAACAGCCCCGGAGACAGAAGGAAATACTTGGCTGTGGAGGATGTTATGAAAGCTGAGGTCCTGTGGAACCAGTGGGAGAAAGAGGTAGTCAAACGTGGGATGTATTTATTTATTCTGTTAATGGGACCACATTGATCGCCACAAACTGCCGAGGCCCGTGCAGGAGATTGTTGAGAAAAGAGAACAACGAACCCTGTGCTCTAGAAACCCACCCACATCTACTGAGCACCAACTTTCATACTCGGCAATGGGACAACAGAGAGGGATACTATAATCACCATCTCCAGGAAGCCAGTGAGAAAATCAGGATTGTAATTCTGCACCATGAGGGTTTGGATGGTAACGGTTACGATGATCCCTGAAGCGGTTGGCATGGTCAGCGACGGGCAGGGACGGACCCTCAGCCTGTCCAGTCAATGTGAGTCTCAGAGCTCGTTGCTGGAATAAGAGCCTGTTCTCTCTTTTTCTGGGTGGCGGGTGTGTGGATATGAGGTGTGGGGCTCGGGGGCCATGTTGCTGCTGGGTGGACAGACAAAACTGAGAAGAAGAAGGCGGGACTGAAGGAGGAGAGAAATGGGGCTGAGCTCTGGTGACAGAGTGAATCCCTGGATCAAACTATGCCTGAAGCCCACATTCCTGCTTGACTCTCCATTTATATGAACCAACGTTCTTTCCCTATTGTTTAAGCAAGCTGCGTTGGGTTCGTTAGCACTTGCAGTTGACAGCGTATTTTAACAACAGATAAGACGTAGTAGGAAATTCAGGGCCTTGAGGCTTTGTAATGCCTTTGTACTAAGTGAAGGAATGACAGCTCTTCCCTTAAAGTCATGGAGGAGTTCTCAAAGTAGGGGTGGATGATCAGATCCTTATATCTTATTCTTAAACATCTTGCTGGGCCCAAAGTGGAGGCTGGATTGAAGTCAGGCAACAGTAAAGACAAGGGATAATAAAATGACTGGAGTAGAAGTTGTTACATCTGTCCAGGTAAGGGGAGGGGGGACTGGGGGATGGAGGGACGGAGACGCCGCGATAAGCTATCAAAAAGGAACAAGTTGTCAATTTCTCCACTCCTGGTTCTGACCACTGAGACACGATTCCTTCCAATCACACTTAATACAGGCTGTGACCTACCATAAGAATTGGAGCTTACTGATTCAGGTCCCCTAAATGATCCAGGCCACTTGTTTGATGTGCACGGAAGCTGAGGCACAGAGAGGCATCAAGACCTCTGGAGAGTGGGTGCCCTGGTGCCACTAGAGTCCCCGAACATTCATGGATCGTGAAGGAGGCCCCTGTGGTCACTTCATCCAGGTGGGAGGCCCATTCCTCCAGGCCTGCGTCAGACTTGCCCGAGAACCCAGGTGTCTGAGAAGCCTGAGAACGCAGGCTCTTGGTCCCCACACGAGCCCCTAACCCCAAGTTAGGGGAGTCTAGGATGGGGCTTAGCAATCTGCAGTTTTAGCCAGGTCTTCTCTCTTCCACTTGCCTGCCCAGAGGCTTCTAGCAGCTTCCAGATCTTGAGAAATGCAGCCGTAAGCTTCTGCATCCTCTGCAGATGTTTGGAACCTGACTGATGTCTAAAGCTGACATTTTCATAATGACCATTAAAATTACAGCTGTCTGATATAGTGAAGGCTGAACAGAGTGTGGGATGAGCCTTCTCCTGTGTTGTTGTTGTTTTTTTTTTTTTGCAGCTTGATTGAGGTATAATTGACAAATAAAACCGTAAGATGTTTAAAGTGCATATCATGAGCTGATATATGTATACACATTGTCAGAGATTCCTCCCAGCTAGTAAGCAAACACATCCATCACCTCATATATTTATTTTTTAAATGTTTATTCATTTAGAGAAAGAGCGTGAACAGGAGAAGGGCAGAGAGAGAGAGAGGGAGAGAGAGAATCCCAAGAAGGCTTGGCGCTGTCAGCACAGAGCCTGACATGGGGCTCGATCTCACAAACTGTGAGATCATGACCTGAGCTGAAGTCAAGAGTCAGATGCTCAACAGACTGGGCCACCCAGACATCCCAAACCTCATATATTTATTTGATACTCATTTTGTGGGTGTGAGAACATCTAACTTCCCCTCTCTTCGCAAACTTCAACTATACAAAGCAGTGTAATCAACTACAGACACCGTGTTTTACGTTAGATCTTCAGACCTTATTCATCTTGTAGCTGAAAATGTAAACCCTTTTACTAACCTCTCCCCATTTCTCCCACCAACCCTCTGAGCTCCTGCAACCACCTTTCTACTCTGTTTCTAGGAATGTGACGCAAAGAAAAGATTCCACATTTAAGTGATACCGTGCAGTATTTGTCCATCTCTGTCTGATTTATTGCACTTAGTGCAACGCCTCAAAGATCCACCCACGCTGTAGCGAATGGCAGGATTTCTCTCTTTCTCACGGCTGAATCCTCTTCTCTGTGTGTTCATCCAATGATGGGTGCTTAACTGCTTCTATACTTTGGCTTTTGTGAATGACACTGCCATGAACATGGGGGTATGGATATCTCTGATATCCTGTTATCGTTTCTGGAATGTGCCTTTGTTGTTGTTGTTTTTTAGAGAAAGAAAGAGCATGCACAGGGGAGAGGGGCAGAGGGAGAGAGACAGAGAGGGAAGATCTTAAGCAGGCCCCATGCTCAGTGCAGAGCCCGATGTGGAGCTGGAGCCCACAACCCTGGGGTCATGACCCCAGCCGAAATCAAGAGTCAGATGCTCAACCGACTGAGCCACCTAGGCACCGGACTGTGTCTTCTGACAGAGCAGCAGTATTTGGATCATGGATTTAATGAGCTACCACCTCAGTGAGTGAAGGAAGGGAGAGAAAAGGGGACGACAGTCCAGGTGGACCAGGGTTTCTGTCGATTGGCTTTGTGCTTGAAAGGGGAGGGAGAGAGCGGCTGCTTCACTGAAAAGTAGAGGCTGTTCTGATTCCAGGCGGGTCTTCATGTCTGGCAACTCTTCGGTGTTCTCTCCCACGGCTGATACTGTGCGATTGTGAGATAGCAGCTGCATAAGTCCTCTGGAAGAAACACTTTGATATTTGAGCATCAATATTATTAATTATTGTCATTAATAATCCATTATTCTTTTAAAACCTGAAGTACTACAATCACTTGTTCAACTATTAGGCCCCGAGTTCCCTTTTATTTAATTATTTTTAATGTTTATTTATTTTTGACAGAGAGAGAGAGAGCGTGAGCAGGGAAGTGGCAGAGAGAGAGGGAGACAAAGAATATGAAGCAGGCTCCCGGCTCCGAGCTATCAACACAGAGCCTGTTGCAGGATTCAAACTCATGAACCATGAGCTCATGACCTGAGCCAAAGTCAGAAGCTTAATCGATTGAGCCACCCAGGTGCCCCACCCAATTTCCCTTTTTAAAATGTATTTTTAGAACAGCAGTGTAATAATAATGTAAATGCCAACTTCAGATTTTCATGTCCCTTGGATTTCAGTGTTTGTGGGTCTAGGGGCGCCTGGCTGGCTCTTGATCTCAGGGTCGTGAGTTTGAGCCCCATGTTGGGCATAGAGGTTACTTAAATGAATAAACTAGGTGTTTGTGGGTCTATAAATTCTTGCCCAAGAGAAGACGTGCTGGATATGCAATCCTTAGATTCTGTTACTTGAACTATGGAAAACGGCACATTTTGTGGTGTCAGAATCCATTTCGCTGGCAGGGACAAATCAAGAGCCCAGACCAATTACTTACCGTCATCACCATGACTATGCCTACATTTATGGAGTTTTTCCTGTGTACCCGGCACCGAGCCAAGCATCATACATCACCGTAGCATTTGGTCCTCACAACCCCTAGAAGACGTGTGTGTTCACATTTTCCCCTTCTTGCAGATAAGGAAACCAAGGCCCAGAAAGGTTAATACATTACCCAAGGTTCACAGCTGGTATGTGGCAGAACCAGTGTGCAAAATCAGGCAGTTCCACTTCGGAGTCTGAAATCCTAACCATTGTGCTATCCTGCCTGACCAAAGGAAGAGAAGGTGCAAGGTGGATTCCTGTTCATTGTTAAGCGTGGGCCCAGCACCAAGGCTGTTGGGGTCTAAGCCAGGTTCGAGTCCATAGGTGGGTATATGCAGCCTTCCCTGCTATGAAAGGCAGATACTAAAATAAAGTCTGACAACAGTAATAGAAGTGTCTAGGGGAGAAGGATTAGCTTGGAGTGGGAGTTGGGGAGAAGACAAAGGTTCACAGGAGAGGTGACTCTACAACTAACTAGGTACTGTAGGATGAATAGGAGTTGGTTAGGTGGCTGTGTTGGGGAAGGAGATTCTGGGTAGGGAAACAATATGAGCAAAGGCAGAGAGGAATAAAAATGCATGGCATGCTGAGAACATGAGGTCGGAAAAGCACAGAGGGCCTTCCATGGACATTCAGCCAAAAAAAAAAAAAAGAAAAAGAAAAAGAAAGAAAGAAAAGAGTTTGGCACAAGATTATGAAAGATGCTTCAAATGCTTAGAGCATGCCAAGGATTTTGGATTTTGTTCCTTGATTGATGGGAAACCATCAATAATTTTTATTTTTATTACTTTTTAAAAGGTTATTCATTTGAGAGAGAGAGAGAGGGAAAGACAAGGGGAGGGGCACAGAGAGAGCTAGAATCCTAAGCAGGCTCAGAGCCATCTTCACAGAGCCAATGCGGGGCTCGAACCCACAAATCGTGAGATCATGACCTGAGCCTAAGTCAGACGCTCAACCGACTGAGCCACCCAGGCGCCCTCCCTCTGCACCTCCCCCCAATAATTTTTAAACAGGAGTTTAAGCCTATGGGACTGGCAATTTTCTAGAAAGATGTTTTGGGGGTCGTATTCACAGTGGCTGGAGGGGAGGGCCTGGTGGCAGGGGGCCAGGCTGCCGGTGTCATCTGTCATCAATGATACTGGCAGAGGAAGGAGGCAACGTAGAGAGGGGAGGGCGGCTGGGTGCCTGAGACCCCGAGCAGGGTCATAGGACAAAGGGACAAACAGCAACGCAGAGAGAGAAGGGGAGAGACCTCAGCGATGAGGTGAAGGCTTCTGGCCAGGACTGTGCGGGTTCTAAAGGACAATGAGCAAGTTCACTCTCGGATGCTCAGAACATTTCTATTTGTGTATCTATGGAAGGAAGTTACAGACATGGCTGGGTTTGCATGGTCACGTTAATTACAAAGTCTTTAAGGGGAAAAACATTCCAAAGGGAATAAAGATTTTCTGAAAAGCATTCTTGTCTAAAGGAAGCTGCATGCAAATGGAAAAACCTTGACATTTAATTGATTTCAGTCATCGTGATGACATTGTGTTTTCATTCAGGCTGTGCAGTGGGGCTTTGACACTGTGGAAAATTGACAGACAGGCCCTTGTTAGGGAAACAAAAACGGCGCCAAGTTGCAGGGTTGAATTTTTTTCTTTTCACAAGGAAAAAATAGCCCACCATTTCTCACAGTCTGAATGACACTTAGCATTATTTCTCTCCTTGAGTAGCTAGAACTGAAGGTTTTCCAGATAATAAAAAGCAGTCGTAAGTGTGGATGACACATTTAAAAATACTAAATAAATACTGAAAATATCTTCTTTTGTAGATGTGACGTGGGAACCATGTATATTTCTTATGTAATCACAAAGTCAAAAGGAAAGTGCCAAGGAACTCTTTTTTAAAAATGTTTTCTTTATGTCTTTATTTTATTTTGAGAGACAGAGACAGAGAGTGTGTGGGGGAGGATCAGAGAGTGAGGGAGACACAGAATCAGAAGCGGGCTCCAGGCTCTGAGCTGTCAGCACAGAGCCCTACGCGGGGCTCGAACTCACAAACTGCGAAATCATGACCTCAGCCGAAGTCAGACACAGCTGACTGAGCCACCCAGGCGCCCCTTCAAGGAACTTTTTAAGAGCAAAAGCAACATGGCACCAAGTGGCCCCAACTGTGTGTCGACTTGGTGACTTAATCATTCTCGAGTAAGTTTAAAACTCATCTGTTTGTACATTCTTAGAAAGAAGTACCCCAAGGACAAAGGGAACTAAGAAACTAACAACAGCCCAGACATTTAAACTGTTCTCATTAATCTTATTATTAGTAATACCATTGATTGGTATTGTCATTTCAAAGCTGTTAGGTTTAGAGGTGCCTGGGTGGTTCAGTTGGATGAGTGCAGAGCCTACTTTGGCAAGTGCAGAGCCTGCTTTGGATCTTCTCTCTTTCTTTCTCTTCCTCTCTGCCCCTCCCCCACTCATCCCCCCACCCCCCACCAAAATAAATAAACATTTAAAAAAGCTGTTAGGTATGTGCATAGTGAATAAGTAAATGCATTCTTACATTAAGGTGGTAGGAAGCCAAAATGTTCAGCCTAAGATCAGTCTAAAGGAAAAGACATAAAAATACAAAGCCATATCATATCATATCATATCATATCATATCATATCATATCATATCAGCTCATGAGTATCTTCTCTTAAAAAATTTCTTGTACTTTCCAGCTTCAGTCACTGTAAATGCCTGAAAATAATGACCAACCCATAGTATGACCTAGATTATAGTCTTGTGGAACAATTTCCTGGTAAAAGGAGCCAGAGCCCTTTGGAGCAGTGGCTGATTCCAGAGCTGGGCAGGAAATGTATACAATGACGGTGGGACATTGTGTTTCATCTAAAAGCAAGGAGGCCATCAAAGACTATTGTGGTTGCATCAAAAGGACTCAGGAAACAACTCACTGGCTCCTGTTCCCATTGGGACTCCTGGAGCATATAAAGAAATAGCAACTGCAGTGCATTAAAATACATCAAATATATCAAAGTCCATGCATGAATTCTTGATGATACTGAAAACAATGTGAAATAAGCAAACAAACTAACCAACTAAAACCCCCTGGCTCCCTTTGGAGGATGTTAAAGAACCGAATCATTATTCTGAAAATTGGTACATAAAAGACTCAAGCCGTTATTTTACCTTTCCTATAGGAATTGTGTAATGGAGTAGTTGATGAAGAAAAGTTTTCTCCATAAAAGGAGTCCAACTCCTCGATGAAGAATGATGAAAGAGTATTATAATTAGAATAGCACCATTTTGAAGATGCCCAAGGAAATAAGGGATCCAGGCAATGGTCATCCCTGAGTGCTAGCAGCCCCCCAAAAGAGAGGGACCACTGGACACTACATGTCTTCTGACAGAATAACTCAAGTCCCTAGAAAATGTCTTGCCAAAAATTCAAACCTGAATTAGGTCAAACCTCTGATGACAAATTTGTAGGAAATACAAAAGATAGAGGAACATATTAAAAGACACCGTGTGGATAGAATCAACAAAGTCTAGATGTGAGAAACTCTATGGAGCTAATGACCCAGTTTTTTCATAAATTAAGTTGCTAGGAAACTTGAGAGAGAGAGAGAGAGAGAGAGAGAGAGAGAGAGAGAGAGAGAGAGAGAGAGAGAGAAGCTATAGAGAAAGGGAATTACAGAGACATATCAGCCAAACACAAATGTGGGGACCTTATTTAAATCCTAACACAATAAAATCAGCTGTAAAAAAAATTTGGAGGTCAGCAAAACAACCAAGGAAATTTGAACCATGACTGGGATTTTGCTAACATTTATGAATTATTGCTAAGGTTTTCGTTAATGATGCCATCGGGCTTACTGTTTTTAAAGGTAGGCTCTACACCCAACACGAGGCTTGAACTCATGACCCTGAGATTACGAGTTGTGTGTTCTACCTACTGAGCCAGCCAGGGGCCCCAGGGCTATGTTTTTAAAAAGGGAGAGATTTACTGTCTTTTAGAGAGATGCATACTGACATATACAAGGATGGAATGACATAATGTCTGGATTTGCTTCAAATAATCCAGTTGGGGGGAAGAGAGTGGGTAGGTACAGATGAAACAAGAATGCCCATGAATAATGACTGTTGACTCTTTGTGATGGGTGTATAGGAGTATTATTGTTACTGTTATTATTTTGCTTTTGCACATATTTGAAATTTTCTGTAATAAAACACTTAGGAAAAAGAAACGCCAACATGGTGGTTCCCATTTAGGGATGTATTCTAGGAGGGATGTATCAGGATTCTTCTTTGAATTTCAGAAACCAAAGTTGCACAGCTATTTCAAACTCCTCAATGATGAACTTTCCCTAAGAAATCAGGACCTGAATGTTTATGTAATTAGAATGGGGCTGATCTTATTCGAACAGAGGTAGACAGAGATTTGTACTTTGGATCTACACGTCCAATTGTCTCTAGATGTCCCTCCTTGAATTTCTCACAGGCATCTACTTGTAGATCAACCTGCCTGTATCTGAGTTCACTATCTCCCTTTCAAAGAAACAAGAGAGGTCCCCCAGTACCTTCTCTTTCCCTAGTGCCCACATCTATGAAAATGGCACCACCAGTTACCCAGTCGCCCATGCCAGAAATCCGGAAGTCACCTTTATCATTTCCTTTTTCTTGATACTCTCCAATCCCCCATGACCCAGCCATACTGATTTCAGTTCCTCGAGGCCTTGTGAATCACCTTCACCCAGTCCAGGTCACCATCAGATATTTTCCTGGACTCTTACAAAAGCCTTCTTACTGATCTCTCATTGCTTAAAAATATTCTGTTGCGGGGCGCCTGGGTGGCTCAGTCGGTTGAGCGTCTAACTTCGGCTCAGGTCATGATCTCATGGTTCGTGGGTTCGAGCCCCACGTTGGGCTTTGTGCTGACAGCCACCTCAGAGCCTGGACCCTGCTTCAGATTCTGTATCTCCCTCTCTCTGACCCTCCCCCGCTCATGCTCTCTCTCTCTCAGAAATAAAGAAAACATTTAAAAAATTCTTAAAAAAATGTTCTGTCATTCCTCATAATCCTCTGAACACAACACAAACTCTTTTATAATAGTTATAATAAAAGCGGGACCCGGGTGGATCAGTCGGTTAAAGCATCTGACTCCTGGTTTCAGCTCAGGTCATCATCTCTCAATTTGTGCGTTCAAGCCCCGCATCCGGCTCTCCACGAACAGTGTGGAGCCTTCTTGGGATTCTCTTTCTCCCTCTCTCTCTGCCTCTCCCCTACTCGCTCTGTCTCTGTCTCTCTCTCTCAAAATAAATAAATAAACATTAAAAATTAAAAATAAGGATCATGGAAACCCAAGACATGCTTGAGCCTGAGGGCTGCTACTTATCAGCTGCGTGCCTCAGTGAAGCCCTCCGGAACTTCCTATCTTCCTTCGGTAATCACGGACGACGTAGGTAACTTTACAGGGGAACTGTATGATCTAGGGATTATTTTCATGAAGCATCTGCTCTGTTTCACACATGATGGCTACTCTGTAAATACCTTCAGTTTAGAGGATTAATAACTATAAAGAAAAGTCATAAATGAGAAATGGAGGTGTCAAAGTAAAGACGGTGACAGAAAATTCTTGAGCGGCCCCAGACATACATTTTGGAAGTGAGATCAGCACTTTGATGAGTGCCTTTGGAGGGGCAGTGCTTGCTTTGCCTACAAGGATACCTTTATTTTGACCCAGTAAACATAAAACAAAAACCAGAAACATGGATGGCACCCAAGTATTTCTGTAATAATCCACTTGTCATCAGCTATTGCTATGCTCATGCTGCATAGCAACTCCCAAACCTCAGTGGTCTGTAACAAATAACACTTGCTTCTCCATTCCCCCCTCCCCCCCCACCAGGGCTGTTCCATGTGCCCATCATGTAGGGACTGGGATGATGAAGGGATGATGAAGCAGTGGCTGTCTGGAGTGAAGCCAAGTCAACAGAACACAGGTGTGTATAAGTCCTCTGCTTATATGTGTCAGCCAAACAAATCACAGGGGCTCGTTTCAGGTCTGTGGGGTGGGGGAGTCCATTCCATCTACACTGAAGCTATGGCCACATCGGGAGGCAAGGAAGAGCCTTGAACCCAGCGGTGTTGTCTACCACTTCATTATAGCTCGCAGAGCTCTACATTTTTATCTCAACAGTCATTCAAACTGTTTTGTGTTCTCAGCATGGCACAGTCTACTGGGGGCAATTATTCCCTAATTTATTCTTGGTAAGGAAAGTAGGATTTTCCCAATTTTTTTCCCCTATGGATAAAGAAAGAACAATGATGACGACAGCCATGATGGACTGTTTGCGGTATGCCCTGCGGCTTCAGTATGGGGGTCTCCTTTACATCTTCTCACCTTCCTGAGAGAAAGAAATCATGATGCTCACATTTTATAGATGGAAGTTGAAATATTGGAAAGTTAAGTGACTTCCCCAGGGTCACACAATGCGAGGCATGTGACCAAAATCTATTTTTAAACTTCCTCCTTTATACTCAAGGGATGCCTCTGATTATACAGTGTTTTCTTTTCATAAACTTATTATTTGGGAATAGATTTAGGGAGGTCCTCTGAGGTCTAGACTCAGAATTAACATTCAGTCACCTCTGCCTCATTTTATTGGCTAAAGAAAGTCACGTGGACTAACTCGGCTTTGACGGTCCAGGAAATAAGCTCCACCTTCTCAGTCAGAGGAAAGAGGGAGTGAATATATCTTGAACAATAATCTACCCCATTTCTGAGTGCTTGGGTGGTTTAGCTAGTTGAGGGGCCACTCTTGATTTTGGCTTAGGTCATGATCTCATGGTTCACGGAATTGACCCTCCTCAGGCTCTGTGCTGACAGTGAGGAGCCTGCTTGGGATTCATTCTTTCCTTCTCTCTCTGCCCCTCTCCCCTCCGTCTCTCTCAAAGTAAATAAATAAACATTCTACCCCATTTCACTACATACTCCTTGTTGTGGATCAGTTATACAAATCTCAAATCAAGGTGTTTCTGGGGTCTCTGAACTTTCCCCAAAGAGCACAGAATGATCTGCAGAGGTTCTAGAAGCTGTGATCAATGCCATGCTGTTGGAAACGTGCTTCTCCTCACCAATATCTGTGTGCCTCTACCCTGAACGCCTGCCAAGACTACATTTCCCAGCTCCCCTGTGTGGAGATAGGACCATGTGACTTCATCCAGCCAATGGAATGAGACCAAAAGTGTAATGCGCTAGTTCTGGGCCAAGGCAGTTAAACGTGGATGTGACTTTCTCTCTGTACTGTCTCTTTCGTCATCTGTTCATTGAGAGTAGAAAATACAGTGAGGGTTGCCAAGGCCCTTGGGCACGGAGGTGCTCTTAAATGCAAGAAGGCTGCAACCAGGAATGAGCAGAGTGCCTTCCGACCCACACTACCCTGGACCACTTTGACAAGTGCCACTGTGTTAAGTCACTGAGATTTGGGAATACTTTTTATAGCTGTTAGTATATAGCAACTAATATAATTCCCTTTCCTGATGGCCCCTAATAGTACCAGTTGAAGATATTTCCTTTGAGTTACTGTCAGTAAACTATAGATCCTATAAGATTTATGCATGTGAGTGTTCATTCTTTTTTTTTTAATGTTTATTTTTGAGAGAGCATAAGTGAGGGAGGAGCAAAGAGAGAGGGGGCCTGAGAATCTGAAGTGGGCCCTGAGCTGACAGAAGTAAGCCTGACATGGGGCATGAGTTCACCAACTGGGAGATCATGACCTGAACCCAAGTGGGTTGCTCAACCGTCTGAGCCACCCAGGCAACCTGTATGTGAGTGTACGTCCTTGACAAATGGTCTGAAGGTCTAATTCAGCCATCCCCCAATCATTCCCAACTTTGACAATATGACTCCGATTTTTGCTGAGGGAGAGGGGAAGGGGCTTGAGGGGGGGCTATGGAGGGGAGGGATCATCTTTTCTCTAATCTTAGCTGATGTGCTTCTGCAAAAGGTAACTCCACCCCCCTGGGTTCTAGAGGTAAGGCATATGACTTGGGCTAAACCAATGAGGTTATTGAATTGCGCTAGCCCAGTGATTGGTTCAGGGATGGACACTTTCCCTAAGCAGGTCCGAATTTCATTTTGGGACCTTAGCTGGGCAAGTTGAAAGAGACTATGGCTCTCTTTCACTAGATATTGACAAGATGATAGCCATGGGAGATGCAGACAACCATCTGGTAATTCTAAAGAAGGCCAGCCTTAAGAGGAAGCTTACACTGAGGACTGTAGAACAGAATGATGAGGAGAGCAGCTCCCTTGCATCATAATCAAGCAGCTAGATCAAGCCTTGTCTTAAGATGACATACTGTTGGACTTTTCCATCAAACAGAGGTCAGTAAAGAGCTCTTATGCTTTAAGCCAGCTGGTTGAGTTTTCATTCCTCCTACCCAAACTATTCTCAATGGAGTCTGCATTCTCACCTTTATAATCAAATAAGTCAATGATATTAAAAGATAATCACAACTTCTAGCTCTAAAACTTGGAGCTTTATGAGGCCTAGTATGAATTTCTAGCACTTAGTAATCTATACACAGAAGTATTTATCTTGAAAATGAAAGCGTCTAATTATGAGGAAGCTTTGGTCAAAAAGATGATGAATATTTCATAAAAAAAAAAACACACTGACCTTCCCACACATGGCCAAAACCCCTCCATGACTTCCCATCATTCTTTTTTTTTTTTTTTTTAATATTTTTATTTATTTCTAGAGAGAGAGAGAGAGACAGCGTGAGCAGGGGAGGGTCAGAGAGAGAGGGAGTCACAGACTGAAACAGGCTCCAGGCTCTGAGCTGGCAGTCAGCACAGAGCCCGACGCGGGCCTCGAACCCACGAACCGCGAGATCATGACCTAAGCGAAAGTCGGACGCTTAACCGACTAAGCCACCTAGGCGCCCCTGACTCCCAATCATTCTTAATGGATTCTAGAAGACTCTCTATGACCTGGCTCCTGGCCACCTCCCAGATCTCAGTAGCTGTTCTCCCTCCCATCCATCTCAGCTGACTGTACTTTTAATTCTCAGAGCTCATTCCTGCCCCAGGACCTTTGCATCTGCCATTCCCTTTGTCTAGAGTGCCTTTCTTCTGGCTTCTCCTCCTTCTGGCATCTACCCAGGTCTCAGTTCCTCCTCAGAGAGACCTTCCCTGCCCAGCCATCTACAGGGATCCCCCTCTGTGGTACTCTACAAATCACTGTTTAGTTCCTTCACTGCACTTTCTACAAGCTGTTGGTGTCTGGTTCATTTATTCACCTGTTATCTCTGTCTCGTGTTAACACAGGAGTTCCTCCAGGGCAGAGCCCTTGCTCGTTCTGGTGTCCCCGTGTCTCCAGCACCATAAGCCGTAGACGCCAAAGGGGGGCACCAGTGTCCTTTGGAGAGGGTGGGGAATGGAAGGGACCCGTGCTGGTGTCACCAGGCTGGGGGTTTGGTTGGGAGTTTCCAGGCCAAACGCAGAGTGACGTGGGGCAGGTGCAGGCTGTTGCTTGCGGGTGCTTTTCCAGTGTCTTCCTAGAGCATTTTCACAAAGGAATGGTGTGGTAGGGAAGAGGGGGGAGGGGAGAGATGGACAGACAGACAGACAGAGACACAGACACACAAAAGAAGAGAAGCATCTTCATCCAGAAAAAACATGGAAGAAATAATTAGAAGTTTGCCACACGAGTCACTTAATTTCTGACGGGTAATTCAGGGTCTGTGCTCTCTCCGCCTCTGGAGGACCCCCGGAGTTTCTCCTCCCAGGTACCATCTGGAAGTTTCCATCTGGGGGAAGAAAAGGACACTCCCGGGGGCGCCTGGGTGGCTTAGTCGGTTAAGCGTCCGACTTTCGCTTAGGTCATGATCTCGCGGTTCGTGGGTTCGGGCCCCGCGTCGGGCTCTGTGCTGACTGCCAGCTCAGAGCCTGGAGCCTGTTTCAGTCTGTGACTCCCTCTCAAAAAAAAAAAAGAAAAGGACACTCCCGGCCATTGCATTCCAGCATTATCACTTCTTTCTACTTCCTTGTCCGGAAGCGGGGGTCAAGGTAGCTCTCCTAATTTCAGAAGAGTTGAAAATGAGTTTTCTTTAGGCTGGAGGGTAACTCCTCCTCCTCTTCTTGCTGCTGCTAGCTCAGATCCACCTGCCCCTCTGGGTTTCGGGGGGACCCCTCTCAGTCAAAATACTGCTACTAAATATAAATCTCAAAGCAGAAATGCAAAAGGACACTCAAAGCAGAAATGCAAAAGGCACCTGTAGCTTTTCTCTTTCTTTTAGTTGAGAATCAGAAACTATGATCCAAACCTACTTTTCTTTCTCTCCTCTTCCACTTTTCTTTCTCCTCCTAGCAGATAGGGAGAGACGGAGAGGCTTCTCTTAGGGCTTAATTTCCCGACAGATAATGTCATAGCGGGTTGTAATCTCAGAAAAGTGCTCTGGAAATCGGTATGTAGCAGATCCGATGTGGCGGTTGTAGGGTGGCAAAGGAAACCGTTATTTCCCTTGTCTTTCATCTTCCCTCATTTTGGACAGTTTCCTCTCAGCCTCTCCAAACGCAGCTGCTGTCACTACCAGGTGACAGCTATTGTCACCTGTGGTCTCAGTGTTCTTACCGGCCGCTTCTGGTCCATCGGGTTGACCTGATCTGTGTTGTTGCTATTTCGGGGAGTTCTTACGTTCTGGACCCTGGATGGAAAAAGAGGTGACCATTCACATTTGACCGAGGACCCACGGCCCAGATAGTAAATATTTGTTCGACAAGTGATTTATTACCTTTCATGCCATGATTAAAGTTTAACTTTCACTGACCGACTGCTCCATCCAAATCGATAAAAATAAATACTCGGGGCCGGGTGCATGGCCCTTTCCCTGGGCTCCCCACTGTTGGCCCAGAGTCTAACTCCCCACGAAGCCATCCTCTCTGTAGCATTTCATTCAAAAAGCAAAAATACAGTCATGCCAGGCGCTTGTGCCACGCATTCCATGGCTCCCTAGTGCCCTCAGAATTCAGTCCGTGCTCCTTATCCAAGCTCCAAGGCTCTGCAGGGTTTGGCTCTTTACTGACATCTCCAGCTTATTCTTGCACCTGCTGTCTTTGAGGCTGGGGGCCAGAACCAAGGTGCCTCCCTGAGGGGTCGGTTGTGGAAGTGGAGCCACGTGGTGTCAGGGAACGTGTATTACCTTCTAGGAATCAGAGCACCCAAGTCTGCAGAAGACGCTGGGGGAAAAAAGGTCTGGGAAAGAGAGCTGCTGATGAAGAGTGATCCCTAAGCATTTGTTACTGAGTCTCATCGTAAGAACAGGTGCAGGTAAAGTAGTCCGAGCTTGCAGGGAAAGCTGTGTCCCGTGGATGCAGGGACTCCGTGAAAGGGGCTGATGGAGGAGTCAATGGGAGTCATTGGCTGCCGGCTCTGTGAACGCACTGCTAAGGGTCCTAGAGATGGGCTGGACGCCACTGTCGGCCCTCAGGGCCAGGGGAGGTGGAGACTGTGCAAGCAATAACAAAGAACGAACTCGGGGCTGCTGGCACTTTGGCCTCTGTCTGCCCCTCACTGCTTGCGGAAGGCAGGCTGGGGCACAGAAAAGTCCAGCAGAGTGGGATGGGTGGGGAAGAAGATAGACACTGTCTGGCCCTCCAGGAATAAGGAGACGGGGCAGGGAGGCCCCAGGAGGGCCCTTGGGTGGTTTTGCTCTGTGACATGTGATAGAATCCCTCCTCCACATCTCTACCAGACCTTCGGTAAAATCCATGCCCCATGGTCTTGTGTTCAAGTTAGCTTTGCTTCTGTGTTTCCTGTCTTCCCTCCCTTCCCTCCCTTTATACAGACATCTTGAGTCTGGTCCAAAGCTGGTGTGGGGAACAGCCAAGCTTGCATAGGTGGCCCAGGCATATATAACTTCCGTTTTATTAAAAGGGACATGAGTTGTGGGGTGTCTGCGTGGTTCAGTTGGAGAAGTGTATGATCCTTGATTTCTGCTCAGGTCAGAATCTCAAGGTGCGTGAGTTCATGCCCTGAGTTGGGCTCCACGCTGAGAGTGCGGAGCCTGCTTAGGATTCTCTCTCTCCCCAACTCTCTCTCTCTCTCTCTCTGCCCCTTCCCCACTTGTGCTCTCTGCCTCTCTCAAAATAAATGAATAAAACTTTAAAAATAAATAAATAGGGGTGCCTGGGTGGCTTAGTCGGTTAAGTGTCCAACTTTCGCTTAGGTCATGATCTTGTGGTTCGTGGGTTCGAGCCCCGCGTCGGGCTCTGTGCTGACTGCCAGCTCAGAGCCTGGAGCCTATTTCAGAGTCTGTGTCTCCCTCTCTCTGACCCTCCCCTGCTCACGCTGTCTCTCTCTCTCCTAGAAATAAATTTAAAAAAATAAAAATAAAATAAATAAAGGGGACATGTGTTTCCAACATTGAGAAACCACAATCCAGCTCAACCATCTCCTTTTTTAAAAAGTGTTTTTGTTTAATTTTGAGAGAGAGAAAGGGGGAAGGGCAGAAAGAGACAGAGAGAGAGGGAGAGAGAGAAAATCCCAATCTCTGTAAGCACAGAGCCCGATGTGGGGCTTGAATCCACAACTGTGAGATCATGACCTGAGCCGAGATCAAGAGTCGGTTGCTTGCTGAGGGCCCCTGGGTGGCTAAGTTGGTTACGTGTCCAACTTTGGCTCAGGTTATGATCTTGCGGTTCATGGGTTCCAACCCCGCATTGGGCTCTATGCTGACAGCTCAGAGCCTGGAGCCTGCTTCAGTTTCTGGGTCTCCCTCTCTCTCTGCCCCACCCCCACTTGTACTCTATCTCTCCCTGTCTCTCTAAAATGAATAACCATTGAAACAAAATTAAAAAAAAAAAAAAGAGTTGCATGCTGAATCGACTGAGCCACCCAGGTGCCCCTCAGCCATCTCCTTTTACCTTAACTCTGAATTTTGTACTTAAAAGTTTAAAAAACAGCTCCTCTTTATTGGGAATCAAGTGACAGAGAAGTCTGAAAAGGAAAAAAAGTAAAAGCTATATTTTTCCCTACTCCCTGCCAGCCTCACTTACTCTTTGTTTCATCATCATACAAGCGGAAGCTCAAAGAGGTTAAGTGTCTTGCCCCTCATCACACAGCCTCATCATTTTGGCTTTATAAAGGAGCCTCTCACGAGTGACCCATCTCTTAAAAGTCTACGCTCTCAAAGCCTGTTCTCCAAAGTGCATCATCTTCCACCCGAGAGGTCCGAGAGTGTCTTCACTTAAAACAATTTGCATTGATCGCTGTGGTTGCAATTGCCATTTTGACACTAAATTGGTCAGACTGAGAGCGATTTTCGGGCGGCTGTAGGGAGGGTCCTACGGGGTGCTGTACTGGTGGGAGCAACTGGGTGAGGGGCTGGCCTCTGTCTTAGGGACTCAATTTTATAATTGACTTGAGTGAAGTCAATGAGTTACGAATTTATATTTGCAGTGACCAGAATGCTTGCGGACTCACGATCTGGTTCCGGGGCTTTCAAAGTCGTCAATGCTTGCCTACCGTATGAAGTGTATTTTATGAAGCAGTGCACACACACACACACACACACACACACACACAGCACCCCCTTGTACTTCTGAAATGAATGTTTCACCGAACGATGCTTAAAACTAACTCTGTGATTCACTCTCTGATGACTTTCACTCCATTCTATTTTACTTCTTCTTAAAATGCTGCTTGCATCTGTCTAAATGTATTTCGTGACCTACCACCCATCAATCCTGAGTCGGGGCTGAGAAATCACTGATCTAGGGCACCTCTCCTTGCAATCAAGGAATCTCGGAAGCAGAATTAATCACCAAAGTTGCCCATTTATGCCTCGAATCAGAGTCAAGGGTGTCAGAGGGTTTGGAGGGCAAGTTCAGAGAGGCTGCTGTCCCTCCACCTGGCTTATTTCTGCTCCACGATGGGGCTCATTTCTCAGTGAAACACATGAGTTCACGCTGCCAAGCAGTGATCATTGCTCCCATTTACTGAGGGTTTACAGCGCACTAAGTGATGGAAAGTCAAAGAGGAAGAAAGAGGTCTAATGATAAGGTAGAAAGAAGTGGATAGATAGAAGCCAGGGAAGCAACCCTCTGTGGAAGCCCCCACCTGGACATAGTGTACTGGAAATCGAGTTGTTTTAGCATCTGCTGGCCTCAGGGAAATGCAGAAGGGGAGACATCCGCCATTGACTTGTGCTCGTCCCACAGCACGAGACAGTTTGCACCCCCTGAGAAGAAAACTCCCAGTAAGGGTTTGCGGGAAGGGCTGCTCGTGGTCTAAATATGCGGGTTCAGGACAGCACCCCCCCCCCCCAGGGTTCCTGTCATGAGATGAGAGCAAGTAGACGTGCAGGTGGCGTCAGGCCGGATTCTGTGCACACACAAGACACTCCACGACGGGAAAAGGAGACATTAGAGATAAGAGCCGTTTGTTTGTTTGTTTTGCTTTTGAGAACTCCAGGCAGGCTCCAGGCCGCGCATCTTCATCTGCTTCTGATCAAGTTCATGTAGGTAGCGAACCACGCGGCTGCAAGGCCTGTTGTTTAACTGGTCAACGTCGGCGTGTAGAAGAACGTCAGGCTTGCAGAAGACAGGTGCCCTCGCTCCCTTTACCGTGTATGGAGCAATCGAAGCGAGAAGGGCTGGGAATTGGAACCGAGCATCAACACCAAATACTTTACTTTTATTTACTTAGATCAAGTAAATGACAGCCAGATCACGATCTAACACATTGGCCACCCTCAGGAGGCCCCCTCCTGCCCTTCTAGTTCATCCCCACCAAAGATAACCACTCTTCTGACCCACAGCAGCAATTAGTTTTGCTTGTTTTTCAACTGCATATAGATGGCTTCATACCGTATGTGTTCATTTGTGTCTGAGGCCATTAGCTCAGAATTACGCTTGGTTTATGCATGTTGCTGCAGGCACCAGCGGTCTGTGCTTTTTCGCTGCTGTGTAGTATTCCCATTGTATGGCTGTGCTATAATTGACCCATTCCACAGTTGGATGTCTGGACTGTTTTGTTTTGGTTGTGAATAAAGCTGCTGTGAACATCTGAGGACAGATTTTGGGGGGGATGGGGAAACATACCTAAGTACTCCTTTCTGCAGGAAATATACGCATCTTAGAGTAAAATTCCTTGGTCATATGGTAAACATATATTTAGTTTTAGTGGATTCTGCCAATTTTCCAAAACGGTCCAACCAATTTATACTCACACCAGCCATGTACAAAGAGCTCCATCTGCTCTGTGTCCTTGTCAACATTTGGGGTTTGTTTGTACTTTGTAATTTTAGCCAGCCTAACATAAAACACTGCTACATGCATCATTGTATGTTGTACAGGTTGTCTTGAGTCTTCACGACAAGTCTGTTCCCAGTCCCACTTTCTTTTTTTCTAAAAAAGTTTTTTTTTTTTAATGTTTTGTTTATTTTTGAGACAGAGAGAGACAAAGCATGAGAGGGGGGTGGGGCTAGAGAGACAGGGAGATACAGAATCTGAAGCAGGCTCCAGGCTCCGAGCTATCAGCACAGAGCCCGATACAGGGCTCGAACCCACGAATGTGAGATCATGACCTGAGCCGAAGTTGGAGGCTTAACTGACTGAACCACCCAGGTGTTCCCCACTTTCTATCTTTAAAAAAAATTTTTTTTAATGTTTTATTCATTTCTGAGAGAGAGAGAGAGAGAGAGAGAGAGAGAGACAGAGTGAGCAGGGGAGGGCCAGAGAGACAGGGAGACAAAGAATCTGAAGCAGGCTCCAGGTCGTGAGCTGTAAGCACAGAGCCCGACACTGGGCTTGAACCCACGAACTGTGAGATCATGACCTGAGCTGAAGTTAGATGCTTAATCGACTAAGCTACCCAGGCGCCCCCCATTTTCTGAACAAAGAACCAGAAGCCTTGGGAAGTCAGGCCATTTGCCTAAGTTCCTCCAAGCAGAGTGAATTAAAGTTGAGACTCAAACTCTGCAGGTAACACCTTGGTCCCTGGGCCAGATGCTGAGCCCTGCCCAGTTCTCACTGGGTCACCTACTACACTGGTGTTTAGGGGCATAATCCCATGGACCTCGTCCCCACGGGTAATTGTGTTATTCCATGAAGCTTCACCTCGGCGTCTGGGCGTGTACCCTCACTCCATTCTTGACCCCCGTGTGTCCTGTGTGGCTAGAACTAGGCCTTTTGCATTACTCAAAGTATAAATTTTAGCCAAACCATACACTCCCTCTCCCCCCCCCCCACAAATAGCAAATTGCTTCAACCAGTGATCAAGGGTTTCATTCTCTTGAGGGGAAGAAAGATACCCAAGGCTGTGGTGGACAGCCTCTAGAGTCCCCCCCATGATCCCCTCTCTTGGTGTTCACCCCTTTGTGCAGTCTCCTCCCCTGGGGTGTGGGCAGAACCTGGATTTTAGCTAGCACACCATGCAAGAGGAATCAGTGTACAAGATTATAACGCCCGTCTTGCGATGCATCGTTGAGGTAAGTGGCTGTGTTCGGGAGGTCCAAGTCACAAGGAACTGGCCGTCACTTCTAGGAGCTAAGGGCAACCTGGGCCAACAACAGTCAGCAAGAACCTGAGACCCTAAATCCAATAGGCCACAGGGAACCACATGTCAGTGGGACCCACACAAACCTGGAAGCAGAGCCTTCTCCAGCCAAGACTCAGATGAGAAGGCAGCCCCAGCAGACTCCTGATTGCAGCCTGTGAGCCCCTGAGCAGGGGACCCTGCTCTTCCCTATCCAGACCCCTGCCACACGGGGGCTTTGAGATGCTACGAGTGGGTCACCTTCAGCTGCAAAGCTTGTGGCCACATGACTTACCCAGCAATAACTAACGCAAACGCCTTGTCTCTGCATGGAGACGGAGAATGCGATCAAAATACCCGACCTGAGGGGCACCTGGGTGGCTCAGTTGGTTAAGCATCCGACTTCGGCTCAGGTCATGATCTCACAGTTCCTGGGTTCGAGCCCCGTGTCAGGCTCTGTGCTGACAGCTCAGAGCCTGCAGCCTGTTTCAGATTCTGTGTCTCCCTCTCTCTCTGGCCCTCCCCTGCTCACAATGTATCTCCCTCTCTCAGAAATAAACCTTAAAAAAAGAAATACCCGACCTGATCAGCCAAAAGACCTTGCCCGGTTTACGTGCTGGTAAGAAATGACCATGGCTAGGGGAACCTGGAGGGCTCAGTTGGTTAAGCGTCTGACTTCTGCTCAGGTCATGATCTCATGGTTCGTGGGTTTGAGCCCCGCATCGGGCTCTGTGCTGACAGCCAGCTCAGAGCCTGGAGGCTGCTTCAGATTCTGTGTCTCCTTCTCTCTGACCCTCCCCTGCTCATGCTGTCTCTCTGTCTCTCTCTCCCTCTCTCAGAAATAAATAAAATTTAAAAAAAAAATTAAAAAAACAAAACAAAACCGACCACTGCTAGATGGTGGGAAACTCCCTGCGGAGATGCTCAAGCCCTACACCTCGTGACCAGCCAAACCTCTCCGTGAGGTCTGGACCATGAACCCACAGTCTTGGGAAATCACTTTCTCTCTTGCACATCTGTTGGGTTCCAAGTGTGATTGGAGCCGCCACAAAGACTCCCGAGGGGGCTGTTAGCTGTAGTAACATTTCTTGAGCAAGCGTCCAGAGTTTCCCAATGTGTGCTGGGTGCCCATACGGATGGGAGCTGGACAGATGGCGTGGCAAAGATGGGTGAGCACAGGGGAGAGGTCAGATGCTGTCGCAGAAGCCTCGGCACCTCCAGATCCTGCCTGTGACTCTGGATCTCACTCCCCCCCTTCCCCCCAGAGTTACCATTTGCATGCACACACTGGTCCCTGGCTCCCTAGGAGGAGGCCAAACAGACACTTCTTTTCAAGGCCTCGGGTGGAAACGATTCGCCCTGATGGCTTTTCATCACTCTTGTTTGTTTAGAAAAATGAAGGCCTCCGTGAACAGAACTATCATTTGTTTGCTGCCTCTCGGTCCTCTGTAAAGCAGCTTTTACAAGGAAAGCCCTCCAGAAAAATTCAGCCACACCCCCTTCCATCTCCCCGGCCCCCCGCCCAACTCAAGTCTTTTTCTGGGCTTCTGTTAAAGGCAGGGGAAGGTCACTGTCCAGAGAGCTGCCGGAGCTCCCGTTCACAAGGCCATCTGGACCACGTCACGCCCCTGCTTCGCGGTGTCTGTGGCTCCCCATTGCTCTCAGGACACAGACCCAGCTCATCGGAGTGGGGTCCGTGGCCCTGCGGTGCGTGACTCCCGCCCCGTCTCAGGCTTTGTCTCGCCCCTGATGCCCATGAATGTTCCTCCTACTTAGGGCTTTGGCCCAAGCTTCAACTGCCCCCCCACCCCCGGAAGTCCTTTCCCCTCCTCTTTCTGCCCCCTTTCAGTTCTTGGCTTACATGTCACCTCCTCAGAGAGGGCCTCCTGGATCCACACCTGCTTGGGAGGTCCCCTGTGGCAGGCACTGTCCCCCGGAACATAGCACGATCTTAATTCAGGAGTCAGTTACCTGCTAATGAAGTATATTTTCTAGAATGTTATCCTGTGAAGGTAAGGGGCGTCCACCCGGTCCCTATGCCATCCCAGGGCCTTGCACACAGTCAGCCCCAACAAATACTTGTTAACTTAAGCACTGATGCAGTGAATGGATCTGTGAACAAATGAGCGAGTGGGGAGTAATATCAGTTTTCTAGATCTGATACCTTTCTTGTGTACCTGGAGAGGCTCAGCTTTAAAAAACAATCACTTTAGCTTTGGGGTTCATGGTGGCTGGGTTATGATTCCCTCCAGGGGATGGATTGTCGCCTTTGGAGGGGCCTGGGACTGGGGATGTGGGCGGACTCTGTGAAGGCCGGAAGGCTGGCGTGGTGGGGTGTGATGCTGGCTGGTCGCAGTGACGGAAAGGGGAGCTTCGGGGCCAGAGTGGCTTCAATCCCCCCTGAAGCCTGAGATGCCTCAGAATTGGCCTGGAGAGTGCGATTCTCTGAAGGAGAGCATTCCGGACTTGAGAGTGGCCCGAATTCTAGGACTTCTTGTGGTCTGCCACATTCCAAGCTTGGCTCTTCCCGGAAACCATGGTGTGCTGTGGGGGCCCTGGGATAGTGTGTGGGTGTTGGCAAGTCTAGGCACAGAGGAGATCGGCCCGACTCCACCAATGGGGACCTCATTCATTCAAGCCCTGTTGAGCTCAACTGTGTGCCTTATCATCTCATTTAATCCCTACAATAATCTCTGCAATATATACATTTTAAAGTTTATTTATTTTTTGGGAGGAGGAGGAGAGCACTAGCTGGGGAGGGGCAAAGAGAGAAGGGGACAGAGGATCCAAAGTGGGCTCTGTGTCCAGTCAGAGTGGCTAAAATGAGCCAATCAGAGAACTCTAGATGCTGGCGAGGATGTGGAGAAACGGGCACCCTCCTACACTGTTGGTGGGAATGTAAACTGGTACAGCCCCTCTGGAAAACAGTGTGGAGGTTCCTCAGGAAACTAACAATAGAACTCCCCTATGACCCAGCAATAGCACTGCTAGGAATTTACCCAAGGGATACAGAAATGCTGATGCATAGGAGCACATGTACCCCGATGTTCATAGCAGCACTCTCCACAATAGCTAAAACATGGAAAGAGCCTAAGTGTCCATCAACAGATGAATGGATCAAGAAGATGTGGTTTATCTATACCATGGAATACTACATGGCAATGAGAAACAATGAAATCTGGCCATGTGTAGCAACATGGATGGACCTTGAGGGTGTTATGCTGAGCGAAATAAGTCAGGCAGAGAAGGACAAATATCATATGTGTGCACGTATAGGAGGATTAGGAGGAACTTAACAGAGGACCAAGGGGGAGAAGAAGGGCGGAAATGGTGGGGGAAAGGGAGAGAGGCAAACCATGAGAGACTCTTGAATGCTGACAAAAACTGAGGACTGGTGGATGTGGGGGGGAGGAGGGGTAGGCATGGAGGAGGACACTTGTGGGGATGAGCACTGGGTGTTATGTGGAAACTAATTTGACAATAAACTATTTGTAAAAAAAAACAAACCACAACAAAGTGGGCTCTGTGTCGACAGCAGGGAGCCTGACGTGGGGTCCAAACTCATGAACCACAAGGTCATGACCTGAGCTAAAGTTGGACGCTGAGCCGACTGAGCCAGCCAGGTGCCCCTAGTCTTTGCAATATTAATTGCCCTCAATAACAGAGGAGATGAGGGAGATTCAGAGAGGGGCTACCGCTTTGGCTAAGATCATACAGGTAAGGACAGAAATGAGATGCAGACTGAGGCTTACATCACCGTCCATTCTCTTTACTCTCAAGCATGCCCCTCCTCGAAATGGCTCTAGGCCAATGAGGTCGGCTGAGTGGTTTTTGGGGCTGCCGCAAACACATTACGCATACACACATGATCGCACATATGGACACAGATAATCCTGGCAAATGAAAGGTAAAGGGTTCTAATTTATAGCCAAGGATATGGTTTAAAACTCAGACATTTCTTGGGGCACCTGTGTGGCTCAGTCGGTTAAGTGTCGGGCTCTTGATTTTGGCTCAGGTCATGATCTCTCGGCTTGTGGGTTTGAGTCCTGCGTTGGGTTCAGTGCTGACAGCATGGACCCTGTTTGGGACCCTCTCTTTCTGCCCCTCCTCTGCTCTTGTGCTCTCTCTCTCTCTCTCTCAAAATGAGTCAAGTAAACATTAAAAGAAAACCCAAAATATACAGACATTTCTGTGAAAGTTAACCAATAGATTCACACTATGGTATAAATGGCTGATAGGAGATATTTTTCATGAGAGCAGTTCTTGATGAAGGAAGAGAGCATGCAGAAGAGACAATAGTGCCCGAAGGGCTCAAGGGGCAAGAAGAGAGAAAGGGGAAGGGAAAGGAGAAATGGACTTAGGAAATGGAGCCTCAGAAGAGAATTCTCGACAGCTTTGCATCACTGCTGAGGGGTGACTTTGGAGCAGAAACTCGAATGGTGAGGGCCAAGAAAAGGTCTTGAAAAAGAGCATTTCGGGCAAAGAAACCAGGGGGGAAAGCCCCCGAAGTTAGAATCGGGCTGGCCAGTGTGCCCCAGGCTTGGTGAGTGGATTTGCAGTAGTGGAAACTGAGTTAGAGACAGCATTTTCTTGGGATTTTCCAGCTTAGCGCACACCTGAACATGCACCGCGTTATCTTGTTTGACCCAGCAACCTCCATGACTTAGAGTGCAGAGGGTTATTTAGAAGACAGGAATTAGGGGAACAAGCTCCTTCAAACCGCCTGGGATCAACTCCTATTAGTTCAGTTATTGTACTTGCTTTAAAAGCGACTTGACATTTTCCTCTTGTTTAAAATGAGGCCAATCGTCTCCATCCTGGCGTTTGGGGGAGATTTAATGAAATAGTCATGCAAGCTATTCCATGTGACAGTTGGTACACAATAAGCACTTAATAAGTGTTACCTACTACTATTCTTTCTATTTCATGCAGCCAAAGTGCCTTATTTGGAAGAGCATTTTGGCGTGGCTATCCACCTCCTAATATTGATTCTGAATCTTGGCAGATGACTGATTTCTTTTTAGTGCCCGCCACACCGGTGGAGCTCCGCAAAATATTTGTTGGATGAACGCAGGCATGAACAAAGGTGGCACAAATCAGGCGGAAATAGAAGGCAGCATATAAAACGGGTGGACAGAGGAGTTTGAAGATAGCTTGGTGAGCACTGGGGAGTTATGCGAGGCTCTGGAGCAGGGGCAGGGAAGTGTCAGGTGGATTGAAAGAAGGCGGGGTTGGAAGCAAGGTGAACAATGGGCAAGTTGGGGGCATCTCCTGGGTGAGGAACAAGACAGATTTGTTCTGAAGGCACGAGGGAGGGGGCAGGAGGGTTTTCCTTTCATGTTCACTGCTTCCCCCGAGGACTGTAGATCACGCTGGAGGACTCCCCTCTGTCCTGACCCACACCTAGTGCGTCTCTACTTGCGATATGCTGCTCTGCCCCCCGCCCCCCCTCCGCCCCCGAGCCACCCGCATGCAGGTCTCTGGGATGTCACCTACAGCGGGCTGGGGGCCCTCTCATTCATCATTCACCTGTGTTGTATCTCCAGCCAGGAGAGTCTAAAGCGTATCTGATATGGTAACTCCCAGCTCTGAAGCCTTCCACTGGCTTCCCTCAGAGAGCCTCAATTCCCTTCTGTGGCTCCCAGGCCCTGCCTAATCTCACTCTGCTGACGTCTCTGCCACGTCTCTCCCTCCTCCTCTGTCTCGGGGGTCTCCACTTGGGCTCCACTGATCTGACCTTTCCCTAATCGGGCTGTCTCCCACGGTGTATGCCTGAACTAAAGGTTCCAGGGTGACCTTCTCACCCTTTAACCACGGGAATCCCTCGGCTGTCAGTGCAGGTTCCCCATTCGGTCGGCTTGGGGTGGGGCCTCCTCCTCAAGGCCCAGGGGGTCAGGGCTTGCTAGAAATGCAGATTCTCAGGCCCCTTCCGTGACTTTCTGAATCTGAATCTGCACATTGGCAATGTCAGCACCTAGGTGTCTGGGAGTGCTCTAGGCCAGTGCCTGTAATCACCTTTCTGGTGGCTCCTGGGGGGGAGGGGGTCCTCTTAGATGGGGGTCATGCCCAGGCTGGCCCAGTGACCAGGACTTTGTTTCAGAATCTATACCTGGTTGGAGTCAACACCCGTGAGCTCTGACCCAATGAGACCAGTTGGGAAGCTCTGGCCTCCGGCAGGGAGGGAAGAAACAGAACTGGCTGGGTGAAAATGAGATGCTGGCTGAGGGGGCGGGGGGCAGGGGGTAGGATCACTGGTCCCCTGCAGCCACTGGCCCCCGTGGTGTGCCCCAAATGGTTTGTGTTTGAAGGGTGTGACAGAGGAGGCCACAGGATTTTTCTTAGCAGATTGGGGTCTATGGTGGCTTTTCTCAGATTGGGCTTGATCTCCATGCCCGGGCTTAAAGCCTCCAGACCCACCTTTGTAGAGTCCTCTCGGGGCTCTAGCTGCTCAAGAGCCCTTCTAGGCCATTAGCAGCCACCAGGCCCAGCAGGGACCCAGCCGTTAGGGCTCATCCTTTATCACAATGTATCTGTCTTCGTACAACACTTGCAGTTTTAAATAGCATTTTTCTCTCCCTTTAGATGATCCCTGGTAGAAGGCTCTCGGAGGCAAACAATCTATAATCTTTTGTGTCATTCATCTGTTCATCCATTCATTCACTCACTTATTCATTCAACACATATTTATTAAGCCAGGTCAGGAGTGCCAAGGGCAGATGCCGGAGGAACAAATACTGTGGTGCTCGCTTCTAGAAACCCGCTGACGGGTTGCCCCTCTCACCTGTGGGTTGTGGCGACAGGAAGGGTTATCGCCCTGAGTATTGTCTGAGACTGGAAAACCGAACCCGCAAGATGTTGCCCTATTGGGAGGGGGCATCCGTAGCCTTCACCGTGCAAAGGGGTTCGCTGTGGGATGACACAAATCCAGAGAACTTTAGAATCTGAAGGGATGCAAGGCACTAGCTCATTTGATTCCTTTGCTAGGCAGGGGTGGGCCGTGGGATTTAAACGGCGTGAGAGGCTTGGTTCCAGTTTTTCAGCCATGCCAGAGTCAGGGGGTCACATTCCGTGTGGCTTCTTGCTTCCGGGACGAGGCTCTTCCCATCATGCCTTGCATGACATAGAGAAGCTCCCAACAGCGATGAGGAAAGGATCAGTGATAAAGTTTTTTGAGTGCTTTTTATGTGTCAGACGGTATTCTAAGTGCTTTTCATGGTGCCACAACATTGTTCTCCTACCAATGCCGTTAATACTGCTGAGAGAGTGCTGAGGCACAGAGAGATTAAGCGACTTGTCCAAGGTCACACAGCTCAGAAGTACTGGCACTGGAGTTCCAATCCAGGCCATCAGTCTCCTGAGCCCACAACACCCTATGGCTTCTCCTTAGAGAGGGACTCCCTGACCCAGGGCCCTTGTAGAGAAATGCGTTTCCACTTACACATTTATTTACTTATTTATTTTTAAAGTTTATCTATTTTTGAAAGAGAGAGAGAGCAGGGGAGGGGCAGAGAGAAAGAGAGACACAGACTCTGAAGCACGCTCCAGGCTCTGAGCTGTCATCACAGAGCACAACGCGGGGCTCGAACTCATGGACCACGAGATCATGACCTGAGCCGAAGTTGGAGGTTTAACCAACTGAGCCACCCAGGCGCCCCATCACCTACATATTTAAAGGAAGGGACTTCAATGCCATGCAAACCAATGCTTGGTATCGATCTCCCGACAGGTCTTTTAAAGTACTGGGCTGCTATGCATAGGGCCGCCATTAAGGTTTGTAAAGCTTTGCTGATAAAATAAAAGCAGGGCCTACCTATGATGCACGCAACAAGAAGTGGGACTGTGATCAAGGCTACAGGTGAAATGGGATCACCTGTCTGTGTGCTGGAAATGCCTGCAGACTTTACAGAGTGAGAAGATTGGGAATAAACCCATTCAAATGCCAACGGTGTGTATTGCTCTTTGGGTAGCACTTATGACACACATGCTTACAACACAATCATGTCACTCTCAGTAGTGACTGAATTAAATATTGCAATATTAATAAATGAAGGTTAGGCACGTTCTGCTGGTCTCCAACATCGGCCCATTCGGGTCTTCGAGTTGACTTTTTTTTCCTGCGGGCTTGATTAATTTCCAGGTACATCCCTCACTTCACGGTCCCCACTCCTCCCCACCTTTTATAGTCTGGGGATTCTCTCTATGAGTAGGTAGTCCCAGCTCAGCCCGGAATCTAAAACAAAAAAGATCAGTTAGCTCTCTACTTGGCTTTTTCCTATGAAGTGGCTATCAAAATTAACCCTGGAGAGTATGCACTTTAATGTAGCCATCTTGGCTACATTTTCTGGAAACTCATAAAAGGGAACAGAGAAGAGAGAACACTATGAACCTTGTAGGAACTTAGGAGTTTCATCTATTGTCATAGGCAGTGGGACCCAAAGCCATTTAAATCATCTGGGGGAAGGGGAGGGAGGGACCGTAATTATTTGCAAGGGGTGTGATAGGCAGCCTGGTACAAATGGGCTGCCCTTTGTTTTCTCTGCTCATGGTAATGATTGCAGGCTGGCCAAGGTGTTTAGCAACAGTCTCTAACAGGTCACTTATGACAGCTTCATCACTCTCATTAGCGCCTTTTGTTTGCAGTGAACACAGAAAGCTGTTCAGCATTAAGGGAGTCAAGGGAAAGAAAGAGAGGAGGGGGTGGAAAAAGCCAAGGAGAGAAAAGCCAGGGAAACAAGGTTCGCACACTATTAATACCAAGGAAAAATACCCCTGAGTGCTCCAGTCAGCTGACTCTGATGGTGAAGCGACCGCAGTTAGGGGACCCAATCTTGGACTCCCTGTTCTTTCTCCTAGAAGAGTAATTGCTTATGTTTATGGCCGCTGATCATTTGTGCCAATTTTGGTTCCTCGAAAAGCCCTAGGGGGATGTTATTTTTGGTAAAGGGTCTTCCTGCTTCAAGTGTAATGACTGAGTAACTAGTTTCAGTATCTCCTCTCGCAGGCCAGGGTAAAATGAAGACGAATAGAGGAAGTGCAGTGATCTTTGTCGGGGAGCCCCTGGATGTCAGGCAAGGTGGCATATGTTGCTCCTGAAATCACCCGGCCAGTCAGAGCCGAGGAGGGATTTGAATTCAGTTGTGTGTCTCTTGTTGCAGGTTTATTACACCTCGCTATGCAAGCGCGCGTGCAGCACACACACACACACACACACACACACCCCAACCCCCTTGCCCCCCCAAACAAAACAAGCTCATCTGCCCCCCAAATTCTTAACTGATGACAGAGGCAAGGTTAAAACTCTCAGCTCTTGCAAGATCATGAAAAAGTAGGCAAGACGTATGTATTTCGGGATCTGATCATGAGAAAGCTTGAGTGATCAAAAGACATGTTGAAACGCATCGATCGTGCTCACTAAGTCATGAAAATGTGTTAACACTTCTTTGGGGAACTTACCCCCTCCTCCCGGGGTGACCTTTGACAAGACATTCTGTGTTCCCATTTTTAGGCAAAAGACAAAAAAAGTGGGGAGGAGATGAAAGGTCGACACTTGGCTCACGCAGATCTTTGTCTCATCAGTGCGTCTTGCTCGTGCTGGCTCTGCTGCGCGGCCGAGCTCCTTTGACTCATGTTCCGGCTCCTTACGTCCTTCTTATCCTTTTCTGGACAACTTTACCAATATCGTGCCTTAGATCTTGAGAAGTATCTGGTAAAACTGGCCAATTGGGATGGCAGGCATAACTGGGAAACAGATGGGGGCGGGGGTATGGGATAAGGGAGGGAGGGAGAAAGAGGGCTGTTGTTCTTCAAGATGACCCAGGAGTGGCTGCTTCTGCTGTGACATTACATTTAATGCCTCAAACTGGACCCGAGCCATTTCTGGTGAACTCCGTTAACCCTGCAAGCTATTGACAGGACAGTTACTCACTGCGTACTGAGTCTAGGCTCCTGGTGCAATGTGACAGATGGGCACGAATTCAGGGGGATTGAAAGAAATTAATTTCCAGGGGCGCCTGGGTGGCTCAGTCTCTTGACCACAGACTCTTGATTTCGGCTCTGGTCATGATCTCCCAGTTCTTGAGTTCGAGCCCTTCATTGGGCTCTGCACTGACAGCATGGAGCCTGCTTGGGATTCTCTCTCTCCCTCTCTTTCCCTCGCTCCCCCCACCCCCTCAAAATTAATAAATAAATCTAAAAAAAAAGAATTCCCAGCTCGGGTCATCTTAGGACTTCCTGGGTGTCCCTTCCCACCACTCCAGCCAGAGTCCCACATGGGTTCTAAACCGGAATTGTGTGCACTGCTGGGGAAAACTAAGAAGCAATGAAAACCTCAGGCTGGGGTGGGTGGTGGCGGGTAGACGCAGAGACCAAGACCGAGACTGAGGATCAGGAAGCTGGAAATTCCCTCCTGCCTTGGTATTTGGGTTCTCGCTTTTCCACTTCCCCAAATCACCCCCGCGGTGGCCCAAGCGCACAGTGGGTGCTTCCTAATGGTCTCTTTAACTGATGGTAAAACCCCAAGAGCCAGACGTCTACTTCTCGTTCTCAGCGACCATGGTACCCTCCAAACTCCAACCTCTCACCTGAGTGCAAGGGAGAGGGCCCACCTTGACCAGAGGGAGCGCTCCTCCGTCAGGGGGCTCCTTAAGGGCAGCTCCCGTGGGAGCTCTCACCCCCAACTTCGCCCAGTTTAGCAGGAGACAAGCAAGTTTCTCCAGCTTTTAGGTTTTTCCTGGACGAGTTTACAAGCGAGGCTGTTTGGGGTCAGGCGCGAGGCTTGGGCGGGCTGGCCTGCTGGGTGCTGTTGAAGGGCGGCCCCTGCGGGAACAGGTGGGGTACGGGCTTTTTGGGGGCCACCTCAGGCCTCCCGCAAGAATGCTGACTGACAGTGTCCGGTTTGAGAACTAGCGTGTCCTGGGCCCGGGGAGCTCCCTACTGCCTCCTGGCTGGTGGGCGTCGGGTCCAGGGTACACCCTGCAGGCAGGGGTCCTGAGGACAGGGGGCGTGAGCGCGCTTGGAGCTGGAGGCGGGAAGTAGGGAAGAGGAGGGGGGGGAGGGAGGGGAGGAGGAGGAGAGGAAGTCCCCCGTGGCCACCCCGAAGGGAGGGCGGGACGGTGCCCGCGGGCACTCGGTCAGGAGACCAGGGCTGGGCCGGCAGGGCAGCTACACCGGCCAGCCTAGGGACTCCGATCGCGGGGCGCGCTCCCCGCCGACCCCCGGCGAGAGGGGCAGGGGCGGCGGCGCGTGCGCGGGGCGGCGGGCGGGGGCGCGCGCGGGGGGCGGGGCGGGCGGCGCGCGGCGACCCCGGCGGGCGCGAGGCTGCGGCGCGCCGAGCGGGGCGCGGGGGCGCGCGGGCGGGAGCGCGCGGGGGCTGCCCCGGGGCGGCCCCCACGTCGGGGCGCGGCGGGCGGCGGCGGCAGGAGCGCGTCCCGTCCGGGTCCCGAGGAGTCGCCGCCGCCGCCGCCGCCGGTCGCCAACATGGCGGACCTAGAGGCCGTGCTGGCCGATGTTAGCTACCTGATGGCGATGGAGAAGAGCAAAGCCACCCCGGCCGCCCGCGCCAGCAAGAAGATCGTGCTGCCCGAGCCCAGGTACCGGCCACCCGCGTCCGCACCGCCCCCCGCGCCGCCGCTCTCGGCGGCCGCCAGCGACCCCCTGTGTCCGGGAGGGTCGGCCGCTGCTGTTCTCCTTCCCCGACCCTCAGCCTCACCGTTCCCGTCTCTGAAATGGGCATCAGAGGGCTCCTGGGGTGGGGTGGGGGGGACTCCGGGAGAGAGCGCCCTGGAGTGACCAGCGTGGCGCCCCGCGCGCAGGAGCGACCCAGCAACGGGCTGCCGGGAGGTGGTTGTGACTTGGGTGGACCGGCTCCATCCCTGTCGCCCCCTCCGGTCCCATCCCTGTGGTCCTCATTGCTCCCCTGCCCCGGCTCCCCCGTGCCCCAAGCCTGCCCTTCCAGCCCCATCCCTCTCCCTTCTGCCCCATCTCGGTCGCCCCTCCAGCCCCATCCTCATGGGCCCTTCTGCCCGGAGCCTGTGGCTCCCCCGTGCTGCATCCTGCGCGTTCCTTCTCTGGTCCCTGCTGCCCCTGTTGCCGACTGCGTCCTCTCCTCAGCTCCCCGTGGGCCCCTTAGCTGGGGAGTGCGGGCTTCTTGCATTTGTCCCTGGTACTTAAAGTGCAGTTTTCAGTGCTTTCACCCCTTGAGGTCCAGTCTATTCTGCTTCCTATGCTCCTCGCTTTTCCTCTTTTCTCCTCCCCAGGGCAGTGATGAGTGGCTTGTGACCCACACAGTTTTCTTTTTGGTGCCAAGCCTATCGCCTAAGCGGCTCTCCTCAACTTGCGGATCCTCCGGTGGTACTTTATTTAAAGGTTGAAATGGGATTCACTGCAAACGCACATTGAAAGGTTGATTCCAGACAGAATTTGTTGTTTAAATTACCAAAGAAGGGCCCGATTGAATTGGTGAGCGGCTTTAATGAGGGCCACACCAAGTTGTAATTTTATCTTGAAAATGGTTTTATTATTGATGGAACCAGTTAAAGACTTTACTGGCTCGTGTCATTAGCGCTACCCCAGAAAAGATGGTCAGATTCGTCGAGTTTCAGATAGTGTATCTGAAAAGATTCGGGTTGGATTTTTTTTCCCCCTCTTAGCTTCTTTTCTGATTAACACCGTCATGAGTTCTATAGTGAATGTGCTAAATAGCTCTTGGTAGAGCTGACGGTAAAGAGGCACCGTCTTTGTGGTGAATTTGAAACCCTGCAGTTTGATAAAATATGAAAATCTCCACCAAAGCTATTCTCCTTTTGCCAGCATCAGTGTTTCAGGCATCACACAGCCAAGATTGCTCCAATGGTTGCCTTGACAGAAGAAAACAATCTTTGTTTTAATGCGAAGTGATCACCAGATAATTTTTCCAAGTCCGTTTTGTGAGCCTGATCCCTGTGACAGAGAAAATTATCAGTCCCTTTGAGCTACTTGTTGTGAAAATACAAACTGTAAATGAATACGTGCAAGATATTTTTGGCTTGCTTGCCCTTTTTGTTAGCCCATGCATCTCCTTGGTTTTGCAGGGTGTGCTCTTTGAAGAGGGATGCCAAGCAGGGAAAAGCTGGGGGAGAGCAGAGACCTTTCGGAGTATTGTGAAATTAACACTCCTCTTCCAGAGTCTCACTTATCTGAAGCTTGTTGAAAATCAATGCTGTTTAGAATTTTTGGCAAATGGGGAGCTAAGTAAAACAAGAACCCCCAAGTCAAGGCTGGATTTCAATTTTTAAAAAACTGCATTTTTATAACTATGGTATACAATACTTAATTCCATTCTCTTTTGCCTTTTCTACTTTTCCTAAAGGGCAAGGAGTCCTAAATATATAGAGTCTCTATACGGAAAACTGACAAATCTTAGCTCATGGGTAGTTTTGGGAGGACAGACTATAGTATTAAAATTAGGAACTTATCTTCGTGTGTGTGTGTGTGTGTGTGTGTGTGTGTGTGTGTGGTATTTTGAACTTAATGTGACTTCTGCTTTTTCAGTGTCCCTCTTAAGAACATACTTAACGTGTTTTGGGTATTCACTTCCGTGTATGAAGGACTCTGTTTTTTTGGTGGTATTCTTTGGTGACGCTTTCTTTTAAGGCAGAACTGGGAGCATATTTCTCATGACATTTTAGAATTGAGAAATATCAACAGGAGAGTAATTTTAGGAAATGGCTCTTAGTAATTATTATTCTGTTGCTATTTTAAAAAAATAGACTCTTAAATTAGGCTATCGGCACCTCCTCCAAGGCTTCTAATGTGTTTTGTATTTATCTCCAGTGGCTTCCATTCTAGTTTTGTAATGTGACCATTTGCATAGTAACTGCCACTCCCTTGCTGCTGTGAGATTATCAGCTAAAACATCTTGCAGATTTTTATCTACCACTGGATGGCGGGCAGTGCTAGCTACCTGCTGGGGTAAGGGTGGGAGGCTGGGGGATTTCTCCATCTGGTAAGGAAGGTAATTTTCATTTTAAAATGCCTCCGCAAAATGGTTCAAAAGACTAGTGTGATTTCACTCTGTTGGTAAAGGATGGTGGTCAGATGTTTTCTGATAAAGAGTTTTTCTCTTTCAGCTTCATTTTGGAGGGAAGCCTGTGATCACCAGTCTTTGCTGTTCCTGAAAAAGATGTTTAGGTTTGTCGTTTTAGTATGTCAGTGACGAGCATAACACTTGCCGTTGGTCTGTCACCAGTGACTTTTTATTTCCAGCCGATTATTTGAAATCACTGTAGTATTCTGCAGGCTTCCTCATTCTAGGTGTTTTGCCCCTTCCGCAGTTTTAACCAGAAAAGCAGGACTACATCATATCTAGCTAATTTGTTTATTTATTAAAAAAAAACTTTTTAAATGTTTATTTAATTTTGAGAGACAGAGAGATACAGAATGTGAGTGGGGGAGGGGCGGAGAGAGAGGGAGACACAGAAACCAAAGCAGGCTCCAGGCTCTGAGCTGTCAGCACAGAGCCCAGCTCAGGGCTGGAACCCAGGAACTGCGAGATCCTGACCTCCCACTGAGCCACCCAGGTGCTCCTCTAGCTAATTTAAATGGAAGGTTAGGTCTTCCCGGTCCCGTGCCTATTAGGGGAGAGTCTCAGAAGATGGACTTTCCTGTCCCCTCGCCCCCCCCCCCATTTTGCATCTCTGAGATAGCACAGAGGCAACCTTTTGTTATGTTGACACATTATTTAATTAACGAACCAGTGAGTGTAAAATCCCGTAATAGCTGACTATTCGTTCAGATTACATAGCTGCTTCAGTTTACTGAAACATTTGTTGAGTTAATGTAGCTGATAATGGGATCTGTTGGGAAGAGAAAACTGTGACCCAGGGGCCCCCTGTGCACACTCTGTCAGAAACATGAGCATCGAGAGGTGCCTGCCGGTTGCCTTACACCATGTTACAGAAGGACGGTGTTATTTGATAGGGTCTAATTCATAAGCTAAGACTTATCAGAGGGTCAGCCTCTTAAAACCCGGATCATCAAGACAACTTTACTTTAGGCTCGTTACTCATTTTAATCTTTTCCAAACGGAATGAAGTTCAGTTGACTTGGTGGAATAACATGAACTTGACCCTTTCCTTGCATCCCGTGTCTGTTTAAGGGACATTGACAATATTGGATCATTAATTGCAAAGCCTGTCCTTTTGTTTGTTTATTTATTTATTGTTTTTTATTAAAAATTTTCTTTAAGGATTTCTTTTGAGAGAGAGAGAGAGAGAGAGAGAGAGAGAGAGAACGTGAGCAGGTGAGGGGCAGAGAGAGACAGAGACATAGAATCTGAAGCAGGCTCCACGCTCTGAGCTTGAACCCACAGACTGCAAGATGATGTCCTGAGCCGAAGTTGGATGCGTAACCAACTAAGCCACCCAGGTGCCCCAATTTATTTATTATTAAAAATTTTTAAATGTTATATTTATTTTTGAGAGAGAGAGTGCGAGCAGGGGCAGAGCAGAGAGAGAGAGTGGGGGACAGAGGATCTGAAGTGGGCTCCACGCTGACATCAGTGAGCCTGATTGTGGGGCTTGAACTCACAAACTCTGATATCATGACTTAAGCCAAAGTCGGACGCTCAACCGACTAAGCCACCCAGGAGCCCCCGCAAAACTTGTCCTTTTAAAGTATTCCTCCAATATGATAGGAAGTTCTGAAAATAACATTTGCAAGATTCTTTGTAACTTTCCTAGAATATCCTTAAGGGCATCTGTGATACCCCTTTTTACATTACTTCAGTGGGTAGTTGTAGAAGCTGTTTCTCCAATCCAGGCATGGAGATACTATGATGAGCCTGACCACAGCCCTGTCCTTCAGGGGGCTTTTTTCTTTTTTCAGTCTAGTGGGAAATATACAGTTGATCCAGGAAAGATGTTTACTAAGTTTCTTGAAGATTCTATTTAACCACAGACCAGTAGCGTTTTGGATGGCTTTATTGTTCTGTAATCATCCAATGCATTAGGTTTGCTAAGTGCGTTACAATAATTTGTTAGTTACTTCCTTCACATTCCGTCTAGCCGGAGTATACATAGTAATGTGGTAATACCGGCCTCCTTGTAGTTTTCTTTGTAGGAATGGAGTTTCTTCAGCAACTTCCCTGACTCCAATCCGTGAGTGGTTGGGGGGGTATCTGAACTGTTCCTCTGTTTTGGTTGTAGGGGATTCTGTGCCTGTGCACCCCCTCCCCCCCGCCCACCCCCAACTTTGAGCTGAAGCGTCAATGTTGAAAGAATGAACAGCCTTCAGGAAAAAAGCGTTCCCTTTCGTCGGGAGGAGTGTTTCTATGTATAAAACCGAGGTGGTGTTCTTGCCTCTTTTCCCCTAAGGTACACATTCAAAATGCAATTTGCTCTGACCTTTCGGATATTAGTTCATTCTTGGTCAGAGGTGGTTTGTGCCAGTGACTTGACGATTCAAGAGCTGTGCCTGTTGTCAGTTCTTAGAAATAGATGTTCCAGTGCAATCAGTGTTGGACCCAGAAGCTGTCCAAAGTCACACATTGTGAAATGTTTTGAACTGAGAGCCCAGGAGATCTCTTTGAGGTTCAGACAATCCCGTTTTTTTTTTTCTTTTATACGCAATGTGTTCTTAGAGACTGCGTCTTTATTATTTATTTATTTATTATTATTATTATTTTTTTTAGAGACCGCATCTTTAAAGTGCTTTTCAGTATGCTGAACTTGGCTTTGCCAAGCATCTGTTTGGACAAGACAGGAGCTAGGAACTGTTGGCTGAGGTGTCAGGGCGCAAAGCAGGGCAGTGTAGGTCTTTATCTGACAGTGGGTGGCACAGCAGAGCAGGAAACGCAGAGTGCGGGAGAGCAGGTTGAGATCTCCGAAGCCCTGAAAAGGTTAAGAGAAGGCTGACTTCCGCCAATTAGGGACGTTAACAGCTACCATGTATTAAGAGCTTCCCTTCTCCGGGGCACTTTGCATCATGAGTGCATTTATTCCCCGCAGTCGTGCAGCCTGGTGAGTAACCTCAGCCTCATCCGGACAGTTAAGGACCTCTGCCCCGAAGCATAGTCCAGAAGGGGGTTCTCTCCTCCTGGCCGTGCCGTTGGGCCCACACGCATGAGGAACACCCTCGCCTCTTCTTCGGCAAGGAACTGGCAACACGGCGATACCTTTTCGTTTGGGGAAACATCATCTTGCGGGTGGTGTCTGTCGGCTGCTTTTGCAGCTTCTGAAAAGTCAGGACCGTCCTCAGAGGCTGATAGAGAACAGCTATTCCTCGGGGACCTGGCGAAGCGGTAATTATGACTAAGTGGATCAGCAGTTTCTTCCTTATTTCCCATGAGGAGCTTGAGGGTTAAATGCCTGTTCTGTTCAGCACAAGAAGTGCAACCTTGCAACCTTGCTGCTGAGAAATCTGTGTGATAGACCGCCTCCCCCCACCCCCTGCCACAACCCGATCCCCAAACAGGATTTCTATGTAGGTCATTATTTGGAAAAGAGAGCAGCCCCTGCCCCCCACCCCCGCCAGATATTTCCATTTTGGGGAAAAGGGTAAAGGGACAAAGCAATATTTTTGGCTTTCTTCGCAACACAAGTCACTCTCCTTCAAACAGTCTTCCTTTGTTCGTGAACCGTGTGTGCTAGGGATGCTGATATTTTGATGAAGATGAGTGCGCGCGGTGGCCTTGTCTGTCTTTATCTTCCCCTGAACATTGGCAGTGGGGCAGTGGACACCTTGGAGGGGCGGCTTCCACTTGACTATTGTGAAGTCACTTGCATGTTTCGAAACTTGCACGCACGCTCACGCTCACGAGGCCCCCGCCTGCTTCTCTGCTCCTCCGGGCTCCCTAGTCTTTTTCTTCTTTTACTTTTGTCATCCCTCAGCACTCACACCCCGTGGGCCATTCTTGATTGCTCTGTGGATCTACTGTAAACTGCAGGGGGAGAAGTAATACCTTGGCTTTCCATGGCTTTCCAGGGCTTGACTTTCCTGTACATGTTTCTTCTAATTTTGGAAGTCTTCTTCTGGGTCATCAATCCTTCAGCTTCAGCGTGGAGCACCTGCAGGGTGTAGAACTTTCTATGTGGGGCATTACAGAGAGGACGGTTTGCTGACTCTGTCATTGGTGTTTTGTAACCGTCAGCCTGCATCGAGACCTGTACTCTTGTTTGCTGTCGTTTCCTTCTTCTAGGGTCTCGGGGGTCTAGAGAAAGCTGATGATACAAAAGTACCTAGGGCTGATTTTCATCCTTAGTGAACTTGTTGGTCAGCTGTTTCATCTCTGGGCTCATTTTCCTGTGCCCTCCCTACCACGTGCCACATTGTGATATAGTTCTAGATCAGGAACCAGAAAGTATGGGCCCAATTCCATTGGCAACTTGCCATGGGCCCTTGATAAGTCACTTAAATTCATTGTATGTAGTGTTCCTTGTCTGTATAGTATGATATCTATTCATTTTTTATCATAACATATACCCCCAAATCTCTGGGCATTTTCTATCCATCATATATATATATATCTTTTAATATCTTTTAATATTTTATTATTTATTGTTGAGAGAGAGAGACAGAGCATGAGCAGGGGAGGGACATAGAGAGAGGGAGAGGCACAGAATCTCAAGCAGGCCCCAGGCTCTGAGCTGTCAGCACAGAGCCCGACGCGGGGGTCGAACCCACGAACCGTGAGATCATGACCTGACCCAAAGTCGGATACTTAACCGACCGAGCCACCCAGGTACCCCTAACATTTACTTATTTTTGAGAGACAGAGAGAGACAGAACATGAGCAGGGGAGAAGCAGAGAGAGAGGGAGACACAGAATCCGAAGCAGGCTCCAGGCTCTGAGCTGTCAGCACAGAGCCCGATGCGGGGCTCAAACTCACAAACTGTGAGATCATGATCTGAGCCGAAGTCGGATGCTTAACCGACCAAGCCACCCAGGTTCACCAATATATATATATATTTAAAATTTAGTTATTTATTTTGGGGGTGGGTGGGAGGGGTGTAGAGAGAGAGACAGAGACAGAGAGGGAGGGAGAGAATCCCAAGCACGGAGACCGACACTGGGCTCCATCCCACGAACCGTCAGATCATGACCTGAGCTGAAACCAAGAGTCCCATGCCTCACCGACTGAGCCCCCAGGTGCCCATACAACGTATTGGTAAACAAGAGAGGACATTAATTTTACACATTGATGACTCAGAAAAAGATTGGACGAAATATTAAAAGCTGATTTTTCTTGTATTTACCACGGACAGTTATTGTAGGGATTATACGCGGCACGAACCGGAGCACCTTAAGAAAGTACAAAACCGTAGCAGATAAAGGCAGTGTTGCTCAGAGCCACGTGGAGCCCCTTGTCCCCCTTGTGACCTGTGCCCTGTAGGAGCAGGCTGGGGACACAGGCTTTCGGAAAAGTTGATTTGTTGACCAGGCAGCAAAGAGCAAATGTTGACCTTTAGACACATAAGTAAGTGAATTTCCCAGATCTTTTCTCAGTTTTCTTCTAGCGTTGTGGTGGCACCTTGTATACATGGTACTTCACTGGGTTCTTTTTAATTTTTTTTTAATGTTTATTTATTTTTGAGAGAGACAAAGAGCTCGAACAGGGGAGGGCCAGTGAGAGAGGGAGACACAGAGTCTGAAGCAGGCTTCAGGCTCTGAGCCCAACGTGGGGATCGAATTCACAAACGGCGAGATCATGACCCGAGCCGAAGTCAGGTGCTTAACTGACTGAGCCACCCATGTACCCCCCACTCAGTTCTTTTTCTTTCTTGTCTTCCTCCCCTCCCCTTTTCCCTCTTCCCTCCCTCTTTTTCTTCTTTCCATCCATCCATGTTTCCTTCCTTCCTTCCTTCCATCCACCCACCCACCCTTCCCCCCACCCATTCATCTATCCATCTATTTGTCTATCCATTCATCCATCATCTCTCCATCAGGCTCTGGGCTATGTTGACTTTAATACGTAAGAGTTCATAAGCATGCTATTCTCAAATACAGATAACTAAACAATTAGGAGAATTAGCTCATCCTTTAGAAGTCTTTGCTTCAGTAAAATCAACCAAAAATCATAGCCTAAAAGCAGCTGGCTTCAGGGTATTGAGCATAAGGTGATTCCTTTCAGTATTCCTTCGACATTAACAGATTGCATGTTAGTAACATAGCATTGTAGTATCTCATGTTTGAGAAGATCCTGGAGGGCATCCAATTTAGTCATGCAATGGATGGGTGACTTCCCTGTCTGACGTCCAGGCAGGGTCATCTTTGAGGAACATCTTTGGAAGCTCTGTGGTGTTGGAAAGCTCTCTTGCAATTCATTCTGTGTACCATGTTTTGCTCTCCTTTCATGGTTATGCAGACAAGTTTAATCCCTGTAAAAGTGGTAGATTTTCCAATATCTGAAGGCAGCAACTCTATCCCCTAGTGGCTTTTATAGCAACCTGTCCCCAGTCCTTTTAGTCACTCCTCAAATCAAGCTGAAGTTTGCACGCTGCTCTCTGTGATCTGTGCCCATCCATCTGAATCTGACCCAGCTGAGTAAGAATATTAAAGTTTAGGGAGACCAAAAAGATACCTATAAAATCCCTCTAATTAATTCAGCGATGGCAAAACTGGTGAAGAATCTTATTTCAAGTGTGTGGTTGAATCTCTCTCAAGATCCATTATGTGGAGAAAATTTTTGCTTCCTCGATGATTTGAAATTCATCACCCCAGTTTGACTAGGGGAGTAACATTTCGTTTTTGTTTTTGTTTTTAATTTTTTGATGTTTTACTTATTTCTGAGAGAGAGAGAGAGAGACAGACAGACAGACAGCGTGAGCAGGGGGCTGTCAGAGAGAGAGGGAGAGACAGAATCTGAAACAGGCTCCAGGCTCTGAGCTAGCTGTCAGCACAGAGACAACGCGGGGATCAAACCTATGAACCGTGAGATCAGGACCTGAGCCGAAGTCGGATGCTTAACCGACTGAGCCACCCAGGAGCCCCAGGGGGAGTAACATTTCCATTAGTCAGGATTTAGAAGCTAGGATGGGTAGCATGTGTCTTTTGACATTGCCTGCCACTTGCTGGGTGTGAAGTGTGTTCTAGGCCCTGTATAAATTCTTCGAAAATTGTGGGCTAAAATGTTTTAGGGAGAAAACGAACTTTAATTATGCCAAAAAAGCCTCCTTCTGAGGATTTTAGGGCTAATGTTTAAAATATTCAGCAACTTACACCTACAATTCCATTAGGGGTTTGCTGGGGAAGGTAGCAAACATCTTCAGTAATAAACTCTACTGAGTTACAAGCTCTTGGTATTTGTGCTTTTGTAATTAAGTCAGTCCATTGTTCTTTATTCTCTATCTAGAAAGGTCACTCTGGTTATATTTTCAGAGAGCTCTCCGTTTCCTATGTCTGCATTGCTTTTGATGAGGGTTTAAGTTAAAAATGAACTCGAAGTTACATGAGAAGGCATTTACACAGCTGTTAAATACTGCAGACTTTCATTTTGCAACGTGAATGTCTAAAGCTGAGATGACATTTTCAGATGTATCTTCTTTTCAAAATAGAGGCTTTTGCTACTTAGTTGGGGGGGGGCGTGGTAAGGGAGGTGTCTGTATTCCATTTATAAAACAACTAACCCTAACAGGTAAGGTCAAGGGATTTTAATGTTTATTTGTTTTTGAGAGAAAGAGAGAGACAGCGTGAGCAGGGGAGCGTCAGAGAGAGAGGGAGACACAGAATCTGAAGCAGGTTGCAGGCTCTGAGCTGGCTGTCAGCACAGAGCCCGACGCGGGGCTCGAACCCACAAACCGTGAGATCATGACCTGAGCTGAAGTCGGACGCTTAACTGACTAAGCCACCCAGGCGCCCCTGTCCATCTCTTATAATAAAATTCGCTTCAGTCTGTCAAGTCTGCCTGACTAACCCATATTCTTCTTCTAGGCCAGTTATTCTTGTGTGTAAAGATCCTTGTAGAATCCTATGAAGCTAGAGGCTCCCACCCCCCAAAAGATGCAATAATTCACCTAGTAGATTCATCTGAAAAGCCACACTAAATACAGTATCAAAGTTGCTGCTGTATACTCAACACAAATTTCCCAGGAGCCTGGATGCTGGAAGGCTGTTTGACGCATTCTCTCCTGTGTGTTGCCCATGTCAAAGTGAAATGGTCCCCAGATGGTAGGAGAGCCGTACAGGCTATAGGCCGATGGTCGGAAGGGTCTGGCCTTAGGCTTGTCAGTTTCAGATGCTGGGACCAGGTCACTTCTCCATGGGGTGGCTTTATGCTGGATGTGACGTGCTTGAATACCCCGGCAGTGATGGCTTCTGGGATGACCTGTCTTTCCATATTGCCGTGTTTCCTGTTCTCACTGCGGGGGGCAGACCTCCTGGGTTGGATAAAACAGTTACTGAAGCCACGGCCAGGTGCCAGCCAGCCCAGGAAACCTTGGCCTTCCTCTGCCCTTTGTGTGATGGACTGATTTAAAATTTTTACGCTCAGAGGGCAAACCTCCCTCCTTATTTCCAGATTCTTGGAAACGGCTCTCCAGTATTACATCATCCCCATTTGAGAAGGAGGAAATTCAGGTCCAGAGAGAAACTAACTGCCCAGGATCACATTGGTAGCCAAGGGCTCAAAAACCTCGGTGCATTTTACTAGACACCTGCAGACTGTCTTTGGCCATATGAATCATCCAGCAAAGAAGATTCTTAGATTTGGGTGGAGGCGCAGTGTCAATTTCAGATGTTACCAACATAGTTCGAAAATGAATGGTGTTCACTCAGAAAGGGTTGTCAACTACAGGGATCTGATGAGGTGCTTACATAGAATTTCCCTGGAGATGCTGATTTAATAATAAATACGTGAGTCATTCCTTGAAAGATAAGATGTCATAAATTTCATGTTCGATAATAGGATTAGTTATCTTTAATAATGGCCATGTCATAAGTTGAGAAAAGCTACATGTCAGCGTTTTTGATCTTCAGATTTTCTTACCGTAGGCATCCTTTTGTAATTTCACTTGTGTCCTTATCTTAAAAAACAAGAACCAGAATTCCCTCTCTCCGTCAGCAGGTACATGGGTACCCTTGGCTTGAGCAGCCTTGTCCTTCCCTCTAGAGACATAAAGGATTTTTCACATTAAATTTGTTAGTAGTATGTTCTAAATGGTGATGGGAAATGAACGAAACAGGGTGCGCATTTCACCTTCACACAGAAAGGTCGTTGGCATCCTTTCGGGATGGAGTTGTGTTTGTCAGGAGCACATTAGTGAGTGCCTCTACAGCTTGCCCTCTGCACCGACTGACACATGTCGGCTTGTCCTCGTTAGCAGTGAAGGGACGTGCTCAGTACTGCTGACACATCACACAACCATTGTTTGCCTAACCCTGTGTTGGCAGTCGTGAGTGCCGCGACCGAGCATGGAGTGTGCTGACCTACGTGTCTTTGGGGTCGTCGGATAGACCCCCGGAAGTAAGAGAGGGGCGTCTTCAGCTTTGTGAGATGATGCTGGGGTGTCCTGTGTGTTTTAAGGATAAACAGGGATGCATGCAGAAGTGTTAATGTTATTGTTCGTTTAAAATCTCTTCATGTAGACTGTATAAATATAGCTGTGTAATAAGAATGGAGATCTTAAATGTAAATGAAGAGATTCAGGAGTATAAGACAAGAGCCAAGTAAAAACCTTGTAAGGTTAAATTCGAATTGGAAAGTCATTTTACTTATATTTTTTATTTTTTAAAACAATTTGTTTTAAGTTTATTTATTCTGAGAGAAATCATGAGTGGGGGAAGAACAGAGAGGGAGAGAGAGACACAGAGAGAGAGAGAGAGAGAGAGAGAGAGAATCCCAAGCAGGCTCCATGCTGTTAGTGTGGAGCCCTACTTAGGGTTCAGTCTCACGAACCACAGGATCCTGACCTGAGCTGAAATGGGGAGTTGGATGCTTAACCCACTGAGGCACCCAGATGCCCCAGAAAGTCATTTTAACCTCATGATTTTTTTTCCCCAGTCTTAGCACATATATATATGTCTCAGCCCCAGTCAGGGAAAAGCCCAAGAAACAGCTGCTACTCCATGGTCACAGGTACCCAGCGCAAACACACTGGCCCCGAGGGCTGGGCGGGGCTGGACAAGAAGAACCCAGAACTTCTGGTATCTGTTTTATCAGACAAAGGAGCCGACCGTGCGACGGGTGGGGTGGGCACCTTATCTAACAAAAGCAGAGGCGGGAAGAAGGGGTTCCCATTGGCCATAGGTGGGACAGTTTGACTCTCAAAGGAATATAGCTGCGCTTGTTTAAAATATTCTGCCTATATTCAAACCGTTGTGCTGGGCAGAACAGTAGCCCCTCCCCCACCAAACGTCCATGACCTAATCCTCCGAACCTGTGACTATGTGAACCTTCCATGGCAAGACGATTGCAGATGTAATTCAGGCAGCTGATGTTGCAGACTTGAAGATAAAGAGATTATTATCCAGAGTTACTGTGGCTGGGCCCAGAACAGTCGAGGGGAAGGGAGGAGGGTTACAGAGTGACGTAGCTCGAGAAGGAAGATCCCACATTTACCGGCTTGGATGGTAGAACAGGGTCACGGGCCAAGGAGTGTGGACGGCTTCTAGAAGCCTGTAAAGATAAGTGCTCCCACAGAGTCTCCACTAGGAACAAAATTCTGCTGGCCTTGATCTTAGCCTCGTGGGACCCCTTCCAGACTTCTGACCTACAGAGCTATAAGATAACACATTTCTGTGGTCCGAAGCTACCTAGTTTGAGCTAATGTTATATTACTGGTAGGAGGCTAATGTACCCGTGATCGCCAAAAGGGAGGTCCCCAAACAAAACAGGTAAAAACAAAACACTTTATGGGTCACCACTGACTGTCAAAATATGGTTCCACCTCTGTCCCTGAAAGGAGGCAGCCCAAAAGGGAAAGCGTTTATCACTTTTCTTGCCTTTCTTGTAAGAGCTGCGTGGGGTGATCACAATTTTTACTTGACAGGACAGAATTCTTCCTTACAGAAGATTTACAGCAAGTGAATGTGGCAAGAGTGATGGCATTAGGAGAGTCACCATCTTGCAACTTTTTTTTTTTAATGTTTTATTTATTTTTGAGAGAGAGAGAGACAGAGTGAGCAGGGGAGGGTCAGAGAGAGAGGGAGACACAGAATCTGAAACAGGCTCCAGGCTCCGAGCTGTCAGCACAGAGCCCGACGCGGGGCTCGAACCAACGAACCGTGAGATCATGACCTGAGCCGAAGTCGGACGCTTAACCGACTGAGCCACCCAAGCGCCCCACCATCTTGCAACTCTTAACGAAAGTGTTGATGGAGGCGAAGGTCATCAGACCAGGAACCTGCTAAATGCAGTGTCATGGGGAATTTGAAAAGGAGAAATTCCATTATCACCAACTCAGTTTTCCAAGTAATTTTCACATCACTAAGAAGAAATAACCGGACCTCCTGGGGGGGGGGGATGGGTAATAAGACGTACCAAGGCCATCATCTCATGAGTATACCCGCCCCCAGAGGTGGGACTCGAGTATAACCTGGTCTTCAGAGAGAAACTTTCAGCGTCTAGGAGATACGGAGCTAGAGGAACAGATTGAGTGTTCTTGGGAGGAAGCAAACAGATAAATCCAGAATAGGAGTTAGCTTCTAGACGTCTGGCTTGTCTTGGTGTCCTCCATAAGTCACTGGTGCAAAGGTAGAAAGTAGATGTTGGGGAGAAGGAGGCGCTCTAGGTTAAAACAGACTGGAGGGAAGGAGTGGTCCGTTGAGTGCGCGATCCTGATTACATTCGATCCGGGCTCAAAAGATGCTTCTAAGAGAACCGTGGACATTTATAGGGTAACTTGGTAATAGATCTGCAGGAGTTATGATTGTTTCTGAGGGGGGCCTTAGGAGGTTATTATTATTTCCAGGGAGGGGTTGGGGAGTAATAATAGATTGTGTTTATGCAAAGGAATGTCCCTAGTTTTTAGAAATGCAAACTGAAGTAGTCAGGGTAAAATGACACGCAGTTAGAGATGTCAAGCTTTAAAATACTTTAAACACTGGAGGAGAATTTGGAGTGAGGGTAAAAGTCACAGACGAACAGCTTGATAACTACTCAGGAGGCATGGAAGGATGGTTACAGGGGCTCACTCTGCTCTGCTCTTTTGCACATTTGGACATTTTCATAATAATATTTCATAACAACAGAGTAGAAGGCTTGGCCCGAGGAGGATCACAGTTAGAGGCTTGCAAGGCTGATGGAAACCTCGGGTGGCCCAACGTCACAGGCAGGAGCGTTGGTGTCTTAGGCTATAAACTCTTGTGGCCGCGTGTATGCAGATGCAAGACACGCTGCATCTCCAGGAAGTTAGGCCGCTGGGAGGGTGCCACAGTAGGGCCGCTCATAAAGAAATTCCGTGACACTGTTTGCAAAGATGTGGGTAGAGTTTTGGTCAACTCACTCGTAGCCAGAGTCCTGACCAATCCAAGTGGTGTGGACAGATTTACAGCCTGTTGACCTGAAGACTTCTCTGGGAATGATGAAGAGGGAGCAAAAGCCCTAAGAAGGATTTCCAAGAGACAAAACATAGTACGAAATGAAACTTTAGAAAACTATGTCCCTTTACCCGCTGAGTGCAGAAGACTTTCCTGAACTTTGTGAATATCATTCAGATCACAGCCCTGATGTTTAAATTTAGCAGGAAGAAAAAAATAACCCTTGCTATTTAAGATGATCTACCCTGTAAGCATCCTTCCAAAGCCTAATGAAACTCTACGGTGCAAAGTCTCTGTTACTGAAATGACTTGAACAGTTTTCTATTTTTAAGTCATTTGAATATTAATTTGTCAAAACAGTTCAACATAATTACTTTAAAATAAGTGTTTTCTAATGTGTTGCTCAAAACCTGACCTCACTAACTACCGTAATTACCGACAAGACGCATATGGGAGAAAACCAAGAAAGCCCAGATAAATGGAGAGCTATAAGATCTTTCCAGTCAGGAAGCCTCAATTTGGGAAGATGTCAGTCTTCTTCAAAAGAATCTGTGAACCCAAGGCAATCCCAGTCAAAACCCAAATGAGAATTTCAGAAGACTTGAATGTTGATTCCCGCTCATCTAGAAGAGAATTAGGGTCAAAAATAACCAATAACATTTTGAACAAATGAAACAATAGGGATCTGCTCTAAGAGAAAACATTGCTCTGGTAGATACAATTGTAGTTTTGGTGCAGACGTAGACACATGACCAGGGCCCAGCATGCAAAGCCTTGTGTGTATGTGTATGTGTGTATATACATACGTACACAAGCACACAAATTAAAAAAAAATTTTTTTTAAATTCATTTTTGAGAGAGAGAGAGAGAGACAAAGCATGAGCAGGGGAGGGGCAGAGAGAGGGAGACACAGAATCGGAAGGAGGCTCCAGGCTCTGGACTGTCAGCACAAAGCCTGACGTGGGGCTCGAACTCAGGAACTGTGAGATCATGAGCTGAGCCAACTGAGCCACCCAGGCGCCCCTGCAAGCACACATATTATATGTGCGTTTGCTTTATGAATAAAGGTGACATTTTGAGTCTGGTGGGGAAAGCCTGGTATGTGATCTGGCAAAGTTAGAATCCCTCCACGTTGTATGAAAAAATTCCGGAGTGTTCATTGAGGTCATCATAAAAATATTAAAAACAGAAAAATATGAGCGAATGTGTTTTCATTACTCCGGAGGATAATAAAGTGTTCTCATAAGCACCTCCCACCCCCCAGCCTGTACACTGTAGGAGATCAGTGGCTACGATCATGCGGAGCTCCTATGGAATGGTGGGTATCCTACTATACCAAACTGAGAGTCAAGTCAAAGAAAAATTACCTTGGGTGATCTTTTGTGGAGCATACTTTAGTGTGTGAATCTGTTGGCCCAGACAGTGCTTGTGTACCGATGCTCCAGACTGGTTTATGCTGCCTCAGGGAAGGGTGGGGGACCTTAGGTCTGGGTGGTGTTTGGGGGACAAGAAAGTGCAGTGGCTTCTGTGCAATGACTCAGCATTCTCACTGGTGGTAGAAACAAGACGTCATCAGTCAGTCCTTGGAAGGGAAGTGTTTGCTTTAAAAAAAAAAAAAAAAAAAAAGCCAATTAAAGGGTGCCCTGGGTCGGGTAAGCTTACGACTTCAGCTCAGGTCATGATTTCCTGGTTTGTTTGTTCGAGCCCCACATCGGGCTCTGTGCTGGGCGCGGAGCCTGTTTGGATTCTCTGTCTCATTCTCTTTGTGCCCGTCCCCTGCGTGCACTGTCTCTCTCTCTCTCTCTTTCTCTGTCGAAAACAAATAAACATTAAAAAGAAAGCCACGAAAATAATGTGAAACATTAATTTCACAGGTGATGATTTAGGTTCGCTTTTCCCGTAGTTGGAAGAATAAAGGAGTCTAAAAGTGGACGCTGTGTGTGGTCTGGCGTGAGCGCGTGCGGGCGCGCGTGTGCGTGTGTGTGAATTGCTGTTGTCCATTGTCCATTTGGTTCAGTTATGGCTGACATGACCTCTAAGGTCCTTCTAGAGCGAGTGGTCCCATTGCTTCATCTCTCATTTCACCTGTGCTGGTGGCCCCTCAGGTTCTACGGCTTAGTCCTGTTGAGCCGGCCCTGTAGCCCCTGCTGACCGCCACGTTGGGTCGGGGCTTCCTATTTACTCTTCACTCCTGTGGACAAGGGCTCCCTTGGGGCAGAGCCCGGGTAGGACGCCCTGTGCATCTCGGGGGTCACACGTGGTGGCTGGCCATCTCCTAGAAAGTATGCAGTAAATATTGAATGAATGAACGATCTTGTGAACAGAGGACGGGGACACATATGTGTTCACAGCACACTGGGGGACACGGTACGGCAATGCCAGGTGACACGCAGTGGAAACCAAAGTATCTTACCTCCGCAAGACTTGGGGACAGCATCACGGCCTCAGCGATCCTGACCTGAATCCTGGAACATTGAGTAGGTTTTCATGGAAAAAGAGGCAGTAGAAGATATGGCATTTGCAGAATCGCGGAGCAGTGAACAAAATCAAGCGTGACTCCTCTGTGAGAAAGACGCTGGCAGGATGTGGTCGGTGAGGAGGGTTGGGGCCCCTTTGGAAATGCTCCCTGTAACCTTGGAATCTTGCAGATGAGATAACTGCATGGAAAATTGCTCGCGGAAACAAAGAGGATGCTCCAAGCCCCGCTCTAAACTCTCCTGGCCTCTCTCTCTCTTCCTCCTTGGATGCTTAGCTTGTATATTGTTGCTGATTCAAAAGCATTCAGAAAAATAACGGTGAAGCGTTCGGAAATGATCATGGTAACTAATTTGAAGGGATGGTTTGGATCACGAAATTTTCATAAGGTCAACTGATGACCCCATGAATTTGTTCAGATTTCCAGTTGTGTCTGTCCAGGGACGACTTGCGTTAAGATGATGGATTTTTACTGACCAGTGAAATTCAAGTTATGTTAGTGTCACTTTAATATCAGGTAACCCATTGCAAAGAAAAAGGCAGGAAACAGAAGATAGGGATTGTCAAAATATTGTAGGAAAAAACCACAAAGAAACTTAAGTTCACATTTAGCGTAATTGGGTTGTGATTGTCTAAATGTAGACTGGCTCCTGCTGAGATGCTTAATGTTATGCAAATTATATGCAAGGCTTTCCTGCCAAAGATCTGGTGAACTGAAGAACCTTGACAAGAGTTGACATTAAACCATAGCAGATACTTTTACAGCTCTCTTCAGAGTCTATCTGGCAGGATTCAGCGGTTTTAGATCCAGTGGCAGAGTTTTTATTGTAACTTTGGCTAATGTAGCTCTATTTTGGGTGTTTAATGAGCAGTTAGCAGAAAATATTTAGTAACTACATATGAAAGAAAGCAATCTCCTTTTGGGGCAATTGCATCCAAGGACTGCCTAGTCATCTCTTCTTAAAAAAAAGTCTGCCTTCTGGGCTTTTTGGTGGTCAGTGGTGGTAACCACTCATTTGTATGGTGCTCCTAACAAAGCAGTCTCTTACCATAACCTCGCTTTATCTTCACATGGCCTTTTGCATTCTCATTTTTTTCGGGTGAAATGTCACACATTACAGATCCTTGTTTAAATATGTTTTGTTCTGGACATTAGAATAAAACAGAATTAAACCCCACAGGGACTACAGAGGCTTTTCCTAAAGGTCATTTATTTATTTTGACAGGGAGAGTGCGCTTGCGAGCGCGCGCGTGCGCGCACACACACACACACACACACACACACACACACACAGCGGAGGGGCAGAGAGAAGGTGAGACAGAATCCCACGCAGGCTTGGAGACATCAGCACAGAGCCCTATGCGGGACTTTAATTCACGAACTGTGAGACCATGACCTGAGCAGAGGTCAAGAGTTGGACACTTAACTGATGTAGCCACCCAGGCGCCCCTATAGAGGTTTTTAATAATGGGAGTTGGCTGGCTGTGTCATAAATATTGTAGTTTTCTGCTAGTGAGATGTTCAAGTGCAACTTAAGCCTACCTTGGAGCTCCTGGGGGATTCAGTCGGTTAAGCGTCCGACTTCGGCTCAGGTCAAGATCTTGCGGTTTGTGGGATCGCGTCCCGCTTCGGGTTCCTTGTGGACATTTAGGAGCCTGGAGCCTGCTTCGGATTCTGTGTCTCCCTCACTCTCTGCCTCTCCCCCACTCATGCTCTGTCTCTCTCTGTCTCAAAAATAAATAAACTATAAAAAAAATTAACCAAAAAAAACCCCACCTAGTCCTTGGCCAGTAAAGAGCAGATCTTTCAGCCACCTTAGCTGTAGAAGATGTTAGATTACAATACAGTATTTATTATACTTACCTTGTATTTATATGACAGGACCCCGATAGGTCATGACAGGTAGGGTTGGTGTATCTGTAACTATTTGGTATTACATTTTTAAAAAATCCATTAGGCCTCCAATCAATATGTTTGGTGTTACATATCTAGTATATTATGCCTTACTTTGATGTGAAGAAATGGTGCAGGAGACTGGAGGCCTTACCAGGAGACTGGAGGCCAGAATTTGATTTTAAAAAAAAATTGCTTTAATGAAAATTTTAACCATGTTCAGAGAGAATAGTATCATGAAATTGATGTAGCCATCACTCAGCTTTATGTGTTACCAACACATAGCCAATCTTGTCTCATCCATACCTAATTCCCTTTAGATTATTTTGAAGCAGAGCTAGACATAATCTCTCATTTCATCTGTAAAATAAAATATCTGCATCAGTCCCTAAAAGATAAGAATGCTTTTAAAATATAAAAGCATAAACATAATGTAATACGCTGCTGCTGCTAAAATTGTAATACTTCACTCACAGCAGATATTTGGCCTGTATTCATTTTTCCAGTTTTTTATTTTTAAAATTTTAAGTGTATTTATTTATTTATTTTTAACATTTATTTTTTGAGGGACAGAGACAGAGCGTGAGAGGGGGAGGGGCAGAGAGAGAGGGAGACACACAATCTGAAGCAGGCTCCAGGCTCTGAGGGGTCAGCACAGAGCCCGATGAACTTGAACTCATGGACTCATGGACTGAGCTGAAGTTGGATGCTCAACTGACTGAGCCACCCATGTGCCCCAAGTTTCTTTATTTTGAGACAGAGAGAGCACACGAGTGCAAGCATGTGCCTGTGAGCAGGGAGGGGGTGCAGAGAGAGGGAGGAGAGAATCCCAAGCAAGTTCAGTGTGGAGCCTGATGCAGGGCCTGATCACTGAACTGTGAGATCATGACCTGAGCTGAAATTAAGAGCTAGATGGATGCTTAACTGATCGAGCCACCCAGGCACCCCTCTTCAATTTTTTATAAGATTTTTTTTTTTACTTGAAATGAGTTTTAAATGATGTCCATCCATAATGCCTGTTCTTTCCTTCCTTCCTCCCTCCCTTCCTTCCTTCCTTCTTTCCTTGGATGAAATGGACAAATTCCTTCAAAGACACAAGTTACCAAAGCTGACACAAGAAGAAACAGAAAATATAAATAGCCCTAGACCTAGGAAAGAAATGAAACGTGTAATTTCAAAACCTTCCCACAAAGAAAAGTCTAGGCTCACATGGATTCACTGATGAGTTCTATCAAACGTTTAAGGAGTAACACACACTGTTGTGCACCAACTCTTCCAGAAAATAAAGGAGAAAAGAATTATTCCCATCTCCTCTTATGAATCATGGTATCCGGATAGCAAAACCAGAGAGAGCTGTTGCAAGAAAAAGACTGAAAGCTTCTGTAATGAAAGTTACTAGAGAGAAATTAAAGAAGGTCTAGATAAATGGAGAAACATGTCATATTTATGGATTGTGCACTTACTATTACTAAGAGGTTAATGCCCCCAAACTGTCCCCAGTCAAAGCCCCATCAGACTTTTTCTGGGCAGCAATTTCTGGGGAATAACATACGTGGAAATGTTAACGAATCTAGGACATCCAAAAAATGAACAAACAAACAAACCAAATGCCGTAAAATGAACAAACAAACAAACCAAATGCTTCGTAAAAGCAATTAAACAAAATTGAGTGACCTGATTTCAAGACATACTCTAGCCCTCTAGAAATCAAGAAAATATACTATTGAAGTAAGGATAGACATACAGAACAGTGAGGCAGGGTAGCCCAAAGACAGACCTACCAAAAGTTAGTGTTGGTTGAATCAACAAAGGTGCCAGGATAATTCAATAGAGTAAGGATACTCCCCCCCGCCTCCCCCCCCTGCAAATGATATCGGAATAACTAGGTATTATGAGGAAAAAAAGAACCTTGTGTTTTTACTGTGCATCATACATAAAAGTTAACCTGAGACAGATCTTAGACCGACACATAAAAGCTAGAACTTTAAAGTTTCTAAAGGGAAATAGCAGGTTAAAAATCCTTGGGATGCAAAAGATTTCTTAGCGTGTCCATCAGAGAAATAATAAATTGGAGCTCATCGACTAGACAGCTCCTGGAAGGACTTCACAAAGAAAGTGAAGACGAGGCATGGACTAGGCAGAAATATTATGATCACATAAATCCAACAGTGGACTTGTTTCCAGGACAGAGTCAGAAATTTTACAGTTGAGTCGTCAGACAAGCAACTCAGTGAAAAGGTAGGCAAAAGGCCTCACCACACACGTCACAGAAGAAGATAGAAGTATTCCAGTCATCGTGTCCAAACGCACCCACATCCTTATTCATTAGGGAGACACCAGTTAAAAGAAGCTCCCACTACACCACCTAACAGAGTGGCTAAAACCGAAAAGACTGATGATCAAAGTGTTGGCAAGGGATCCCGAGTGACTGGGACTTCATGTGTTGTTGGTGGGAAGATGACATCATACAGTCAGCTTGGAATATCATTCAGCAGTTTTTCATACTGTTAAATATCATTAACCATATGACCAACAGTTTCACTCATGGGTATTTACCCATGAGAAATGAAAACACGTGCCCGTAAAAAGACATCCACACAGATATTTAAGGCGGCTTTATTTGTAATAGCCCCAAACGAGACACAACCCAAATGTCTTTCAACAGATGAATGGATAAACACATGGTGAAGTATTCAGACAGTGACACACTCCTTGGCAACGAGAAGGGACTAATTACTTATGTGCACAACAGTATGGGTGAAGCTTGCTTATGTCAAGTAAAGAAGCCAGACACACAAGACAACATGTGTTGTGTGATTTTATTTCTCTAAAGGTCTCGAACTGGAGGCAGTAAACTATGTACGTATATATAAATTTAAATTTTTTTAAAAATATTTTTATTTCTGAGCGAAAGGGAGACAGACAGAGTGCAAGTGGGGAAGGGCAGAGAGCGAGGGAGACACAGAATCCGAAGCTGGCTCCAGGCTCTGAGCTGTCAGCATAGAGTCTGATGTGGGGCTTAAACTCAGGAACCATGAGATCATGACCTGAGCTGAAGTCAGAAGCTTAACAGACCGAGCCACTCAGGCGCCCCTCAGTTAGTTTGTCTTCAAAAAGGGTCTGCTAATGCCAAAATTTTTTCCCACCAGTGGATGATAAAGACTCAGTCTCTCCTTTTTCCATTTGGATTCTCACTCTTGGTTCACTTACTGAATAATCCCTAGTTTCTCCATTTTTCTGCCTTGCTGCTGATATATTAAAGTTCCATATTTATGTGCTCTCTATTCTGTTTCGTTGACCAATTTGTTTATCCTGCCTTAATTATTTTAGTTTCATAATAAGCCCTGTTCTCATTATTCTCCGTAAATGTTTTTGCTGTTCTTGATCCTGTGTTGTTCTGGATACAGTGTATAAGATTAATCGTTTCTATGTTCTATGAAAAACATATGGGGTTTGAATTGATTTTATAGACAAATTTGGGTAGATGCTGAATTTTTGCAGTACTAAATTTTTCTGTTCATAACTGTGGTGTTCTTTTCCATTTATTAAGATTTTCTGTGATGTCTCTCAGTACATTTTGTAATTTCTTCCATAAAGTCCTTGCACATATTCTGAAGGATTTATTTCAAGGCATTTGGTGTTTCTTATTTTATCGTTAAGTGCAGTCTTCCTTCTCGCTGTTTATTGTCGATGTATAGAAATGTGGTTTTTAAAAGTCTCAGTCATGCATCCGGGGAACATTTGCTTTTGTTCTAGAAAGAGCTCATTAATCCATGAGCAGAATGTGTCACGTGTGCTCACACACTCGTGTGTATTTTGAGGACGGTGGTGCTGAGGGTGAGCCTTCCCACGGTCCTGAGGTTAGTTTTGGTCAAGTGTCTACATGCAGGCTGGCCCTGAGTCACAGGAGAGGATACCAGCCGGAGCCACGATGCTCCTGGCTCTACGTATAGTCAGCCAACTGTGCGCTGATGGATGTCAGGAAGAGGGCTCCCTCAAGCCAGCATCCGTGAGTCAGGACATCCATGCATTGTCCACATAGGGATGGTTTGTCATGATGCAGGCTGTCACTGTTAAAAACGTGTGTCCCTCTTCTCTTGTAGTATCCGGAGTGTGATGCAGAAGTATCTTCAGGAGAGAAATGAAATCACCTTTGACAAGATTTTTAATCAGAAAATTGGTAAGTCCCACTTACTCCTGTGGCATAGTGTCCAGTGGTGGTTTCAGGTGGCATTGGCTTCACACTTATGTGTCAGCGCAGCCTTTCCCGTTGTCTGTGTGTTATAGCTCTGGCTGGGAATGAAGCATGTTTTCTGTAGGACTAAGACACGTAATGGTTACCTACATCCCTAGTATTAGACCTTGTGAACAAGCTCTTGGGAAGCAGACCAGTGGGAGTAGAGGGTTTGAGGCAGTTTGGGGGTTGCCAGTTCAAAGGATTGGGTAGCTGGTAACCAGAAAGAAGCGCTCTGGGCTTCGGACCCGCTTCCCAGGTCCCCACCTTCCCTCCCTGCGGTTGTATTTCTTGTGATCGCAGGACGTTGGCACGCATCCTCATAAACATCCTGCACTCCTGGGTTTGGCCAGAGCCTGGCAGCGTTTGGGGCGGGCGTCTTTGATCTCCTCAGTTTTTGCCACAGGCTTTACATGCCCCTCCTCATAGTTCCCTGTCAATTACTCTTGTCCCCATTCGCAGCCTTACTTAGCGGGCCACCAGGACTCTCCTGTGGTGTGCCCAGAGGTCAAGGATCCATTTCCTTCCGGCTGGTACCCAGCTCTGTGCAGCGCTGGTCTTGGCCGGAGCACGTGCGTGGATGGATAGGTGTGTTCTCTGCTTAGCAGCAGTTAGGACTGGACAGGGATTGCTTTAGTGTAAGGTTTCAGGGCTCGGAGAACAATGGAATATTACGCTCTCCCCTGCCTTCCGAAGGGCTGGCAGTTTGTTGAGAGGTTAGAGAAGAGCTGGAGTCTCCCTACTTTTCTTTTCTCCATCCCCCGAAATCGGTTGTCCAGAAATGTCCACAACTATATTTTTATTCTCAGCTCAGGTAGGATTCACTGTTTGGCCTGCCAGCTGGGTATTTTGTTAATCTGCCCACAGTAATGTGAAAAACGGAGAATTCCAGGATTTTACATGAAATCACCTTAGCTGCCTTTGAGAACATTGGAAGCTCTTCCCTGCCCTTTGCTCCTTACTTTCCTCCTGCAGTTACTCAGATAAGATTTGCCGAGCAAAGTGTGGCATCGCTTTTAAATTACTTTAATACTCAAGGAAGCGACTTTATTAAAATTTCAGGAAACCGTGGTTGTAAGGAAGTTTCCTGGAACACAGTTGCTGCCTTTAGTGCCTGTCTCCATGATTCACAGACCCACAGTGACTGGTGTCCTTGAGACTGAATATCCCTGGAGGTAATTCTGGGCAGCTCTCCTCCCTACAAGTAAGGGGTGTAGACTCAGGCCGGTAAAGTGACTTGCTCTGATTTGTAGTTCTTCTTGTCCAGTCATTCTGTAAAGGCTCTTGGAAAGGAAGCAATGAATGTAAAATGAACTGTTGAGGATCACCTGGTAAGAACTGGCTAGTGGGGGGTTTTTTGTTTTCTAGAAAGAGGTATAATGCTTTCTCATGATCAAGTAAAGTAGAAACTGGTGCAGAAAAACCTTTAGATTTTTGGCAAACGTTTGATCTACTCTCCAAAATGTGGCCATCTATGAAGGTGATAGAGCTTTTGTGATGACCCTGACATTCAGTGGCCCGGAGCTCGATGCTCTTCTCCGGAGAAGCAGGTGGAATGAATGCTGCCCCGTCCGTGCTCGGAACACAATGTGGAAACCTAACAGCCCATAGCCACCTAGAAATCTTCCATTCCAAGCGTCGGGATTTGGCTAGGGAGCAGAGCAGCTGAAAGAGCTTGACTTTCATCTCCTGCCTCATTGCTGCTTCCCCTTGCATCCATGGTGTTTGGTTAACCGTCATCTATGTAAATAAACGCTCCCTTTCGCTTCTGCTTCCATACTAAAGAATGGAACATAAAACTCTGATGGCAACGAGAAACAATATCTTTGGGAGGGAAGGGAAAAAAGGAATGCCTGATTTCTTCGTTGAAATTTACAACTAGATCTATAGCTCTGGGGACGCCTGGGTGGCTCAGCCGGATGAGTGTCTGACACTTCTGCTTAGGTCATGATCTCACGGTTCATGAGCTTGAGCCCTGCGTCGGGCTCTGTGCTGACAGCTCAGAGCCTGGATCCTGCTTTGGATTCTGAGTCTCCCTCAATCTGCCCCTCTCCTGCTCAAGCTCTCCGTCTCTCTCTCGAAAATAAATAAACATTAAAATATATAGATCTATAGTTTTGTTAAGATCTATTTTACTCAGCGTGGAACACTCTAGTTTCATGTGTACGGGTCAGTGGTTTTTAGTGTATTCACAGAGTTGCGCGGCCCTTACCCCAGACTCACCTTAGAACATTTACGGCACCCCCAGAAGAGGCTCTACACCCATTAGCACTCTCCACCCCTCATCCATCCCGAGATGTCACTAATCTAAGTTCTGCCCTTGTGGATTTGCCCTTGGTGGACGTTCCCCCTGGATGGATGCATGCAGCTTCTCTCATATTTTATTTTCTTATTCAAAAAATTTTAATGTTTATTTGTGAGCGAGAGAGAGACAGAGCACAAGCTAGGGAGGGAGGGCAGAGAGAGAGGGACACAGAATCTGAAACAGGCTGTCAGCACAGAGCCGGATCCTGGGCTCGAACTCCCAAACTGCGAGATCATGACCTGAGCCGAAGTCGGAGGCTTAACCGACTGAGCCCCCCAGGCGCCCCTCTCATATTTTAAAGGTTCCTCCATGTGGTCGCATGTGCCAGTACTTGGTTTCTTTTATGCTCGGTGATAATTCCACCATGTGGCTGTGCCGTGTGTTGTGTATCCATTCATCCGTTGGCAGTTGTTTGGGTTATTTCCACTTTTGGGCCCTTATACGTGATGCTGCTATGAGAGGAAGGTGTTTCTCAGCGTGTGGTGTGTGCGGCTGGTTCCCCGTGACTAAGGCGCACCGGCGGGTTGTGACAAGCCCGCTGTCCCCTGCACTCTCAGCCAGTCTGCGGAATGCACTGAGGATCTTTTCTCCTGTTGTGTTGTCTGATCCTCACCCCTCTCCCATCCCCCCAGCATGCATGCAGGCCCCCAGACCTGTCTTTCCCATTCGATCCACGCCTTACCTGAAACTGACCCCAGGAGCCCTTGATCCGAGGGCCTCACTGACATTAAGGTGGCCTCGCGCCCCGGCCTCGGCCACATAGATTCCACCCTGCCAGCAGCTTCGTTGGGCACTGATGGCCTGTGAATTCTCTCGATTCAGCTGTTTTAAAGAATTCCTTCCTCTTCCCTTCCTTCCCCTTCGTGAGCCTGGCGCTGGTCAGAGGAAGCTAGGTCTGAACTTGGAAGGTCACAGGAAAGAGCAGCAATCGTGGGAGGGGTGCAGAACGGGGAGACAGGAGAACATGGTAACATCGCCAAACACACCTCTGTAATTCTGTGTGGACGTTGCTGTGTATTCAGTGTCTGTCTGGTCCGTCCTCCTTTTTGGCGGGGGTGAGGGATCGGGCAGAATGGAAGGTGGCCCGGGCTTGGAGTACATCTGTCCTGCTCTCTAGGTCTTCTTCCCATTTCGCTCCCGCTCACCCCCACCCCCCCGCCCCACCACTACCTTTTGCCTTTGTCTCTCCCGTCTGTTCCATCCGCCCCTTTCCATGACTGTCCCCATGTGTCACCAACTTGTTGATTTTCTATTCTGTCGTTCTGTTGTTTCCCTTTCACCGTGTATCCCGTGCCTGTCAGCTCCTTTTCTCTCTTCTGGCACCTTCCACGCTCCCCTGGGCCGATGGTTAGCGCGGGGTTCTGGGGAACTGCCTGCCACGTGTGCTGCAGCCCATGTGCAGAAACGGTCTGTGAAGTGCCAGAGGTAGAACTCCATTTACTCGGCCCCGAAGCCCTGATGAGCTGATGGGTGACTAGCCGACCTGCTGGCTGCACCCCAAACTGGTTGATTTTTCGTTAAGTTTCCTTATCTGTACAGGTGGGGATGACGATGTTATCTGCTGCATAAGGCAGTTGTGGGGTTTCAGCAGGAAGTGTCTGCAAAGCCCTCAACACAGGGATTGGTTCTCAGCAGCTGCTCTGTGAATGACAGCTCTGCAGTGAAACTGTTTACTGTAAAAATATCGGGGTGGGGTGCCTGGGTGGCTCAGTCAGTTAAGCATCCGACTTTCAGTTTCGGCTCAGGTCATGATCTCACAGTTGGTGAGTTCGAGTCCAGCGTCAGGTTCTGTGCTGACAGCCTGGAGCCTGGAGCTGCTTCGGATTTTGTGTCTCACTCTCTCCCTGCTCCTCCCTCACTCATGCTCTGTCTCTCTCTCTCTCTCTCTGTCAAAAATAAATAAACATATAAAAAAACACATCGGGGCACCTGGGTGCTCAGTCAGGTAAGCTCTGACTTTCAATTTTGGCTCAGGTCATGATCTCAGGGTCCTGAGATCAAGCCCCGTGTTGGGCTCTGTGCTGGGTGTGGAGCCTGCTTGGGATTCTCTGTCCCTTTCTCTCTGCTCCTCCCCCACATGCATGCATGCTCTCTCTCTTTCTCTCTCTAAATAAATAAATAAACAGTAAAATAAAAATATCTAGTCAGGCACAAAAGTAGATTGATAAACCCCCATATGTATTTGTCAGCCAGATTCCCTATTTTACAACATTTGCCTATACTGGCCTTGTTCATCCTTTCTATGTGTGGCTCCCAAAATATAATATTCTTTAAGTTTATTTGTGTATTTTGAGAGAGAGAGAGAGAGAGAGATTGTGCAAACAGGCAAAGGAGAGAAAGAATCCCAAGCAGGCTCTGCAGTGTCAGCACAGAGCCTGATGTGGGGCTTGAACCCACGAACCGTGAGATCATGACCTGAGCTGAAATCTGGAGATACTTAACCAGTGAAGCCCCCCAGGCACCCCTGCCTAAATACTTGAAAGCAATTAGCTTTAGTGTTTCAGCCCTATATTCATATGTACAGACTACGAATGTTTTTTATACAACCTTCATCTTTGCCCCAACCAATGCAAACAAGGATTCCTGGGGCGCGGGTGATCGGGTCATGATCTCACGGTTCATGAGCTCATGCCCCACACCTGGCCCACTGCTGTTAGCCTGTTGGCACAGAGCCCACTTCAGATTCTCTGCCCCCTTCTCTGTGCCCCTCTCCTGCTTGTGCTCTCCCCCAAATAAATAAATATTAAAAGAAAATGATGATTTTTAGTTTAATATCGGATGATGGTTCTTACTGTAATTCCAAGTGTATATTTAGATTTTTTTCTTTAGTTTTTTTCCTTTTAGAGAGAGAGAATTTGAGTGGTGGGCAGGGGTGGAGGGGACAGAGAGAAAAAAAAGAGAGAGAGAGAATTCCAAGCAGGCTCCACGCTTAACTCAGAGCCTGATGCAGGGCTCAATCCTGTGATCCTGGGACCATGACCCGACCCAAATTCAAGAGTCAGATGCTCAACCAACTGAGCCACTCAGGTGCTCCCACATATGTTCTCATTAACTTAAAAATGTCCTTTAACTCTTGGTTTGTTTGAATCAGGATCCAAGTAATGTTCTTATGTTGCAGTTGGTAATAATGTCTCTTTAAAAAAATCCAGAACAGGGGGGCGCCTGGGTGGTTCAGTCGGTTAAGCTTCCGACTTCAGCTCAGGCCATGATCTCACGGTTCGTGGGTTCGAGCCCCGCATCGGGCTCTGTGCTGCTGGCTAGCTCAGAGCCTGGAGCCTGTTTTGGATTCTGTATCTCCCTCTCTCTCTCACCCTCCCCTGTTCACGCTGTTCCTCTCTCAGAAATAAACAAAACATTAAAAAAAAAAAATCCCAAACAAGTGTTCCCCTCCTCCCCTCCCTTTCCCACACACAGGGAATTGACTTCTTGAGGAAACTGGGTCCGTTGTATTGTAGAATGTAAAAAATTGTAGGATTTTTCTTTCTGCTTCTTCATGGGACCCTTGAAATTACACTTCTGTGTTCTGGATTTCCTGTAAATTGAAAGTTATCTCTAACAGCTTATTAGATTGGTTCGACTTTTTTGGCAGGAGCCCATCACAGGTGGTGCTGTGTGCTTTGTGGCAGGGCGCACGTGACACAGAGGTGCTGCTCTGTAGTCCTGGCTCCAAAGTGAGTTCAGATGTGGTCAGTTTGCAGCTCTTCATGACGCTGTCGTCTGCCGCGCGTTTCATTTTCATTGACGCTTGTTGCCTAAATCAATTATTCTTTTTTAGGAAGTGGCCAAATGGGGGGGTTTCTGATTATGCCATTCCTTCCATATTTATTATTTCTGCTCATCAACGAAGGCCCATTGGGTTGCCTTTAAATCTAGTTAAGGAAAGACAAGAAAAAGCAGGTGCCGTCGGCCGAACTTGAAGGCAACGCCCGTGACTTTGGCCTCCTGACGTCACTCCCACAAGTAACCCAGTGAAAGAGATTTTACAGAGGAAACCGAGACTGTGCTCTGGGTGGGCTTGGTCGACTCACACCAGCCCTTGAAGAAGCAGAGAATTTCCTCTGGCTGGTGGCAGAAGAGGAAGTCAGAGAGACCAAAGCACAAGTGTGATTGGACGTGGCGTCCCCGGCTCTGCAGGTGGAGGGGACCATGAGAGGTGACCGTGGGTGTTCTCCAGGAGCTGAGCAGGGAGGCTGGGACCTCTGTCCTATGACCATAGAAACTGAGTTCTGCCACCAACCTCCATGAGGTTGAAAGCACATGACCCCTGAAGCCTCTAGATAAGTCCCTGGCCTGCCAGCATGTTGATTTGGGCCTTGTGAGCCCCTAAATGGAAAACCCAGTGGAGCCCACCAGGACGTGTGTCCTCAGAAACTGTGAGCTCAGGAAGGAGTGGTGCTTTCAAGTCTCCGAGTTTGTGGTGACTGGTTACACGGCACTAGAAGACTGGTGTAGCAGGATGCTTAAGTCTTTGTTTTTATTTTATTTTAAGTTTATTTATTTATTTTGAGAGAGAGAGAGAGCATGAGTGGGGAGGGGCAGGGAGAAAGGAAGAGAGAATTCCAAGCAACCTCTGTGTTGTCAGCGCAGAGCCCGATGTGGGGCTCGAACTCACAAACCATGAACTCATGACTAGAGCAGAGATCAAGAGTCAGATGCTTAACTGGCTGAGCCACCCAGGTGCCCTGTCTTTGTATTTGTTTTTAATTTTTAAAAATTTCTTTTGACAGGGAGAGGGAGAGAGAGAAAACACACAAGTGGGGGAAGGGCAGAGAGAGACACAGAATCAGAAGCCGGCTCCAGGCTCTGAGCTGTCAGCACAGAGCTCAACGCGGGGCTCGACTCAAAAGCCGTGAGATCATGACCTGATCCGAAGTTAGACGTCTAACCAAGTGAGCCACCTAGGCGACCCCTCCCCCCAAGTCTTTTTTTTTAATTGACAGTTTTCAGAATAAAAACGATTAAGTGACAGGCTGCTTTATCCTCCTTTTCTCCTTCTTATACAGAAGTTGTATGTCTTAACGGACATCAATTATGCTGGTTCCTGACCTGCCGTCAGTAGACGCACACGCATTTCAGTACTGACACAACATTCTTGATTTGGCTTATCTGAAGAATGGCTCTAAAGAGATACCGGTTATTGCAAGACAAATCACTTTACCGATTTGGGTTAAGACTTTGTTACCGTTTTCTTCTGTAGGATGTACTGAAATAATCTCATCATATGCAAGCGAGGCGCATGGCATTTGATAATTCCATCTGTCTGTCGACAATCTACTTAGCTCCTGTCTGCCCAGCCAGTCTAATTAGAGGGCAGTGTTTCTGATTATAAGAAGACTCCGAAATAGGCACTTAATTCATGAAGGATGCAAATGGTACCGTCGAGTAGGCAGAACAGCCGGGCTCCTGTCACATGACATCACCTGTTGCCACGGGAACGTCTGCGTCTATCACACTGGCTCCCATTTGTGTGAGCAGAAACCTGCCATATGTAGAATGTCGTCTTTCGGTTCTGGCTTCTTTCATTTAGCATAAGATTTTGGAGGCTCAGCCACACCGTGCATACCCATCCTTCACCAGCCTAGTTGTGGCTGAATGAATATTCCATCCTACGCATAGACCACAGACTTTGTTATCCATCCACCAGTTCGTTGGTGGACACTTTGATCACCCCTCTGTTGGTCACAAACAATCCTGCTTTGCGCGGTCGCGTGCCAGTGTGGACATCAGTTCCCAGCTCTCTCAGGTATATAACTAGGAGCTTTGGGATTGCTGGGATATCTGGTCAATTTGTGGTTAACCTTTTAAGAAATCGCTGTTGCTTTCCAAAGAGGCTGTACTGCCTGACATTCTCACGGTCAATTTAAGGGAGGAGCAGGCTTGTCATAACCTCACCCAGGCCTGCCGTTGTCTTTCTGGTCATAGCCATTCTTGTGGGTGTGACGTGGGGTTTCACCGTGGTCTCTGTTTGTATTCCCCTACCCACTAGTGACACCTGTTTGTGCTAATGCGCCTTCTTGTACCTTCTTTGGTGAAGACCCCATTGAAATCATTCTGTCCATTTAAGAAATTGATTGTCTTTCTTTACATTGTCATGTATGTGATTTACAAGTATTGTCTCCCAGTAACCAGCTTCCCCTTTTCATTTCTTCATGGTGACTTCTGATACCTGGAGGTTTTAATTCTGATGAACCCCAATTCATACACTTTTAAACACTGTATTTTTGTGTCATACCTAGGAACTTTCTGCCTACCTGAACGCCCTGAAGATTTTCTTCTGTTTTTCTTCCAGATGTTTTATCATTTTAGCTCTCACATTTAGGTTTCTGGTTGATTTTTGAGTTAGTTTTTGTGTCTGATGTGAGGTAGGGGCTTAAATTCATCATCTTCTTTTTTTTCTTTTTTTTTTTTTTGTCTATGCGGCTATCCAACGGTCTGAATACATTTTTTTTTCGTCTGAGACAGAGAGAGAGAGAGAGACAGCATGAGCAGGGGAGGGTCACAGAGAGAGGGAGACACAGAATCTGAAACAGGCTCCAGGCTCTGAGCTGGCAGTCAGCACAGAGCCCGATGCGGGGCTCAAACCCACAAACCGTGAGATCATGACCTGAGCCGAAGTTGGATGTTTAACCAACTGAGCCACCCAGGTGCCCTTGAATACGTTTGTTGAAAAAACATTTCTTTTCCACATTGAACTGTCCTGGCACCTTTGTTGAAAATGAATTGACCATAAACTGAAGGATTTCTTTCTGGACTCTCAATTTTGTTCCATTGATCTCTGCCTTAGGCTACACTATCTTCATTACTGTAGCTTTGGGGTAAGTTTTGAAATCAGGAAATAAAAATCCTCCTACTCCATTCTTTCTTATTTCTTTCTTTTCAAAATTGTTTTTGGCTATTCTGAATCCTTTGCATTTCGATGTGAGTTTTAGCATCAGATTTTCAGTTTCTGCAAAAAAAAAAAATCCTTCTGGGATTTTGATAGGGATTATGTTGTATTCCCAGATCAACGTGGAGAGAATTGCCATTTTAACAACACGAAGTCTGCGATGCATGAAAATGAAGTGTCTCTACATTTATTTAGGTCATCTCTAATTTCCCTCAGCGGTGCTTTGTGGCTTTCAGTCTCCTGCATCACATTACATTTATTCCCAAGTATTTTCATGTATTTTGATGCTATTTTGAACGGAGTTGTTTCCTTAATTTCGTTTTTGACTGTTCACCGCGAGCACGTGGAGACAGAATGGGTTTTTGTATGGTGAGCTTGGATCCTGCCATCTTGATGAACTCGTTTATTAATTCTAGAGATTTGTGCATAAGTGTGTGTGCGTGAGCGTGTGCACATGTGTGCATGTGAATTCCTTAGGATTTTTGCCATAGAGAATCTTGTCTCTGAACAAAAACAATTTAACCTCTTTCTTTCCATTCTGGTGCCTTTCCTTTTCAATTTTTACTTCTCACTTTGAGTCCATAAATGTTTCTTATGTTGGTCTCAGATACATTTAGCATGATTTCAAAGAACGTTTATGTAGCAAGAATGCATATATTGTATTTGGCATCTGGGGTTAAGGCATAAGAAATGTACTTGACGCGGGCTTTGGAAACAAAAGTATATGTTTCATTATAGAAAGAGTACATTCGAAAAACAGAAAATACTACTTTGCAAATAGACTTTTGAGCAGTTTCTAAAAGAACAAAGATGGACACAGATATGCATGGGTATCTATTAAAAAATTGATGTTAGGGGCGCCTGGGTGGCTTAGTCGGTTAAGCGTCCGACTTTTGCTTAGGTCATGATCTCGCGGTTTGTGGGTTCGAGCCCCGCGTCGGGCTCTGTGCTGACTGCCAGCTCAGAGCCTGGAGCCTGTTTCAGTCTGTGACTCCCTCTCTCTCTGACCCTCCCCTGCTCACGCTGTCTCTCTCTCTCTCTCTCCTAGAAATTAAAAAAAAAAATTGATGTTAGATAAGACCACAGAAATAGTTTTAAAAAACCCACAGGCAACACAGAATAAAACATTTTGGCATTATTCTAAATTGTTAATTTCAAAGAACAGGGTTTCCAATCATTTTTTTTAATTTATAAAAGTATTGCTTGAAGTGTTCTGTGCTTCAAAACATAATAGATGGTTAAAATCTGCCAAAAAATTTGTAGCTGTGCAACTCCTTAGAGTTCGGGGTTAAATTATAGCAAATTGAGTATTTTCATATTTGGTTATAATGAGGGGCATCTGAACCTGGGAGCTGGCTTCCATCTTTGTTTTCCCTCTTTGTTCCCAACCTTGTTTGGAAGTGTGCGTTTCGGCCCCTGTGAAGAGCCTTTCCCCCTACCAGCCCCCGGCTGAGGGTCGCAGAGTCAGCCCCCCCCCCCATATCTTTCTCTAGAGGGGAGCCACCAACCACCATGCAGAAGAAAAACCTAGGGCCCCATGCAGTCCTGCATCAATTATCCACCCCATTCAGCCCTGCATCAATTATCCATGCCTTTGTGGAGACTTTGAGCGAGGCAAAGAGTTAAAGATCCATTTAAACTTTCAAAAAGCAGAGATAAACACTTGACTAAGCACCGCTAATTGGGTTTTCAATCAAAAAGGTCCTGGCAGCAACAGGCAACTCCGAAAGTTAGGGGCACCAATTATGCACATTTTCATCTTGGCTGTTGCCTTAAAAACCTACCAGCAGGCAGTCTTTCCAGCCACTTCTTACCTGTGCTGGCCTTACCTGTCTAGCTGGCTCCTCCCATAGGGACCCTGCCAGAGCTGGGGGCCACCGCCTGCCGTGCAGGCAGCCTCTGCCGCTCTAAGTATTTGGGACATCCGAGGTATTTGAGGCAGCTTTCAAAGAGCATGAAATACTTTTTTTTTTTTAAACCAGTTTATTAAGGCTGGTTTTCCTTTTTTTTCTTCCAGTATTTTTTTATTTTTGAGAGAGACAGACAAGGGGCAGAGAGAGGGAGACACAGAATCTGAAGCAGGCTCCAGGCTCTGAGCTGTCAGCACAGAGCCCATCGTGGGGCTTGAACTCAAGAACTGGGTGATCGTGACCTGAGCCCAAGTCAGTCACTTAATGGACTGAGCCCCCGAGGTGACCCAATCTGTGATCTCTTAAATTGCTGCTATTTAATGCTTCCTGATTTCTTCTGAGTCTGCTTTGTAGGAATTCCTTTTATTTTGAGACGGCGATGGCTCCCTGTATACCAGTCAGTGCACAGAGCATTTTGTCTACCGAGTAAAGTAATGCGACCCAGTTCGCACAGTCCCAGGAGTCAAAGCCTGGACTGGAAGCTCTGCTTGCCTGTCCCCAGGAACTGTGGAAGTTCGCACACGGATGCAGTTCTGTTTTTTTTTTGTTTTTTGTTTTTTGTTTGTTTTTAATAACATATGAACTCTACAGTTCCTATTTAATATATAATGAAACTAAAATCCAGAATTTGGGGGCAGTGCACAAAGACGTTTCTGTAGCAGATGTACATACATGCTTTGCTAAATGAGACATTCCCAGTTGACTGTGTTTTGATCCGGTGCTGTACTAGAAAGATCTCTTGAAACAAAAAGGCACACGGGGAAGGTGAAGACCACGTTAGGCTTCCCACCTCCGGCCAGCTTGCCCTTTGAAGGAGCACGTAGGACATGCAGTCACTGTTGAAAGTGCCAGTGAAGTGTGTTCACTACCACCGGGGAGTCCCAGCAATTCATGTTTGGGGGGGAGGGGGGCGTCCTGCTGATGTCTCTGAGACCCGAGTTTGAATCCCAAGGTGAGTGTGGGCAGGCCTCTCTCTTAGCCAGGAGGGGAGCCTAGGTGCTGGCAGGCTTCTGGAGCTTTCTCCCTGGCAGGGCCCACATATTTTAGGGGAGACATGCGTGTGCTCTGGCTATATGAGCAAATGTGGGGCCTTATTGCGTACCGCCAGAGAGCGCCAAGGGCCCTGGAAGTGTCGCCTCCACTGGAAAAGTCCATCAGCTTTCTGAACCAGCAGGTACAGGGGTGACGGGATCCTTTTAGGATTTTCAAAGTCCTGAATGCATTACGAAATGTCAGGCTGTAGCGCGCTGTCCGGGTAGCCCCTGGTTTTAGCTGTTTTGGAAATCCTTTTCTTCCAGAGGGTTTTATACCTCATCCTTGAACTCTGTCGGTCTTTCTACCTCCAGGCAAAGTCAAAACCAGGAGATGCAGAGATGTGCTATGAGGTGGTTATTAGCGTTTAATCTGTTGCTAAAATCTCAGCCATTCACTCGGTAGATGTCACCTTGTGCTACACACTCTTGTGAGCTCCGGGGAGCGCATCTGTGAGCAGTTCTGAAGTCTGTGTCTTCATGGGGTTACCATGCTGCCTGGGGAGACAGACTGACAGATACACACTGTCCCCGTGCTGTCTCCATGCTGTCCCCGTGCTGTCTCTGTGCTGTCTCCATACTCTCGCTGTGCTGTCCCCGTGCTGATACATGTCATGGGATTAGTGTGCTGGTGGGCGTGTCTAACAGTGTTTTGAGAAGGCACTGCTTATAAAGGGTCAGATGGACAAACCCCTTGGGGGAGATGAGGGAGCCGAGCCCATGTGCCCATGTGTTCTGGGGAGAACAGGTCTGGCTGGGGGTTCAGCAGATGCCCTCACTCAGGAGCCACGCTCCAGAGGCCCAGGGGCTGCGGCCAAGGTGGGGAGGGGGAGTGCTGGTGCGGGAGGCAGGAGAGGCTGAACTCCAGGCTGGCACTGTCTCAGGCCCCCACCCTGGCCAGCTGCCATAGAAACGGGCCTGGGGGGTCTGGGGGACCCAGGGGGGCGGGGGGAAGCAGGAGGTGATTCTTCTGGCCTGCGGGTGAGTGAGTGGTTTAGCATTGGAGGCCGGGAGGGAAGTCCCTCCTAGACGGTTGAGGCTGAATTTGTAAGGAGTCCTGGTGCAGAAGCGGGTGGGAGAGAGGGAGAGGGGCTTACCGGGGACTCAGTGTCCGGGGCTTCGGGTAGGGCCAGGAGGTGAAGAAAGGGGCTCGGCTAGGAGGCCGGGGTCAGAGGGCTCCTGCCCCTTAGGAATTACAGGAACTTGATCTGCACAGAGTCACTTGCTGAAGGCTGTTGTCACACGTCCCCTGCATTCTTCCCGATGCTTCGAGGTCATCCTTGTAAGGCTGTGGCTCTGTTCCAACTCCGATCACTTTCTGCTCTGCCGAGGAGCAGAGAACATTCTTCAGGCCTGCCTCAGAAGAGACATAAATCCCAGCCAAGGTGGGGCAGGCCGACTTGTGCTGGTCTCTCAAAGAGACGGTTTATAACAGTGGAGCACAAAGAAAATAGGGCTCCTTTCTCAAGAAGCAAACATTCTTACCTTGGACAATACCCTGATTCGCCACAGAGATTGTTTTTTCTCCCCCAGTGGAGATTTTCATTGCTCTGAGTGTGGATGACAGTGTAACTTACAACCATCATTATGGGCCTTCAGGGTTTGCTCTCTGGAACCCATTTGCCTGCCATACAGTTTGTGACTATTTGAGACAATTGGAATCCGTTTTGTTTCATGGCTCCTAATCTCACAGCGGCGGGTGGGCTCCGAATGGGTGGTCGAAAAGAACCTGAAACAGAACAGCTCTCCTCGGGACATTGATGGGGGCCCTTCTTTTCCCCTTATTTTGTATTCTCATTTATGATTTTCAAAATATACCTGACTTCCTCCTCACGAGATACGACATCTATAAGGGTCTAGTTGTCACTGAGTTTTTTTCTTGGTTTAATGCTAACTGTGCTGTATGCCTGTGTTCTTTTTTCAAAAAACAATTTTATAGAAGGCTATGCATACAGTAAAATGCATCCATTTTAAGTATCGAGTGTGACTTTTTTTTAATGTTTATTTTTTTTTTTGAGAGAGGAGAGAGACAGAGCATGAGCAGGGGAAGGGCAGAGAGAGAGGGAGACACAGAATCCAAAGCAGGCTCCAGGCTCTGAGCTGTCAGCACAGAGCCCGACACGGGGCTTGAACCCACGAACGTGAGATCATGACCTGAGCTGAAGTCAGAGGCTTAACCAACTGAGCCACCCAGGCGCCCCTTGTGTTTTTTGAGTTTGACTTTTGAAAAAAGTGTACACCCAAGTAACTACTACCACAGTCCATATGTATAGATCAATTCCATCTCTTTATTTTTTTATTTTTAATTTTTCTAACGTTTATTTATTTTTGAGAGACAGAGAAAGCGTGAGTGTGGGAAGAGCAGAAAGAGGGAGACAGAGGATCTGAAGCAGAGCGCAGAGCCCAGTGTGGGGCTCAAACTCACGAACCATGCGATCATGACCTGAGCAAGATCAAGAGTCAGCTGCTTAAGGGACTGAGCCACCCAGCCCTCTATCACTTTAAAGAGCATTCTTGCCCCTTTGTATCAGGCAACCACTGATCTGCTCTCAGTCACAGTGGATTACATCTGTCTTTTCTGGAAGTACGTTTAAACAGTCCAACAACATGCGTCTTTGGTGTCTGGCTTCCTGGCCCTAGCACAGCATCCTTCCTTGAGAGCCATCCGTATCATGGCTTGTCTTGGGCTTGGTTTCTTTTCTTGCTGAATAGTATTCCATCGTGTGGACTGAACACAATTCAGTGTTCACGGACATTGGGGATAGGTTTTGTCTTTGCTGTGAACGCATTTTTACCTGTTTTGTCTTTGCTGTGAACACATCTTTTTAAAACATTTTTTAAAGTTTGTTTACTTATTTTGAGAGAGAGAGTGCATGCACAAATAGGGAAGGGGCAGAGAGAAGGAGAGACAGAATCCCAAGCAGGTTCCGTGCTGTCAGCACATAGCCTAGCGCAGGGCTTGAACTCTCGAACTGTGAGATCATGAGCTGAGCCAAGATCAAGAGTCGGGCACTTAACCGACTGCACCTCCCGGGGGGCCCCTTGTTGTGAACACATCTTGCTGCACCGATAGGGTCCTTCCCTTCTGGTAAGTGGCTGGAGGAGAATTGCTGGACCCGCTCCCCCTTGGGAGGTGCATGCGCATTGCGATTGTTAATGTCAGTTCATGAATGTTCTCTCCTTTGTCAGATGTCCTCCTTCGTCCCGCTGGTAGATGGTTCTGATGTCTGCATTCTCTGCTGTGATATAACCATGCCTCCTTTTGTCCTGTGTGCCTGGTATAGCTGGTCTCTGATCTCTGCCTTTTAATCAGAATATTGAGAGCATTTACAGGAAAATAATCACCGATACAGTTGGGTTTAAATCTCACATCTTCCTGTTTGTTCTGCTTTTTTCTTCTTTCGGATTGAGTACATTCTAGTATGTTATGTTGCCATCCCTGGTCTATTAGCTATTCTTCCTTTTTTTAAACGTGTTTGCTGTTTCCAGGGACCTTGGACTCCCTGAACTTCTGACGCCCTCACCTCAGGAGGACCACCCTGGTCCGCTTGGCTCGTACCCCCTCGTCACGGTTCAGAAAGTGCCTCCAGGCTGATAGCTGGCCCTTCCTGGGGAGCTCCTGTTTATTCCCCTTACCCCGCAGACCGTAGCCCCTTTTAGGCCTGAAAACAGTGGCTGCATACATTTTGTCCTGTTTTCTGGTTGTTATGGTGAGAGGTTAAGTCCACCCCTTGTTACTGCATTATACCCTGCAGGGTGATTTTATTTTTGAACTAAAATATTTGGCTCTTGGTGGGAAATGGCTCAATATATGAAACCGGAGCAACTGCAAGCCCCCGGGCATGTAATAGCATTGCTGTAATTGCACAGAGCGATACAAAGGTAGTGATCGGTTTCCAGCACACGCAGGAGAAGCAGAAGCACTGAGAAAGTCTTTATCCGGACTTCTGGGCGGCGATGACCGCCGTTATCCAGCCCTTGGGTGCTCAGTGCTCTGCATATAGATCTCAGTCTTCAAAATAACTTCCCGTGGAGGTCGGCATTGGCCTCACTGTACAGGTAAGAAGACTCTCAGAGGTGAAGTGACTTTTTTTTAAAAATATTTTTATTTCTTTCTAGGAGAGAGAGAGAGCGTGAGCAGGGGAGGGTCAGAGAGAGAGGGAGTCACAGACTGAAACAGGCTCCAGGCTCTGAGCTGGCAGTCAGCACAGAGCCCGACGCAGGGCTCGAACCCACGAACTGCGAGATCATGACCTAAGCGAAAGTCGGACGCTCAACCGACTAAGCTACCCAGGCGCCCCTTGCCACGCATCTTACAAAGACGGACGGAGCTGGACTTGACCTCTCAGGGTTGGCGTCTGCCCCTCCCTCGCTCCAGCTGTCAGTCACTGTACTGGGCTGGGCGGTCTCATTAAGGGGTCTTTCCTGATGACGTAGGTGCCACATCTCACGGGACAGCAGCAGAATTCAGGGGAGATGCAACGAGCGCGGCCGTGCGTGCAGTGGCTGGTTTCTATGTGGAGCGGCTCCCTGGTGCCAGGACAAGGCAGCGTGATTAAGTTCCCACAGGAACATTGGGCCACGAGCACCCGCCCCGTGTCCTGCGCGCATACCAGACTGACCCTGCTCTCCCTTCGTATTGGTGGTAACAGCTCCACCAATGCTCTCCAGCCACCCAGCGTCCCCAGTTGCGACGCCAGCTCGGTGCCTCTCTGCCCTTGTCACACGTGGCCCCTTCCTTTCCCATCTCTACCACCACCTGAGCGTATAGCTGAGGTTATGCCCTGACCCACATTTTTCAGGACTGTCTATTCTAGTTTTTTTTTTTTTTTAAGTTTACTTATTTATTTTTGAAAGGGGGGCCGATCTCTCTTTGGGTAGAGAGTCCCAAGCAGGCTCCATGCTGTCAGCGCAGCGCCGGATGCGGGTTCGATCCCTCAAACCGTGAGATCAAGATCTGAGCCGAAATCGGGTCAGATGCTTAATGGACTGAGCCCCCCAGGCGCCCCTGGCTATCCTATCCTTGTGTTCATTCTGCAGTCCCTTTACTAACTGTTTGGAGGTATTCTGGAACACCGTTTCTCCCTGTCCTGTCTGTGTCGGGCCCGCCCTCGTCCCCCACGACGGACGAAGTTCTGCGGCTGTCTTCCACGCCCTGTGAACCCGCCTCCGTCTTCTCCCTACTGCGTTTTCCTCTGGAGCCGCCTTCAGTGACCGGTGTCACGCGCCGTCCCTGTGCGCCTTCCGTCGCATTGTGTCCCTCGCCGTGGAGCGCCTCCGTCTGGTCTGTGCTTCTGTCCTGTTGGCCCAGGTCCAGCCATGGGAAGATGAGCATAACCCCCCAGATTGCTGACTACAGACGGTCCATTTGCTGATGTTCTTGCTGCACTTGTGTGTGGCACGTTTTTGGCACTAACTGTGGAAAATGTAGTCATACCAGGTTCCTCTTTCCTGCTGGTTCCCTAACGAGTGTAAATTCCTCGGGACCAAAGATAATCTCTGACACTCTTCCTTCTTTGTGACTCTCTGGCATCTAGTTCAGTATTTTACACAGCTGGGGCCCTGGCTTCCCCTCCGCCTTCCCCTTGGTTGACTCTGTTTCGGCACAAACTCCTCTCAACTGCCATTTCTAGAAAGCTCTCCCTCGCAGCGTTTTGTGTAGACAACGTTTGTATCTTACGGGGTTGCTTCTCGGTGTGGCGATGGTGTTCTGGGGGGAAGTAACGGCCCGCCGATCATGCACCCCGTGTCCCCTCTGGCCCCCTCACCATGGACCCCATGGGCGTCTTGCACCGTTGGGCTGGGTGTGTGCATGCCCCGCCCCCCCTGGAAGTGGAGGGCTGAGGCGGGCAGCTGTTGGGAGCAGACAGGTCCCAGAGCAGCAGCTGTGTGGCCGCCCCCTCGGTCTCCTCCTTGCATGGAGGGTGGGGGGACCGCATCCCTGCCTGCAGGAGATGGCGTAGGGCCTGCACATAACTGCCTTCAAAACTTAAACTTGGTCAATAGCTTTATAAAACACGTGTGCCATTTAGTGGTCAGCCGGCAGTCAGCAGGCTGTAAGTTAAAAGGAATTTGGGCAAAGTAATCACAGATACCGTCTCCTCGCTGTACTGAGTAGTCATTTCATGGTTACTAAATTGCACATCAAACGTGAACAACAGCTCCAGCCGCCTCTGCTTGGGGTCCCGCCCTAGGGGGGCCATGGGGGCTTCTCGCCCCCGCGCGGCGGCAGCGCCAACCCAGCCACCTGGTGTGCATGGTCACGCTTCTGTTCTTTGGAGTCTTGAAACCTCTTGAGAACATGTGCATGCCCTCACACGTACCTGGGGGGGCGCTGTCGGGACACAGGGCCACCAACAGGCGCCTATTCGAGGTCGGCTTAGGGCGTGGGACAAGGGCAGAAAGTCCATCCGGACAGGGTGGTGGCAGGTGAGCGCCATACCGCGGAGGGCCATGGGAAAGGGCAGGGTAAGAAGCGACAGGGCGCCTGGGTGGCTTAGTCGGTTAAGCGTCCGACTTTCTCTTAGGTCAGGATCTCGCGGTTCGTGGGTTCGAGCCCCGCATCGGGCTCTGTGCTGACTGCCAGCTCAGAGCCTGGAGCCTGTTTCAGAGTCTGTGACTCCCTCTCTCTCTGACCCTCCCCTGCTCACGCTGTCTCTCTCTCTCTCCTAGAAATAAAGCATTAAAAAAAAAAAAAAAAAAAGAAGCGACATTGCCCAGGGCCTGCTGTGTTGAGGACAAAGAGCCCTGGGTCTACAATCCTCAGGCCTGGATTTGAGAGCTGAGTTGTAGTTTTACATAAAGCAGTTGCCCACTTCTAGGAGAAACCAGCCCCCAGCAGGCATGTGGGCGCCTCAGAGCTTCCAGCAGACCCCGGCCACTGGGCCAGTGACCGTGACCTGGTGCCAGTATTCTTATCAGAAGGCCCTGGGCCTGCTGGCTGAAGTGCCCCCGCCCCGCACACTAGCCTCCCCGGTGGCGTCGCGCGTCCCTTCCACCGCCCTGCCCAGACTGGAAGCCTGCCTCTTTCCTTCTGGCCACTGAAACGCCCGCCTGCGAGCCCCTGGCCGCCCTTCCCGCCGCCTCTCTGGCCTGCTCAGCTCTCCACCCTGGAGAGCTTCACCTCCTCCTGAAAGCAGGTGCGGCTGTGCCCCAGTCACACTCACCTTTCCCGGTCGGAAACCCGGTCGGTTTATAAAAGGTTTATTGAGCTGGGATTAGAGAGACCATCCAGAAGGCAGGCCGATTGCCTCGGGGGGCCCTTGGGGGGACGGCCGCCACATGCTGACACTGGAAGGGGCACATCCTTCCCCGACACGGTGCCAGCCGCCCGTCCAGAGGCCAGAGGCCCGGTTCACGGGGAGATGCTAGAGGTGTGTCCAGTAGCTCCAGGGCTGTGACGACGTGGGCGCGCAGATCACCCAGACGGGGCCAGGGGCCTCAGGAGGAGGAGAGCCAGGGGATCCCTGCACAGCGGCCCTGACTAGCGAACTCCGATCGGAAAGGCCCTACATGCTGTGAGCACAGACCGGTGGCCCAGGGTGAGAGCGGGTGAAGGTTGCAGAAAGACAGGTTGTTGCAAAAGAGAAATAAAGGGAACTTGACCGTACGAAAAGATTTTCAACTTTATGAAAAAAATAAGAGAAATGCAAAGTACGGCGACTTGGAAATCTTACTGTTTCATCTTTCAGACTGGAGCAAGAGCCGCGGTTTAGCGACTCTGCTTTGGTGTGGCCGCAGGTTTTGGGGGACGCTGGGGCCCGCTGCTGTGGGGAGGACAGGCAGGTGCTGCTCCCACGGGACCCATTCACCGGGTCTGAGAAACTGACGGAGCATTGATAAGCCCTTTGACTCAGAAGCCTCACGCTAAGGATGGGTCCCGCAAATGCGCTTGAATACACGAGAAACGACGTACGGAGAGTTATTTAGTGCAGCGGTTTCCCAAGAGCCACGAATTTGCCACAACCCAGACGTTCATTGTTAGGGAGCACATGATATGGATTGTGACACTCCGGAGGGTGGAGGACCGCGCAGCTGTGAGGAGGGACCAGGGGGCTCTTCAGGACCAGGATAGCAAGATGTCCAGGGTGGAGTGTTGTGGAGAGATGGCTGACATGCGCCGTGTGTAGAGTATGGTGGAAAATAAGAGTTCGTTTTGTGCCTGCCTTTGTGTTGTGTTAGAAGGTAACGAATGGGGCAACTGGGTGGCTCAGTTGGTTGAGCATTTGACTTTGGCTCAGGTCATGATCTTGCTGTTTGTGAGTTCGAGCCCTGTGTCAAGCTCTGTGCTGACAGTTCAGGGCCTGGAGCTGCTTCGGATTCTGTGTCTCCCCCTCTCTCTGCCCCTCCCCTGCTCATGCTCTGTCTCTTTGTGTCTCTCAATAAATAAAAGGTTAAAAAAAGAAAGAAGGTAACAAGTGCCTGTAAGGGACTCAAAGTGTCATGGGCTGTACACATAGATGCCTCTTTCCTGGAACGCTTGGGTGGCTCAGTTGGTTAAGCATCCAACTCCTGGTTTCGGCTCAGGTCATGATCTCATAGTCTGTGAGTTCAAACCCCACATTGGGCTTTGCACTGACAGTGCTGAGCCTGCTTGGGATTCTCTCTCTCCCTCTTTTTCTGCTCCTCCCTCCCTTCCTCTCTCTCTCAAAATAAATAAAAATTTTAAAAAATAAGAAGTTTGGGGCAACTGCATGGCTTAGTCAGATAAGCCTGATTCTTGGCTTCAGCTCAGTTCATGATCTCATGGTTTCGTGAGTTCGAGTCCCGCGTCGGGCTCTGCGCTGACAGTGTGGAACCTGCTTAGGATTCTCTTTCTCTCCACTCCCCCCCACCCCTCCCTTGCTCACGCTATCTCTATCTCTCTCAAAATAAATAAATAAATAACTTAAAAAATAATAAAAAGTTTCTTTCTGGTAACAGTGCAGGGCAGGTGTTTGAGGTGGCGGGAGGCTTCCTTCCACGCTCAAGGTTTGTCCTGTGTTGTGGCACTGGTTTCCCTCGGCACGGAGCTGGGTGAAAGAGGGTCAGGAAATCACAGCAATTTCTTAGTCCTGGCCCAGAGGTGACGCACGCCACTTTCCAGAAGAGACGCCAGGACACCAATAGCAGTGACTCCTTGCGGGTGATGGGGAAGGCTCACAGCCAGGACGATGAGGCACAGGGCGGGGAGGGAACTTGCCACTTCATGCCTCTCAGTGTATTTCTGAGACTTTGAACTATTTTATCTATTCATAAAATAAGAATGGTTAGTTGTGCATAGCAAGATCGTGCCTTGTAAGTGCTAAGAACCCAGGGCCGTGGGAGTGGAGAAGAGGGACAGCTCCCCCTAGCCTGGGGTGGCCAGTAGCCTGGGGCGGGCGCTGGGAGAAGAGGAGCTGGGCTCAGTTGCGGAGTGAGTGCATCTGAGAACATACTCGCAGGGCTTACCTCAATGTGGCCAGCTGGGCGGGTGGGGTGCACACTGTGCTCTGGCTGGGCCAGCGGTGGGGCGGCCTGTGCCCTGGAAGCTGGCCGAGCGTTCTGGGCAGCTCCGACGGGAAGTTCAACAGCAGGGGAGCTTCGGGATCAGATCCAGGACAGCAGCGTGGAGGGGACTGGAAGGGGGCCTGGAGACTGGGCAGCGAGCCAGGCCAGGTTGCACTGGGCATCTGAGGAAGGGGTGCCTGTCTCCCCTACAAAGCTGACTGCACATCAGGTAGTGTAGAGCAGTGAGTCTGTCTGTCCATACCTCCAGTGAGATTGCAGTTGCGTTGAGGAGCCCTTCATTTCACACTTTAGAGTATCGTGCCGTGAATATTTCGCGCTTGATTCTCTTTTATTTTAAATGAGATGTTAATATTTCCATCCGCTAGAAAAGTGCTCAGATCCTAGGCGCGTAGCCTCAGGAGTGATGACAGAGTAAGCACACATGTATCGATTGGTTGACTCTTGCTTGTTTCTTCCCTGTTAAAATCATGGTTAGACCATCAGGTGCACGGCCACACATGCCCACACACGCCCACCCATCGTGCCCTGGCCATGGCTTTCTCTGTGGTGTGCTCCAGTTTGCATAATACCAGTTTTAGCAGGCGCTCCCTGCAGAAGTCTGTGGGAAACACGTATCGGGTGGCTTACTAGAATAATCTTTCCATTTCATTTTAAGTTATTTTGAATCTCACTTTTAATTGTCAGTTTGTTTACTGTTGGATGTGCACAGAACTGTGACGAGTGAAAACATTGACTACAGTCTAGAAATTCTAAAGTATTAGTGTGGTGACCTTTCTTTTCTATTGTTTTATAATAAAATGTTTTCAAAAGGCTGCAAGTAAGGCAGCTGTTAGAAGACTCCAGATAGAGTTTTTGTGCCACTGAATTTTCCACATTTTCTTCTCTATCCTGACTTCCTTTGTTCCCTTTTGACTCACCTTGAAGAGTTTTTTCACTGTCTGTATACTATTTTTTTCTTATGTGTTTGCTGATCTGTTTATCATTTACGATTTCATTTTTACAAGAATATCATGTACCCTGGATGTTTGAGAATAGTTGTTGCCGACCTCTGTGTTATCAAAAACCTTTATAATTTCTTTCTTTGCTCCTATGCCTCCGGGTGTGAGTGATTTTATCTGTCGTACAAACATGTGCTTTATGAAAAATATCCTATAGACATTGATGACCATATAAGTGACCAGGCATCGGCTTCTAGAAATTTTAGATCCCACTTTGTGGCCCACTCATAGCCACTGTTCAGGAACATCTTTTGAGTCTTGTTCTTGGTCTGTTGTAGCTACTGAGTCTTACATATTGTTCTTCTTTCACATTACTTTTTTCAGTGGGGGAGAGGGTCAGGTTTATTGAGGGAAAGCAAAAATCACCATCGAGAGTATACAGTTCTCTGAGTTTTGACAAATACATAAAGTTGTGTAACTACTACCAAAATCGAGACATAGAGCAGTTCATCACCTCCCCAGATTTTCTAGTGTCCCTCCTGGTCAGCCCGCATCCCACTCCCCACCCCCTGCCAGCCTCTGATCTGTTTGCTGTTCCTGTGTGTACTCCTTTTCCAGGATGACGTAAATGCTGTCACTGACTGTGCAGCTGTTTGAGTCTGATTCTTGCACGTTGAGTAATGCGTCTGAGCTTCACTCGTGGTGCAGTATCGGTAGCTGATTCTTTTGTATCGTTGGGCAGGGCCCCATCTTATGGACACGTTACAGGCCATTTGCCAGTTGAAGAACCTGGGGTTATCTCAGGTTTGGGGGTGTTAGTATATAAGGCTACCATAAATACCTGTGGTAGGTTTTTTTGTGAGTATAAGTACATTCATCTTTCATTCCTCTTGGGTAAACACCTTGGAGGGGATCTTTGGATTGAATGGCAAGAATCTGTTTGCTTGTTTGTTTATTTAGAGTGTGAGCACATATGAGCAGGGGACGGGGCAGACGGGGAGAGATGGGGGAGAGGGAGAGGGAGAGGGAGAGAGAGAATCTTAAGCATTTTCCATGCTCAGTGCAGAGCCTGACGTGGGGTTCAATTCCACGACCCTGGGATCATGACATGAGCTGAAATCAAGAGTTGGACACTCAACCGTCTGAGCCACCCAGGCGCCCCAAAACCTGAAACCAGCTTATTGATTTCTACAAAAATTCCGACTGGGTTTTTGACTGGGACTGTGTTAAATCTATAGATCGATCTGGGGAAAATTGACATTTCAACAATATTGAGTCCTCTGATCGATGAACATGGTATCTCTTCTTCTGTATTTGGATCCTCTTTGGTTTTGTTCATTAGTATTTTGTAATGCTCAGCATACAGATCATGTACATATTTGCTTAGATTTATTCTCAGGCATTCTATATTTTAGTGTTACTGCAAATGATACTGTAAATTTCCCATTATTTATTGCTAGTATATAGAAGTATTCTACCAATAGTGGGTGTGCAGCAAATTTATGAATAAATCTAATTAATTGAATTCTCATAGGGAATATTTTAAATAATTTATTTTTTATGTTCTATTTGAATGCCTCTTTGCTAACTTATGAAACTTCACACTTTATTCATTAAAAACCAATTTGATTGGTAAGGGCTTTTTGTTATTTTGCCCAGCAAAACTCTGGGAAGTGTTCACTGTCTTTGGCTGATTTTACTCTGATTCTGGACCATCATGGTACTGACTTCTCTTTCTGTCTGGGTGCCTTTGTGGGCTTCTCCAAGTAGCCAGCTTACTCTGTCTGATTTTCTTCTCTTTGACCTCATGACCATTAGTTATGTTTATGTGTCCTTCACCATTCATTCCATGCCTTTATAATTTGATCCGTTTTATTTCATTTAGGGTAATCAAATCTTAGAATTAAAGGAATATGGAGATTAGATAATCCAAAGCCTTTTCCATTTATTTATTTATTTGTTTGTTTATTTAATGTTTGTTTCTTTTTGAGAGAGAGAAGGGCAGAGAGAGGGAAGGGCAGAGAGAGAGGGAGACAGAATCCGAACATGGGGCTCAAACCCACAAACTGTGAGATCATGACCTGAGCTGAAGTTAGATGCTTAACCAACTGAGTCACCTAGATGCCCGCCCCCTTTTATTATTTTTTTAAGTTTATTTATTTATTTTGAGGGAGAGAGGAGAGAGAGAGAGAACAAGAGGGGAAGGGGCAGAGAGAGGGAGAGAGAGGATCCCAAGTGGGCTCCACTCTATCAGCACAGAGCCCGATATAAGGCTTGATCTCACAAATTGCAAGATCATGACCGGAGCCAAAATCAAGAGTCAGATGCTTAACTGACTGAGTCCCCCAGGTGCCCCCAAGGCCTTTCCTTTTAAACTTGAAAAAAAAAAGTGCTAATATTAGAGACCCAACACCTGTTTCATTAATTTGTTTACTGACGTGTAGCACTTCTCATTCTGGTTTATAGACAGTCTAGTGTGGTTGATGGAACTGCCTCTTGGTGTGTGTTGTGATAGTGGATGACAAGTTATATGCAATTATTTTGAGGCGCTTGAACGAGTTGAAGAACATTTCTAGAAACACAGGAATTGTAATGGCTGCACAGTGCGGTTTATTCTAAAGGCCATATAGACATGCAGTGCACAAAACGATAATCTTCACATTGTTAGAAACAATATTTTGGAGAACTCTTGGAACATGTAGCTCTAATTTTCTACAATAGATCACTTTCTCCCTTCTCTCTCAGAATTAAGTTTAATTATAGTGGAGCTTACAAGCATGGCTCTATTTAAATTATATTAGCTTTCCTATTATATTGTGTTTATTCAAGGAACTCTAGCTTTTAGGTGGACAGGAAATTACTAATTGTCAAGGTAATAAATATTTGAAAAGCGAGGTTTATAGCAATAATTTCTATTCTAAACACTCACATAAAAATTATAATTGTTAAAAGCCAAGTTTCAGTTCTTTTTCTTTAACACAACTTCCTTTCCTTTTCCAATAAATGTATACAATGTCAGTCATGTTCTTTTTTTTTTTTTTAGAGAGAGAGAGAGGAGAGGGTGCATGCATGCATGCACACAAGTGGGGGAGGTGCAGAGGCAGAGAGAGAGGGAGAGAGAATCTCGAGCAGGCTCTGCCCTGTCAGCACAGAGCCTGATGTGGAGCTTGATCTCCATCTTAGAATCTTGAGATGATGACCTGAGCCAAGATCAAGAGTCAGAGGCTTTACCGACTGAGCCCCCCAGGTGCCCCTCAGTCCTGTTCTGTTTTATGACTTTGCCCTTTCTTTTGTAATTTTAAGCATTATATTTTGCTCTGATTTTGAACTTAAAGAAAAGTCCTAAGAATAGTTCAGGGAGCTCTCATGTTCCCTTCAGATAGCTGCACCGCTGCACATACCTGCTGCCTTTGCTTTGTCATTCTGTCTTTCACTGTGATTTGTTTCTGAACCACGTGGGAACACTTTGGAGACCCCACACCTCTTGACCATTATGTGTTTTAGTTCGCGTGTGTCAAGGACAAGGTCATTCCCTTAGATAACGACATTACAACGTTCAAAATCAGGAAATGTGACCCCAACGCAGTACTGTCGTCTAATCCACAGACTATGTCCAGATTCTAACAGTTGTCCCCAAAATGCCTGTCTTGGCTGTAATCTTCCCAGCCTGGGATCCAGTCATGGATCAGGCTTGCTTTTATTTGTCACCATGTCTTCATTCTCCTTGAATCTGGCCAAGTTGCTTAGCCTTCTTTCTGGGTTTCTGGACTCAAACACGTTTGAGGGGCACAGGCCAATTTTGTGAAATGTGCCTTTCTTTTGGGTTGTCTACTCTTCCAGAACAGTTAGGTTCAGAGTATGCATTTTGTCAGGAAGACCGCAGACGAGATGGGCTGTTCCCATCGTGATGCTACTTGGTCCCAGTGCTGGCGATGCTAATTTTGATCCCTGGCTCAAAGCGGGTGTGTTTTCCTTTGTCAGTACTAAGCAATTTACAGGAAATTGCTTTTGAGACTATGTAAATACCCTCTGTTTTCGCACCCATTGACTTGTATACTCCATCATTCCTTCAATGAGTTGGCGTTTGTCTCTAAGGAATAGATTTCCTTCTCTCCTTCCCTCCTTCTTCCTTTGCTCTCTTTCTTCTTTCCTGCCTTTTCCCTCCCTTTCTGCCCTCATTACCTCCCTCCCTCTGTCTTTCTTCCCTTTTTCCTTTCTTTCCTTTCCTTCCCTTCCCTTTTCTTTTTCCTTCCTTCCTTCCTTCCTTCTTTCCTTCCTTCCTTCCTCTCCTACCTCCCCCCATCCATCTATCAGTGTGGACTCTTGGATCCTTAGTTTATCCAGCGGTTATAATCCATTACAGGATTATTCAGTTTGATGTCCTCGTTGCCCTAGGCTTGGCTAACGGGAGCGTCTTCAAGCCGGTTCCTGCATCCTGTTGGTATGTGTTCATCATCCTTTGAGCACCGCCTTACTGTCTGGGAGAGTATGATGTCTAGAGCTCAACTTAATACTCACTGTCCCTGCCCTAGAGCCAACTCATCTTTCTTTCAAGGGATTGCAGAGCCTGGTGTTCAGAGCCCCCAAACTTGTATGCTAGAGCCGTTCATTGCTTCTCAGTCTTCTTAGCAAAAGAGCAAGGAGTATGTGTGTCTGTTTGTGTCTAGCTGGCTAAAAAAGTGAGCTTAAGGGGCACTTGGGTGGCTCAGTCGGTTAAGCGTCTGACTTCAGCCTAGATCATGCTCTCACGGTTCAGGAGCTTGAGCCCTGTGTCGGGCTCTGTGCTGACAGCCCAGAGCCTGGAGCCTGCTTCAGATTCTTGTCTCTCTCGCTCTCTGTCCCTCCCCTGCTTCCTGTCTGTCTCCCCCGCTTCCAAAATGAATAAACATTAAAAAAAATTTTTTTTAATGAATCCCAAATGGATACCCAGTTATAGTCCATTAGTACAGTATACATTCTGTTCTCTTTGCCTGTTTTACCTCTTTTCCAAGAAGGCTTCTGTTATCCTCAGTATATTCACTCATTTGTATAGGCCTAGAACCACCATGAGTAGTTTTAGAACTGCCAACTCATGCTACTGTGGAAAGCAAATCAGCTAGCTAGAGTTAATATTTGTTTAAAGTAAATTTACTTGCAGTACTGTACAGTTTCGTTCTGATAAATGCATAAGGCTGCATAACCCACACCTCTATCAAACCACAGCACATTTCTGTCCCCAGAAAGTTCCCTCATGCCCTTCTCGGTCAATTTCATGTTCCCGTTTCTTATTTTATTTAACCTACAAATTAGTTTTGCCTGTTCCAGAACTTAATATATAGAGAATTCTATAGTATATACTCCTTTATGTCTGCATCTTTGGACAAGCAAAATGACATTTACTTATGTTGCTGTATCAGTGTTTTGTTCTATTGCTGACTAACATTCCATGTATCCCTCAGTTGATGGACTTTGGATTATTTCAAATAAATCATGAACACACCCGCTATGAAGATCCATGTATGTCTTTTTGGAGCCATATGTTGTCACTGGGTAGATACCTAATAGTGGAGTTGCTGAGTTGTGTGTTAAGTGTGTGTTTGAATTTATGAGAGGCTTTCAGACTGTTTTCCTAAGTGAATATGCATTCTGCTCAAAATCTGTATTAGCCAGGCGTTCTCCAGGGAAAGGGAACCAGTAGGGTGTGTGTGTGTGTGTGTGTGTGTATTGAGACAGAGAGAGAGAGAGACAGACAGACAGACAGACACAGAGAGGGAAATTAATCATAAGGAATTGGTTCTTGTGTTTTGGAGACTGGCAATTCCAAATCTGCAGAGAGGGCTGATAGGTTCAAGAGCCCAAGAGTTGATGTGCAGGTGAAGCCCGAAGGCTGTGTGCTGGCAGAGTGTGTTCTTGCTCACGGGAGACTGGGCTTCCTTTTCCTCTAGTCAGGCCTTCCGCTCACTGAAGGGTGTGCACCCACATTATGGAGAGCAGTCTGCTTACTCACAGTCACCAATTTGAATATTATTCTTAGCCCCAAATATCCTCTTCAGTGGGCATGAAAGTTGCCATTGTGAGTCCATCCCTCATCGTCTTGGCACCATATGCATCTCCGTGGACTGTATTTAGTTCCTAAATAGAGTATGGTACTGAGGTCATACTCCCACCCGCTGTGATACGACTGTCCTGCGTGTAACCAAAATGTCCTAACCCTTTCCCCAGCAGAGGGTGCAGAACGATGAGCGATGTTCTCTCTGATACCCTGTATCTTAAATACCACGATGTAAGGTTAACAACACCTAAGTGCTACGATATAAAGTCTGTACATCTTACATTACTGAATAAGAGAATAATGGGAAGAAAACAAAGATGCTTGTTTAATACACACACACACACACACACACACGCAGTAAAGAGGACATACTCATGAAAATTATAATCTTTGTTTCTGTAACTGGTGCCATGTTGCAGGTGGTGTTCGTAACTACCTCCTCCCACTGCCCTTTCTGTGTTCCCTTTACCTTCTGTAGGCTCCTCAGCCGGTCATTGTTTACCTGGGAAAGTGACCCAAACCTTCATTCCCGAAGGGTCTGGGCCACCGGCACTCCTGCCTGCATTGGGTTCTAGTGGTTTTCCATTGACGTTCCCAACCGGGCAGGGCCATACTAAGAGGGGATCTCCTGTTTCCAGACATGCTCTTCCCTCCCTCCTCTGTGGAGGAGCAGTCCAACGTCCCCGGGCTAGTCAGGGTCAGTCACCCCAGCCAACACAGTGACTCCCTCCTTGGCCTGTGGAGTCAGAGGCACGAGGGGCCCAAAGCACCGTACATGTTCCTCAGCAAATGCGAGTCCTGGTTACCAGCAAACAATATTGTCTGTTTTTTCAGCTCTGCCATTCAAGTAGTCGTGTGTGGTTTCTCAAAGTGACCCGACTTTCCATTGGCACGAAGATCAAAGATGCGGAGCCCATTTCACGTGCTTATCGGTCATTTGTATCTCTTCTGTTGTGAAGTGTTCAGCTTTATGTGCACTCTTTTATGGTGATTTTTCTTCTAAAAATTGATGTGTAAGAGGCTTTTTAAAAATGTACATATAGGGGTGCCTGGGCAGCTCAGTTGGTTGGGCATTCACCTCCGGCTCAGGTCATGATCTCACAGTTTGTGAGTTTGAGCCCTGCATCTGGCTCTGTGCTGACAGCTCAGAGCCTGGAGCCTGCTTCAGATTCTGTGTCTCCCTCTCTCTCTACTCCTCCCTGGCTTGTGCACTGTGTGTATCTCTCTCTCTCACACAAAAACGTTTTAAAAAAAAAAGTACATATAAATTGGATACAAGGCCATTATCAGATTTAAGTTTTTGTAGTATTTTATCCCTAGTCTCTGGCTGGTCTGTTTCTTAATTGTCTTTTGATGAACATAGGTCAAAACTTTGATAAAGTCTAATTTATTATTTTTTTTCTGTGTTCTGCCTAGGAAATCTTCTGCATAAGTATTTTCTGTGAAGGTATTCTATCCATTTTTAGAAGTTTTATAATTTTACCTTTAACATTTAATTTTATGATCAATTTTTTTTAACGTGTATTCATTTTTGAGAGACAGAGAGAGACAGAATGTGAGTGGGAGAGGGGCAGAGAGAGAGGGAGACACAGAACCTGAAGCAGGCTCCAGGCTCTGAGCTGTCAGCACAGAGCCTGGCGCGGGCTCGAACTCATGAACTGTGAGATCATGACCTGAGCTGAAGTTGGCCACCCAGGTGCCCCGTGATCAATCTTAATTTAATTATTTATAAGCGTGAGGCCAGGGTTCCTTTTTTTTTTTTCCTTTCTTTTTCTCCCCATTTGTATATTTTTCCAGCACCACTTTTTTTTTCTTTTTTAATATTTTCTTATTTATTTCTAGGAGAGAGAGAGAGAGAGAGCGTGAGCAGGGGAGGGTCAGAGAGAGAGGGAGATACAGACTCCGAAATTGGCTCCAGGCTCTGAGCTGGCAGTCAGCACAGAGCCCGACGCGGGGCTCGAACCCACGAACCGCGAGATCATGGCCTAAGTGAAAGTCAGACGCTTAACCGACTAAGCCACCCAGTCGCCCCCCAGCACCACTTGTTGAAAAGACCTTCTTTTCCCAATAATTGCTTTAGTGCCTTTGTTGAAAATTGGTTGACCATCTAAGTTGAGGGAGCATTTCTGGATCTTCTGTTCTGCTCCACTGATTTGGTCTTACTGTATAATGAGTGTGAAGTCCTTGGACTTTTTCTTCTTTTTCAACCTATTTTGGGTATTCTAGGTTTCTTGCATTTCCATAGGCATTCTAAAATGAAAGCTTGTCAGTTTCTTTACAAAGCCTCCAGGGGTTTGATTGGCATTGTATTGAATCTAAAGATCAATGCTGAGCCATACTTAGTCTTCCAGTCAAAAAACTGAGTATATCTTTCTATTTATTCAGGTCTTCTTTAATTTCTATTAAGTAATATTCTGTTTCCAGCATTGTAGTCATGTATATCTCTTCTTTATCTGTTCCTAAGTACTGATTGTTCTTTGATGTTATTGCAGATGGACTTGTTTTAAAATTCTGTTTTAACGGTGTGATGTGAGCAGATCAGAATGTCACTAATGCTCATCTAATGGCCTTGTACCTTCCGGCCTTTCTAAATTCACTTTTATATCCTGGTGGTTACATTGTAGGTAGGGTTTGCTATATAGATAACCAGCTTGTCTATGAATCAGTTTTAATTCTTCCTTTCTTTCCCTTTTGAAGGATTTATTTCCTTTTCTTGCCTTATTGCACTGGCTAAGACCTCTAATACATTAGTGAATAGGAATGAGATTAAACACTTTAGCCTTTTCTAATCTGACGTGCTTTGTGCATCTCACAGCCCAGAGGGGTCTTGTTGGCCTTCTGTATGAAATTCATCTCCTTTTTATCATCTGTCTCAGCGCTTTTTAAAATTCCTTTATCTCATTTACCATAAATTACACTTATCTTATTGGTGCACTTCTTTGTTGTCTGTCCCTTACACCAACCCTTATGCCCCTTATGGGAAAAGTTCTGTCTTCATCCATTGCACCCCCGGTGTATAGCACAGTGGCTCTTAGTAGATACTCAGAAATGCTTTGTCAACTCAGCCAATATTGGCAGAACTTTTACAATCACAGAGTTTATCCTTCCCAGTGTTAGAATCTCTGTGGCAAAACCTAGGACAATTATTATTTCTTGGAAGACATTTTTCATATTTTCCTTTACCCTTGGAAAAATTTTTAGGAGGTAACATCTCATAATTTCTAATAGAAGTTTATATTTGATGGTTTAACAAGTTCTTAACTGATATTTTATAAAGAAGCAAGATAAAAGTTATCTTTGTATATTGTAAATAGTTCTCATTGGTAGTTATAAAAAGCAATACAATTCTTTCTCTTCTTTTATGCAAAATACTGTGACAAATTGGGATGGTTTACTTTTTCTGGATGTTATATATACCCCAAAGTTAACCAGCATTCAGGCAGTTTGCAGTGGTTCAAATATAAAAATAGGTGCAAACACATTCCACGGTTGTCTAGTAAAAGCAGGCGTCAAGTCACTATTTTTTATTCTTTAAAATCTGGAGAAATCACACCGATGAAGTGAACCTGTTGGGCAAATAATTTCCTTGTTTTCACCCTTTAGCTTTTGTCTCATCTGCAAAATGCTTCGTGTGTGTGTGTGTGTGTGTGTGTGTGTGTGTGTGTGTGTAATTTAAGCCCAGTGAAGGGAAATTACTTTTGGCCTATACAACACAGTGATCTAGAGTTTATCCAAAAGGCAAAATGCCTTTCTTCTTGCTGTTCCATTTTAACAGCTGCTGTGACAGAAAGTAGGGCTTGAGTTTGTGTGCAGACATGAGGAAGATAATGGGGCTTTTCCCTGTGGTGTGTTACAGCCAGTCTTTGGCTCATCCCACACCCTGACAACGGAAATTGCATCACAGAAGCAGGTAGATGCGTTTGCAGTTGGGTGTGCATTCATTCATCTCCCTCCCTCCTCTTCTTCCCTCCTCCCTTTTCCTTGCCTCCCCCTCCTCTCTCATCCCCTCCCCAGTCCTCCCTCTGCCCTTGGTTCTTCCTCCGTCACTCCCTCTGTGTAACGGCGGTCTTGTTCCTGCGTAGGTACTACAGAACGGGACCTATGTGGCTTAAGCACATAGGACGTTCCATAAGCAGCGTCCATTGTTGGTGGGGGAGGTAGATAATAAAGAAGATACAATTTGTGCTAGTCACAAGTGCCATAACCAGTGTGCGGTACACGTTTGTGCGTATGCGCGTGTGCGTCCACACATACACGAGGGAGAGAATGAATAAGAACCCTGCAAGGCCTAAGGAGGGGTGCTTGAACTGAGCTCTGCAGATCCCCAGGGTCAAGGGGGATAGCAAGCTGGTAACCCTGAGAGCACGCCAAATTTAACGTTAGAGAGGAAATGGAATGCAGGCCTGTGGCCTCAGTGCAGCAAGCTTGGGCGGGAACAGTCGTAGAAGAGGCTGGAGGAGAAAGGAGAGCTTCGATTCCAGAGGGCGTAATGGGCCGTGATGCAGTTTCCCCTTGATTCCCGGTTCAGCCCAAAGCCAGTGGTTGGTGTATGGCATGTCCGTTCATTCTGTTGTCTAGACGCCGCAAAAACATCTCTCGTATGATCAAAATAGCCTCCATTCACATTCTCATTTGAGGTTTTTCTCCCCCAAATAGAAAAAGAAATACAAGAACCAAAACCTGACACAGCTGAAAAGAGATGAGCACATCCACAGTTATAAATGGGGCCATCTATGGCCCTCTGTTGAGAATGGATAGAATAAGGAGATGTTCAGTAAGGAATTGGAGGAGGGACTTCATCCATTGTCCACCAACTTGGCTTCCTTGCCTTTTTATTTTGCGTAATGAAACACTCTACCCTATACACTTCCCCCCTCCCCCGAGTGCCCATGAATCATTCACCTACAGGGACCAAATTTGGGGCCAAAGCCAAGTTTCAATTAATTTGAAAGCATTGAAATCCTCCTGAACACGTTCTCTGGCCACAGCAGAATTAAACAGAAATCAGTATCAGAAAATACCTGAAACCCCCAAAATACCTGGCACTCACACCACACATTTCTGAAGGACTCATGAGTCAAAGAAGAGTTGCCAAGGGGAATATGAAATTAATGGACTTTGAAACACACGAGCACGAAAAGGTAACCGTTGCTCATATTTAAAATATAAATATTAACGTGCAGGGAGGTAGAGATTTGCCTCGTCAACTCTTCCTGTTTGTCCGTGTCCTGAGTTTCCTCCTTGCCTCATGCGTCCCTGTGTCCTCAGTGCCTGGAAACAAGGTGGGTGTGCCCAAGTGCCTGCTGCCAGTCTTCCTCTGACCCTTGCTGGCCTCACCTACTTAACCAAGTGGTCCTGATACTTTCTTCTAGTTCTAGTCACTGAGCGTCTACCATTTTCAGAGGTCATCTTCCTGGAACCATGGAGGGGAATTCTTGGAGCAGTGACAGACAGGGTCAAGTACCTGATTCCTTTAGCTAACCTCAGATGAGACCTGTCAAATCTGCTTCTTCGGCGTCTCCCTGTCCTATCTGGGGAATTCTGGTCTACCTTCTCCCTATGTCTTAGACTTTTTGTGAAGTCTTTCCTTCCGTTCCCTTCCGTGACTTCCGTTTCCTTTGGCTATCCTTTCTTTCGTCTGACTTCTTCTGACTTTTTAGTTGTGTTTGGCTTTCTGCCATCTCCACCCTCAGTCTCGTGTCACATTGTCCTAATCAACTTCATTCATTCCTTTAGGCTTGACTGTGTGCCAGGCATTAACCTCGGCAGTGGGTTTGCAAATGCCGGGGCCGGGGCAGGTATGGCTTATAACTTAGATAATCGATTGGAGTCTACTCAGTACTTTGACAGAGTCGTGTTGGAAGGATTATGTAAATAGGCATTTGTTCAGCAAACACCTATCGGCCTCTTCCTGTGTACCAGGCACTGTGTAGTAGAGGCGGCATTCCGGGCTCAAAGTGCTGATTGCTTAAAGGTGAGGCGTGGAGCTGTGAAGGAGCAGAGCATGATCTGGGAGTGGGTAGTCTGCTTTGGCACAAGGTATTTGGGGATTTTGAAGTACTTTGAGGTAGTAAGTGGTAAGAGGAAAGGTTGAGAAGGTCTTTAAAGCCCTTTAGGATAGGAGTTTAGTCCTGTTTCTGTGGGTGTAGAATTTACCATCTTTATGATGACTCTTCCCAACACTTACACCAAGCACTTACACTGCTTGGGTTATTCTTCTGTTTGCTGTAGAGCCCAGTAGCTCTGAGGACCGGTGACCACTGGCTCTGTTTATCAGGCAGTTTTTAAAAGTGGGAGGGGGTTGCCAATAGAGAATGAACCCCAAGTCAAGGAGCCAGGCCTGTGGTGCTCTTACCTTAGCCCTTACCCGGAGTATTTCCTTCTAGGGGATAAGTAGCCCTTTGAAGTCTTTATTATTTTTTTTTTAAGTTAGGGGAGAAAGAGGTTGAGGTATAAACATATTACTTTGAAAATACCCTATGAGGTAAAAAATTCAACTTATTGTCCACCCTGAAATTTTTTATTCTTTTCCTTTAGGTTTCTTGCTATTTAAAGATTTTTGTTTGAATGAAATTAATGAAGCTGTACCTCAGGTGAAGTTTTATGAAGAGGTAAGAAGTCACTGTTTTACTGGTGCTTTTATTTTAAAAGCATATTTAGACTGTACTTTGGATAATATTGAGACTACTAAGTATCTTACAAATATGTGGAAGCTCATTGACCATAATTAGTAGTACAAGGTATAATATGCAGTTTATTATAGATACTGACCCCATCTATGAGCATCCTATTTTTAAGAGGGCCAGAGTGCTCTGGAAGCATGAGGAACAGTTGAACTAAAATTCTAGAGGAGAGATTATCATCGAGAGGGGCACTGAGGATCAGCAGCTATTTGATTTTCTGCAGAAATGTACTGATTCTGGAGACCTAAGCTGAGGCAGAGGGCCGCTATGGAGTGAAAGAGAAAGTAGCAACGTTTTCCAGTCACACGTGGCTGGAGTGACAAATTGGAGACATGGTGGGAAAGGGCAGCCTTGGACACACAGCTGCCTTTCCCAGTAAGACATTGGGAAGGGAGCTGAAGAGATAGGCCAGGAGCTTCTGGAAGCCTTGCTGAAATCTCCCACAGCCTTACAGCGCTGTATTGAAATATAGACCTGCGGTAGCAGGAATTTGAAAACAGAGCAGGCAAGAGACAAAGGCCCTGGGCAGCGGTCGACTGACACTGAAGATCTGTAGCTACTTATCACCTGGGGCAGCCACTCATTTCCAGACTCCTATCTGACAACCCAGGTTTGGCCCTAGGCAGACGGCTGCTTCTGGGAGACAGAAAAGCCAGAAGAGGTTTCTGGGCTAGAATAACAAACAAATGAGATTGGAGGAGTCCCAGACATGTGATTAGTCTCCCTCTCAAGATTTATGTCAAGGTTTGAGGCTGAATGGGACAGGAGGCCAAAGATCTATCAGAAAACATCTTATGGGCAGGACTGAATCTAGTGGTGACAGACTTCTCACTGAATTCCATGGAGAGCCATGCCTTAGGAATGGGGGCAAATCAGATGTGACTGATTCCTACCAAAATGGAGACCCAGCCCAGCCTCATTCCACGTTGGGTGATGAGACCTCTCCCCACCTGTGTAGCAGAGCACAAGGGGAGCCCTCTCTGTCCTGTGTTTGCAGGTGGAAGATAACATAGAGAGACCCTACAGTGTTCAGCATATAGTAAAAAATTATGGAACATCTAAGATACAAGATCATATGACTCATAAAGTAATAGAAGCCAACTGACAGAAGACTCAGATATTGAAGTTAGCTGACAAGTACTTAAAAGTAACTGTAAATAATATGTTTAAGACAATAGAGGAAAAGAAGAGAAAACAGATGGAGGAATAGTGAATATCAGCCCAATTTATTATGAAGAACCAAATAGATATTCTAGAACACCTAATTTCTAATATTCTAGAATATTCTGTTCTATTATTCTATTATAGTATGTATTATATAATATTATAATATATATAATAGAATATATAATAGAATATATAATATATTCTATGTATAATAGAATAATAGAATAGAATATTCTAGAATATTAGAAATTAGAATGTAACGACTAGAATCAATATCAGGTTGGTTACAATAAAGGCAGGATTAATACATAGGGAAGCAGATCTGTAGATAATCTCACACTAAAACACAGAGAAGAAAGAATATAAGAAAGAAAAAGATAAGGACATTGAAGACGTGGGATATGGTTAAAAGGTCTAACATATGTAGAATTGGAATCCCAAAAGAAGAAGAGCAAGAGAATGGGGCAGAAACAATATTTGAAGAAATAATACTAAGACATTTACAAAATGATGAAAGACAGCTGTTTACAGATTCAAAGAATTTAAAACTCTGAGCAGAAGGGCTACAGAGGAAACCTATCTTTGCATATCAGTGTAACACCATGGAAACCTGTGACAAAGAGAAACTCTTAGAAGCAACCAGAGGGTGGAAAAGGACACATTATTTTTAAAAGAGCAATAAATAATATGACTGACTATGACATCTTAAAACAATGATTAAAATAAATAACACAACAAAAAAACAGGCAGTGGCGTGGCCATCTAAGTAATGAAAGGGGAAAAAAAAAAGAAAACCTAGAATTCTATTCCCAGCAAAAATTTCCTTCAAAATGAGGGTGAAATTAAGATATTTTCGGAGAAAAACTAAGGGAATTTTGTCAGTTGTGGATGTGCATTACAACAAATACTAAAAAGAGATACTTTGGGCAGAAGGAAAATAATCCCAGATGAAAATGCAGGAAGGAAAGAGGTCATCATGAATATGTATGCAAAATATAAATGGATGTTGACCATGCAGAATAATAATACTTTTACATTTTAAAATATATAAAACTAAAATAGATGATAGCACAAAAAGCAAGAGAGGGGTTAAAGAAGTTAAGGTGTTTTAAGACCTTAGGATTATTGGGAGGTCGGGTGGATAGTAAAAGTAATAATTTGCATTGACTTGTAATGAGTTAAGAATGCATATTGTAATCTCTAAGGCAGCTCTTACAAGAATAAAAAGTGTATATCTAACAAGTTAAAAGAGAGAAAATGGAATAAGACAATAGTGGATTAATAAAAAAGGGAAACAAGGAATGAAAGAAGGACATAAATAGATGGGTAAAATTGAAAACACAGAATAAGATGGTATGGGCACCTGGGTGGCTCAGTCGGTTAGGTGTCCGACTTCGGGTCGGGTCATGATCTCACATTTGGTGGGTTTGAGCCCCATGTCAGGCTCTGTGCTGACAGCTCAGAGCCTGGAGCCTGCTTCAGATTCTGTGTGTCCCTCTCTCTCTCTCTGCCCCTCTCCTGCACGTGCTCTGTCTCTACCTTTAAAAAAAAAAAAGAATAAGATGGTAGCCATAAATCCATCTATGGAAGTAATTATATTTAATGTAAGTGGACTAAATACTCCCAAGTAAAAGTCTAAGTTTCTCCCTGAATAAATAACCAGAGCTTTATTATACACTGCTTACAAGTGACATGCTAGGAACAGATGCATGGAAGAGGATGCACAGATAAAAATACCAACCAAAGCAGAGCTGGTACAGCAGCACTAATATCAGACCAGGTCTATGGTAAATGCTACTTAGAGGCAGAGATTATTTCATAATGGTAAAGGGTTCAGGATCACGATCTTCAACTTCTTAGTTACAAATAATGTAACTTCAAAATATATAGAGTCAAAATTCACAGATCTAAAAGAAGACAAGTCTATATTCTTAGCGGGAGACATTAGCATGCACTCTTCAAGAGTTCATAGAACAGACAGACAAAAAATTAGTAAGGATACAGAAGATCTTAATAAAGTGATGAATAAGCTTGACCTAAGTGACACATATAGAATGCTGCACCCAGCAAAAATAGAATTTGCCTTCTTTAAAGTACACATGGAATATTTATCAAAAGAAATTATCTGCTGGGGCCTAAAGAAAACTCTTGCAGATTTCCAGATCAAAATTGTTCTGAGCGTTTTCTGACCGCAATGGAATTAAACTCAAATTGAATAACAGAGTTTACTAAGAAATCCTTGACTTCTTGGAAATGGATACATTTGTAAGTAATTTATGAGCCAAAGAAGAAATTAGAACAGTAATTAGGAAATATTTTAAATTAAAATATATTTTAAATAGGACATATGTTTCCTATCCTAAAGCATTTCAAATGTTCCAAAGAAGGCAGAGCATAATTAGGACTCATATTTGTAATCTTTGTCCAAGTTTGAAAATTGGAGAGATATTCTTTTCTTCCTGGATTATATGTAAAACTTGAAATTTTTAAATATGTATACTGGATAGCTTGATGTTTTTCTATACTTTTAAAATTATATTAATGTATTTCCAGGGAGAATGGTCAAATTACGATGTACATTTAGTATCATATAAAAAAATAAACAAAATCAAAAAGATTTTACTCATTGTGCAGTAACTTTCATTCTTTGAATCTGAATTGTAATCTGGATGAGTATCAGTCACCTTTTGATCTGTTGAAAGAAATATCTTTCTCTGTTCTTAAAAGCGTTACCTCTCTAGTTTCAGCAAGTACTAAATCATCTTGGCAAATACAGAGACATCTTTAACAGATACCTTTGGCAAGGTGGAAACGTGGGTGGTCTACTTGGGTTACTTCTTAAGCACATCTTGCCAATATGGCGGCGAGCACTGCTGATGTGTCCATTTGAACTTTTAAACATTGGAATGCCTCTTGGTTGGCGTGCTCCCAGCTCTTCACTCCTGTCGTCTGGTTTGGTGCATAATGGACCTGACTTATCCGACTATCCCTTCGGAGGATAACACCCCAAAGCTCCTCAGCCGCTCACTCTATATCTTTTTTTTGACGATACCATCCAGTCTTGGGGCTTCAAACACAGGTTTCTAAATTAGTACAGCCTTTAAGCATTAAGGTTGTCAATAATTCTTCTCTGTGCTCTTGGTTTTAGCAGTCTGATTATTTCTGGTGGCTGTTGCATGACCTCAATCCCTAGAAAACTTTTTTGTCAGATATGTTGCAGTGGATATTTTGTATGTTGTATTTCCATTTTCCTGGGTCCCCAAACTTTAGTGGTTATCCATTTCCAGCATGTTTACGGCTTAATTACTTATCCTGACGTCCACGTATCTCTGTGTTAGTTATTACCTACCTTCCTCTCTGTCTTTATCTTTCACTACCTTCTTATATAGAAGTTCCGCTAACCACTAACCACTGAGCCCATTTTTTGGGAAGATTTTATTTTTTGAGTAATCTCTACACCCAATATGGGGCTCACATCCACAACCCCAAGATCAAGAGTTGCACACTTAAATGACTTAGCAAGCCAGGTGCCCCTAAGCCCGTTCTTTTTTTTTTTTTTTTTTCTTATGTCCTTCCTCCAGCCTAGACTGCTACTTTGCCTTCCTGGCCTGTGGAGAGGCTAGCTTCTTTTAAGATCTAGCTCATTTTATACATTCACCAGCAAGTCTCTCTGGACAGCTAGCCCAGTCTTCCATGATTGTTTACACCTTCGATTCCCATAACATTTGTTGCCTATAATGCTCTGTAGTACCGAATCTTTGCTGCTTTTTCTGTGTGTTACTAGTATTGATCTTCATCTGTAGAAGACAGATGTCTACATCTTTGTAGACAGAAGGCCTAGCTAGTCTCTAGGAATAGCTGTGCCTCTCACTTCCTGCAGGATGTGGGACCAGTCATTGAGCAGTCTCTGAAGCATCTGCGTTTCAGACCTGGGGCTTACAAGTGTGAACAGTCCACTGTCCCTGTACTTGAGGAGCACACAGTATGGGGACTTCACACTTGAGCTTCAGTTACCTCATCAGTGAAATGAGGTTACTCATCATCCCCTGCTGCTTCACAGGCTGATTGTGAGGCTCAGACACGTTGCTGGATGGATAGTTGCTTTCTCAACCGTACCTGTAATATGCTATTGGGGTATACGGGAGGCTGGAACTTAGTGGGTAAGAGGGCCAGCTCTAAATTTAGCCCACCTAAGTTTGGCTTTAGACTCCACTAGTTTTCTGACTATGAAAACTTGGGCCATCAGTTGCTAGCTTATCTCCTTGGGTGTCCTGAGCTAAGATTTAGAGGGGTAGCACTGCCTGTCTTTTAAGTCTGTATGTGTGAATGCAGGGCACCAGGACATTGCCTGACACATAGTCATGGCTCAGTGTGTTGGCTCTGCTTCCTTGCTAGTTAGATTTGGAGGCAGCTTATTAAAATATGTAAATATACCTAGATTCAGAAATAAATTATGGAGAACAGAGAATAAATATAAGATCAGAGGCAGAATTACTCCATAGACTTTTGTTCATTCGAGCAATATTTGTCAGCCGCCACTGTCAGACATTGCTTGGATGAGCAAGACAAAGCGCTTGCTCCCCTTGAGCTTCTATTCCGGTCGAAAGGAACAGATCATAAACAAGCAATAAATAACAGGAAATGTATCAGGAAGTAATAACTGCTATGCAGTGACTCAGAACAGACTCAGAGCTGAATATGACGTACTGTGACTTGGGGGCCACTTTACATCGATGGGTGAAAGATTGAGGCTCTGAAGAGTGGGCATGTCAACCGAGATTTAATTGACAAGGAGGCTAGTCTTTTGGGGATAGGAGCAGGGCGAGGAGAGAGAGCATTTTAGGCTGATCGTGGCTAAGACAGAACCCTCTAATGTGGTGGGAAAGAACTTGGTATGTTTGAGGAACTGAAATTAGACCAACATGGTATGTGTTCATAGTGGATTAGAGGAGTGGGGTAGTGTGAGATAAGATCAGTTGAGGAGAGAGACAGGGTTGGGGGCCTGAGTAACAAATTCAGATTTTATTCTAAAGCCCATGGAACATTTAAGATGGGAGTGTTAAGTGAGTATTCTCTAAATATCAGTTACATGAAGGGGGTTGATGTGATAGAACTTCTACATCTTTACTGATTTTTAAATTACTTTTTAAAGTTTATTTATTTATTTTGAGAGAGAGAGAGAGAGAGCATGAGCAGGGGAGAGGCAGAGAGAGAGTAAATCCCAAGCAGGCTCTGTGCTGCTGGCACAGAGATAGACTCAGGGTTTGAACTCATGAACCCATGAGATCATGACCTGAGCTGAAATTGAGTCAGACACTTAACTGACTGAGCCACCCAGGCGCCCCTCTTTACTGATTTTAGATCTATCAATTGCTGAGAGAAGGGTGATAAAATCCCCAACTCTGTAGAATTGTCTGTTCTTTTTCTTGTCATTTTAAAATGTATTTTGAAGCTCTGTTATTAGGTGCATATGTGTTTACTATGTTATGTGTTTTCATATGAAATGTCCCTCTTCATTGTGGGTCATAGTCTTGGTCTTAAAAATGACTTCCCTGGATATTAATATAGCCATTCAGTCTCTTTATGCTTACTATTTTCATGATACATCTTTTCTTCTTTCAACCAATGTTTTTATATATTAAGTGTGTTTCTTTGAGATAAATATAAAAATACCTTGCTCAGCACCCCCATTTCTGACAATCTGTATTTTAATGGAGTAATTTTAGATGTTGTGTTTATCCTTTGTAGAGTTTGCTGACTTTCTTGAAATCTGTAAATTTATTACCTTTCATCAAATCTGGTAAAATTTGGACCATTACTCTTAAAGCATTTTTTAAGTAGTCTCTATGCCCAGTGCAGAGCCCAGCAGGGGGCTTGAACTTACAACCCTAAGATCAAGACCTGAGCTGAGATCAAGAGTCAGATGCTTGGAGTGCTTGGGTGGCCCAAGTGGTTAAGCATCCGACTTTGGCTTAGGTCATGATCTTGCAGTCTGTGAGTTTGAGCCCCACATTGGGCTCTGTGCTGACGGCTCAGAGCCTGGAGCCTGTTTCAGATTCTGTGTCTCCCTCTCTCTCTGCCCCTCACCTGTTTGCACTCTGCCTCTCTCTCTCTCTCTCTCTTTTTCTCTCTCAAAAATAAATAAATGTTAAAAAAAAGAAGATGGATGTTTTATCAACTGCCACCCTGGCATCCCTTAAAACATTTTTTTCTACCTCAGTCTCTCCTTCCCTTCTTTCTCGGTCTCCAAATATATATGTGTTTGATTTCTGGATATTGTACTGATTATTGCTGCCCTATTCAATTTTTCCCCAAATATTTTTTCTTTCTGTGGGGTAATTTCTATGGATCTGTCTTCAAATTCATTGACTCTTTTGGCATCTCTATTATGTCCATCCATTGAGTTTTTTATTTCAGGTGTGTTTTTAGCTCTAAAATTTCCATTTGTTTCTTCTCATAGTTAATATGTTTCTTCTGCTATTTCCTATCTTTTTATTCATTATATGCATATTTTCTGTTATGTCTTTAAGTATTGTTATAAAGCTGCATTAAATCCTTGTATAATAATTCCAACATGAGAGTCATTTCTGAATAGTCTTCATTTATGGTCTGTTCTCTTAGAGCGTGTGAGCCACATTTTCCTGTTTCTTGATATGTAGAATAATTTATTTTCTTATTTTTATTTTACACTATTTTTGAGAGAGAGAGAGAGAGTGCATGAGTGGGGGAAAGGGACAGAGGGAGAGAGAGAGAATCCTAAGCAGGCTCCACACCCAGCGTGGAACCCACCATGGGGCTCAATCCCACAACCCTGGGATCGTGACCTGAGCCAAAATCAACAGTCACTCAACCGAATGAGCCACCCAGGTGCCCCTATATGTAAAATAACTTTAGATTGTGTTTTGTACATTGGGGTTGATATATTACAGATATGTGTTCTAAATTCTGTATGCTTCTTCAAAGGGTAGTGCTTTTTTGTTTTAGCAGTTAATGTACTCAAATTTCAAAAGCTCTGTTTTAGACAGTGAGTAATGGCCAAGTCTTGTTCAGTTCTTTTAGCCTTAGCTGGACTGCTTCAGGTTTGCCATGCTCACAGGTCATTAAAGGGTCCAGAAGAGATCTTGGCAGAGTTTACACACAGAATTTTGGAGCTCCCCCTCTCTGGCTTTTTATTTTCAGGAATACCCTTTCTTACTTGCTCTCTCCTGTTTGATGGCCCTTCCCTGTTAAGTATGTACTTTTGGTCCCTTGCTAATGTGAGCATATAGTGTAGAAGGTATCATTGTGTTCTCAGGAGGACTGCTCCCTTAGTAGTGATTTGGCTATTACCAGAAGCAGAGCCAGGGTTTGCTGTATTTTGAGTACAAAGCCAATATGATTGGCTGATGAATTGGAAGCCGGGGGGGTGGGGTGGGGGGGTGAGGGGTGGAAGGAGCAGGGGTGTGAGCAAAAGAGCAGGGATCCATGATGTTTATTCTTTTTTTAGCTTAAGCAGTTGGGAGGAAGCTTTACTCATTTTCATGCTAAACAAGAGTAGGCGAAGAGCGCGTTTGGCTGGGGTAGAGAGGCTATGGCGGGGTCAAATAGGTGGATAGATATTTAGCATCTGGAGCCCAGGGGAGGAAGTGAGTACCAGAGATCCAGAGTTAGACCTCAGAATAGAATTGGTGTTTGAAACGGTGGGACCGAATAGTTTTGCCTAAGGGGAATAGAATGGGTGCGAAAGGAGTTCCCTGGCGCCATGTTGTGCGGCCCTTCCGTATTCCTCCAGCGGAAGAGGAAGAACTGCCGAGGGAGGCTAGGTAAGAGGGGCCGGTGTGGCAAGCCCCCGGAGAGTGTAGATCACAGAAGTCAGAGAAGAAATCTGCAAAGAAGGTCGGAGTGGGCAGCTGGTTGAAGGCTGCTGAAGAGTCAGTGAACCCACAGACAAGAGAGAAACCCTTGGGTGGGCAAGCGGAGGCCATTAGTGGCTTTGCAAGACCGTCTCAACGGAATGGTAGTGAGAGAGCGGAGCTGTGGACCAACAGGGTCCCGGTTATTGAGGCCGCACGTTCGGCTGTGAGCTTTGTAAGCACCCGGGCAGAACGGGACCGCACGATCGGTGAATGTTCGTCGTCGATGACCACCACGCTTCTAGTCTGCTCAGGGGATCACTTTTCACCTTGAACTCAGGCCTCTGCCTGCTCAGGTTACCTGGCCAACCTAACTGCCTGAGTTAGAGGTGTGGCATTTTCCGTGCCTCTCCTGCAATAAGATCGTCCTGCCTAGAGCTGATTGATAGTCAACTGCATGTTCTTCCTTCCGTGGCCTTCCTCATAATAGAAAGTGAATTTTGAATGACAACCACAGACACTTGAGGCTCTCACTCTGTCTACTAAGAGTTACCGTTTCTGTTGTTCAGGTCGGGAGCTCATGTGGCACAAGTCTCTTAATAAGAGCTAGTATTGTGGTTCGGAATCTCGTTTGCCCAAGAAACAAGAATGTTCCAAGTGGTCGGGTTGTTACAGTTCATGGAAAACTTCCCATAGAATCAGCATTTGTTTAAACAGGTGTCAGCTTGCTTTTGAGGGCCCCGGGAACAGAAACTTCTATTTCATTACATTTGTTATCGAGGATAATAATTCCCTGAAGGGTTATTATTTCTTGAGTTCCTTTACTTGTTTAGGCAGAAGAAACAGTTCCCTTGGCTCACTGGCAGTCTACCTATTCTGTCCCAGAATTCTGCACTGACCTTTGGACCCACCTAATATTAAACCAACAAAAGAAATTGGCCAAGCCAGGTCCTCTGTTTATTTTCTGACTCTGCTTCGGATTTAGGTGTCTGGTTTCTGTTGCCTCACAGCTACCATATTTGTATCCGGCATGGTATCTGAACTCCTTCGACTTGTTTTCCTGAATTGACTCAGGGTGGTTAATCCCGGATTCTTTCGCTGTGCCAACATTGCTGGGTTGCTGCTTCATTAGAATGGTCCTTTCTGGTTGGGTGGGCTATAACTTACCCCAGTCCACCTGCCTTCAAGGGAGACTTTATTGTCTGGTTCAGCAAGACTCCATTCGAAGCCCTGGCGGTCCCAGACTTGTGAATCTCGGCCACCTCGTTGTAACACTGGCGGCATTTCAGGACCACAGGATGACCCCAGTAATTTCTCTGTGTGTGAACCAGCTGGCCCTCATCTGGGACCTCGGTCTCTCACACACGCCCCCACTCCCAGCCGGCTGTGCCCGTCTTTATCGGAAATTCTCCGAGGATGTACTGGTTTTGATTTCAGAATTATCAAACCCGGCTGATACTGTAAAAAGGTACCTTTCGTTTCTGTTCTGCCATCCCAGAATAAAGAACACTCAGATATTATGAGAAGTCCACGTAAACAACTGTCTATCTGTTGCAAATGCTTTGTTCCCCAAAGTAAGTCACACACAGGAATTAGTCCTCACCATGAATGTCTTTGCCGCCGTCTTCCTGCTAACTCCATATCTCATTTGTGCTCTTGTTCTCCTGTCTCTTGGATTAAAAATACTTCTGTAAATAAACAAAAGCAACTCCTCTGATCCAGGCGCTCCTGTTATGAGATTAGAGCGATTGGGGCCATTCTCCATAAGGCAAGTGTTTCTAAAGCATATTTTTATTATTTGGCCTACTGTAGCACCATTCCGGTTAGCTTCCCTGCATTAGCAAAGTAGCCTGTGTGTCAACACTTCACTGTGCAGCTGAGGCTCAAACCTGAAAAACCAATGCTGACATCTGTGGGTTAATGCTTTTCTAAAACACTCAATTGGTTTTTTAAAAAATCTCTTTGCCGGAATCGTGACATTACATATATATTTTTTTCTTCTGTTTTGTCATGCTGTAGCTGAGGGAGAATGACCTCTGTCCTTAGTCTTAGAACTGAATTAGCCAGGGGTGCCTGGGTGGCTCAGTCGGTTGAGCGTCTAACTTTGGCTCAGGTCATGATCTCCCAGTTTGTGGGTTCAAGCCCCGTGTCGGGCTCTGTGCTGACAGCCAGCTCAGAGCCTGGAGCCTGTTTCAGATTCTGTATCTCCCTCTCTCTGTGACCCTCCCTTGCTCACACACACTCTCTCTCTCTCAGAAATAAATAAAACATTTAAAAATAAAAGAACTGATTTAGCCAGATTTAAATGGCTTTTGCTCTGAATGGTCCCGGCCAGTAGATTGTAAGATCATTGTAACCATGGCAGTATTTGTTTCCTAATATTGTGCTTCTAAATTTAAGTGACGAGGTTCATCAGAGGAAAAAACTCATGTGTCTGTTTCAAGTTGCATTTAAACGATCCCCACTTCATTCTTCTAACATCCGAAGTGGTTGTTTCCTGTGGAGTAGCCGGCGCAGCAATTTGCTTAGTCTCCTGTGGAAGTGGTTTTTTTTGCCCCGGCAAGCAATCTCTTTTCATAAAGCGGGTTTTCTGGGAAGACATACCTAACCATTGCTAACTTTGAAAAATCTAGATAAAAGAATACGAGAAGCTCGAGAGTGAAGAAGACCGCCTTTGCAGAAGCCGACAAATTTATGACACGTACATCATGAAGGAGCTGCTGTCGTGTTCGCATGTGAGTCCTTCTTCGTGTTCCGTTCCTTCAGGATGGGCAGGAGACTGCTCACTGAGTTTCCAGAAAGAAACTAAAATAGGAGGAGGGAGTTTAAAAATCGAACAGTAGGCCCCTAGGATGGGACCTATTTCTTCTCCTCTGTCATTTGTCTCCTGGTAATGCTGATATCAGAGCTGTTGCTTCATCCATTCTGAGCGAATTTCCAAAAGCAGAGCTTTCAGGGCGAAGAAAAATGAGGCAAATAACATTGATGGCTCATTCCGATCAGCGGAAGAAAGGGCTGGTCTCAGGTCTAGACTTTCCAAAGGAAATTAGGCTCTATTGTTGTTAGTTTGGCTGTCCTTTAAATAATTCGGCTAATCAAATATTGGTCAACATAAATTTTAAATGGTTTCTGTGGGTTCATGAGGAAGATCATAATTATTACATTAATTTTATTAATAGTTAAATGATAGTGGAAATATTCCCTCCCCCTCGCCCCTCCTGTAAATCAGATAAATAATCCATTCAGTCATTGGGATAAACTAGGTTCCTAGGAAATTATTCCCCCAGAAGTGAGTCGAATAATTAGCAATAAAAATTTACCACATGGGTGCCTGCGTGGCTCAGTCAGTTAAGCGTCTGACATTGGCTCAGGTCATGATCTCAGGGTTCATGAGTTCGAGCCCTGCATTGGGCTCTGTGCTGACAGCTCAGAGGCTCAGAGGCTGGAGCCTGCTTTGGATTCTGTGTCTTCCTCTTTCTCTGTCCGTCCCCTGCTCATGCTCTGTCTCTTTCTGTCTCTCAAAAAATGAATAAATGTTAAAAAAAAAATTACCACATAATGTCTCTAAGAGAGTTTTCGAAGGGAGTGGCCTCATGGTCCTGGCCTGCTGTGTCCAATGTAGGAGCCACTCACCACCTGTGGCTCTTTAAGCATAGGTTTAAACTCAATAAAATCCAATGGAATGAAAAATTTAACTCCTAAGTTCCTCACGAGCCATATTTCAAGTGCTCGATAGCCGCACGTGGCTGGTGGCTCCGGTATTGGACAGCACAGGTACACACCATTGCTGTCATTGCAGAATGACATTGGAGCAGACGGCACTGGCCAGGATCATGATTTATTTCGGTGCTCCTGTATTTATTGTGTCATGCACAGTCGTAACGGACATCTGTAGCTAACGGGGGTACCTCTTGTGGCATGCATTTCTTTTTTCTTTGATGTTTATTTATTTTGAGACAGAACGAGCACGCGCTAGCAGGGGTGGGGCAGACAGAGGGAGAGAGAAACCCTAGTAGCCCCCAGGCTGTCAGCGCAGAGCCCGCCGTGGGGCTCAAACTCACAAACCACGACATCGCGACCCGAGCCAAAATCAAGACTGAGCCACTCAAGGGCCCCGCAGTAGACAGAAATCCTGAGTGGAGCTAATGGCTGATGCTCTGTACTTTGCTACCTTGCCAGAAAATGGCTGAACCTTGGAAAACGCTGGAAGTTCTGTGGGGATGCCTCTGAAACTAGTTTTCATGTAGCTCAGCAATTCAGAGGGTTTTTTGGCAGTGTATGTGCGTTCTAAGCGTTCCTTCTCAGGGTGCCTTATTAAAGAAGGTGTAATTTGAAGTTTTGGGGGGGAGAACAGAATGTGTAGTTCATGTTGGTGCAGGCTCCGTTCTTTACAGAGCCATTTCCCCTCTGCTGTGGTCACGGCAAGACTTCCCTTAACCTCCAGCCTTCTACCACACGGATTCACTTTGTAGTCCCGGCATTTAACGTGTGTTTCCACACATTATGTATGTATGTATGGAAACGTGTGTTTCCATAGATTTGTTTGGTCTTACCTAGTGGAATGTTTACATTGCCAGAACCTCCGATGTTAGCCAATTAAGGAACATATGCATTTAATAAAGTGATAGTAAGGTTTTTTCCCCCTTTTTAAAAATCACGGTTAATCCTAAATCCTTGTGGGTCTAGATATGTTGGTCAGGTGCCCTTGTGCTCATCATCCTTCTCAACATGGCATCTAAGAACTCCAGAAATTCAGAGGGACAAGCCTCTGTGCAGATTGCCCATAAATATCCCAACCGATGTCCAAAGAATGCACGTCAACATAATTACCATAGGCTCCTGACTAGTAACTGTGTTCAATTATATATTGTGGTATCGTGTAACATAGTCTTACATTTGATCTTTGTGAAAAAAATACTGTTTTCTGATTTTTTTTTTAAATAAAAAAGCCATTCTCGAAGCAAGCTGTAGAACATGTACAAAGCCACCTCTCCAAGAAACAAGTGACATCCACTCTTTTCCAGGTAAGGCAAAATTATTTCAAAATAAATACAGCTGGCCCTTGAACTACATAGGGATGAGGGGCACTGACCCCTCCCCTGCAGTCGAAAGTCCCCATATAACGTTTGATTCCCACCCGCAAACTTTACTAATGGCCTTTGTTGACCAGGAGCCTTATCAATAACATAATCAGTTGATTAACACTTATTTTGTATGTTTTAGGAATTGTATTCTGTATTTTTATACTAAACTGGAGAAAAGGAAATATTAAGAAAATTATAAGGAAAATGCGTTTGCAATATGGTACTGTAAAAAATCAACATATAAGTGGACCTGTGTGGTTCAAATTCCTATTATACAAGACTCACTGCAGGTTGTTCTCTGTAAAGGGATGCACACTGCACAAATGAGCCAGGTCTAGCCCTGAAATTGCTCAGAGACCCTGGGCTGGCACTTGTCCGCAGTGCCGCAGCCTCCTGATGTGCAAAATGAGGAGAGGGATTAACTCTTTCCCTGTGGTTACCTTTAGCTCTGATTCCGTGAGATAGAAAGTCAATAAGTAAAATAGCTAATTAAAAAAAAACTTACTCCATGGATCCATTAGCTTTTAGTCTTTAAAACTCAGCATCGATGCCGATTATCGAGACTTGTGTGAATACAAGTGCTACATAACTTACGGAGGCCAGTGCAGCACGCAAGACATGGGACCCCTTGGTCAGAAATTAAGAATTTCAAGATGGCGACAGCAGGGCACCAGATCAAACACCAGGCTCTTGAGTGCCAGCCCTGTGGGACTGCACCAGTGACACCCGGAAAACCAACTCTGGTCACTTGGGAAGCGTCTGTGGCTTAGGGATGTGACCTGTCCTTCCCTCCCCGGAACGTGCAGTTGAACAGTGCGTGTAACTGTTAAGTAACTGATCACAGTGATGAATCTGTTACTGAAAACCGGGCAAGCACCGCGAAGGGCAGGTGCAAGAGTGGGAACCTTCACTGGTCCGAGTCTCATCAGTTTCTGTTGTAGATTCCTATTTACACAGTTTGGAATTTCTTTTCCCTCTTTTCCAGCCCTACATAGAAGAAATCTGTGAAAGTCTTCGAGGCAACATTTTTCAAAAATTTATGGAAAGGTATGAAACTTTGTATATATTAGTATACATATGAAATCTTGCATAGGGGTATCTCCTTTTACCCAGTGAGCACTGTCCTTAAAATGTGTGTTGATTTATTCATTCGACAAGCACTGAGCTGTGCGTTAGACTGGTACCTCAGTACTTTAACGTATTATTTAGGATTTGCATATCTTAATGTCTCTTCCTCTTGAGTCACTTTAGCTTCAAAATGGCCTAAGGTTTAAATAGACTATGGAACAGCAACATTAGAAGTAGCTTATTGGTACACGCTTGCTCATGAAAGCCTGTTCTATAACCTTATTCATTGGTTTGCACTTTGAGATCCTGTCCCCCAAAGTGGGTCCAGCTTGCACTTGATTCTTTTTTCTTATATATATGTTTTTAACATTTATTCGTTTCTGAGAGACAGAGAGAGAGCACGAGTGGGGGTGAAGCAGCGAGAGAGAGAAAGAGAGAGAGACAGAATCTGAAGCAGGCTCCAGGCTCTGAGCTGTCAGCACAGAGCCCGATGTGGGGCTCGAACTCATGAACTGCGAGATCGTGCCCTGAGCCGAAGTCGGATGCTTAACCACTGCGCCACCCAGGCACCCCTGCACTTGACTCTTTATGTAATAGAACTGAAGGGTCTAGGCAGACATCTGCGCTTATATATATTATTACGATTCCGGATAAATATGTTCCCTTTGAGTGACTCAGACTAAATGTGCGTGTTTGTCATACAAAACCCTGAAAGTATGCAGTGATGCCTATAAAAGTGCCCAGCTCCTATGCCTTTAAGGCACCCAGCAGTCAGGGGGTCCACCAGGATTTTGAGTATTTCTCTCTGATCAAGCACCAAGGGAATCGGGCCTTTTCTTAAGCCGGATCTGCATTCGCACTGACTGTGCGCTTCTCCACAAACTCGGCTAATTTCTAGACAATCGACATGATGATCGTGTCTGGGCGCTGGAGCAGCCCCGCAGCTGCTCAGTAATTGCCCTTTAAAAACAAATGCTTCTTCGCTGTGGGTCCCCCCCCCCCATAGTCTCAGGACTAAAGTAATTAAAAAAAAAAAACCCAAAAGCATGGGGTTGTGATTCCACTAGAGTTCAAGAGACAATTTTACCCTGGAGCAGAGTCAGTACTTGGGGAAACTAATATGCATCCAAATGATTATTACACTTTCCTGCTTAGGAGTAGAGGCTTTGCCAAAAAGCAGTGGCTCTCATGCCGAGGGGCGAGGCCGGCTGGGTTTCAGCAGGAGTCCTTCCTGCCCGCACTGTCTCCATCTCTGTTGGCTCAAAAACCTGACCTTTCCCAACTCTTGGCTCAGCCGAGAGCTTTTACGTGATCGTTGGGGCAGAGGGAAAAGTCAGGGATGGTAATGAAAATCGGGGAGGGGGTCCTGTAGCTCTTTGCTGTTAGATTCTTTCACGAGCCACCAGGCCAGCCTTCCTCTCATTTTTAACCCCCTGGACGAGCCTTTGGGGTTTAGTGCCACCAAAAAAAAAAAAGAAAAGAAAAAAAATCCCAGCTGTTTGTGTGTTAGGCCAGCACATGTACTGGATTTTCTGAAACCGTTCACCTTAAAAAATGAATTTCTTCGGGGCGCCTGGGTGGCGTAGTTGGTTAAGCGTCCGACTTTTGCTTGGGTCATCATCTCGCGGTTCGTGGGTTTGAGCCCCGCGTCAGGCTCTGTGCTGACTGCCAGCTCAGAGCCTGGAGCCTGTTTCAGTCTGTGACTCCCTCTCTCTCTGACCCTCCCCTGCTCACGCTGTCTCTCTCTCTCTCTCTCCTAGAAATAAATAAAAAATATTAAAAAAAAGTGAATTTCTTCATTTTTACACTGCCCTGGGTTCTTTTTATGCTGCCACAGCTCACAAGAGAATTTAAAAACTCCACCGTCAGACCTAGAGTTTTGCACTTGGGTTTTACAAAGCGTGGCCCCTCCATAAATAGAAGCTTGTAGTCTTTGGCCTCAGCGGCACTGGCCACGCCCCTCAAGGGCCTCTCGGTGAAGGCAGTTTCCCCGGGGGCCTGCACCGCGGCCTGGTAACAACGGGAAAATCTTCAGCAGGGCCTCAGCTCGTCTCTTGCCTTCAGTCGAGGCAGCCGGGGACTTAGGGCGAAGTTCAGGCAGGGCTGAATCTGGGCTGAGGTTTGTGAGCCTCAGTGAACTTGAACTGCCCAGCAGTCGTAAGCCCAAGCGAGTCACAGACCGGGGTCAAAACTGCTTACCCTACCCCCCTCACTGCACCCTGGTTGTTTTTGGGTCTTTAACCTCTGCTCCTCCCTCTGGGGTGGCCATGTGTCATCTGCAAGGACGCTGGCTCTCAGGAGCCCTCCGTTGCCTGGGTTCTGCTCTGTCCTCAGGCTCAGCCTCTTCTGTCAGGAAGAAGTGCCCATTCTGGTCCGAGCCATTGACTAGAAATAGTGCTCAGGGAACCTCCACGGACATGTAACTGACCCCGGATGCCCTGGGGGCTGTCTGTACTTTCTAAAGAAGAACTTAGAACTTGTTACAGCAGACCCACTCCTCATGGGCAAAATGTGTGTTTGAGAGTGTTCTTTTTTTTGGGGGGGGTGTTCTTTTGGGACATGGTATGTGTTGGGATTTGGTTCCCTTGACTCTTCTCTTGGTCAGCAGGACGGTTTGTTAATCCTCCCCAGCACGTTCACAAGTTCGTGGAACGTGCCAGGTCACCGGCCCCTGTTGCCAGCTCCGAGCTCTAGAGTCCACGAGAAAAGGCAGTAGAGCTATAACCCAACACGCCAAGCGGATTTCAGGGGGGCAGCCCTGGGTTTGTAAGCACAGAGAACACCCCAGTGTGGGTTTGCCTCTTGCACTCATCATACTTAAAACAAACAAACAAAAAACCCAAAAAAACAAAACGTTTGAAATAATTCTCGGAAACTCTCCGAATGTAATTTTGCTAACCTCACAGAGATGATAAGGGAGATCAGTGAAGCACTCTGTAGGTGTCATTTTAGATTCACTGACAAAAGATGCCCCAGAATCACAAGGAGTTCTGCTTTTGATTTCAACTTGATTATATTAGTCAGAAATATTTTTAAAAAATCCTTAGAAGGCATGTTAAATGAAACCCCCAGGAAACTGGGATATTTAGATGCCTTAAGGCATTCTGTTACAGTGCTGATAATTCCCATCCCCTGCACTTCCTGAGTACTCTCTCTCCCTCCCCTTCTCCCTTTCCCTTTCATTCATTCATTCACTCATTCATTCACACAAAGAACCCTGGATACTGTGCCTGTGTCAGGAATTGTGACGGGGGCCAGGTGAGACCCAGCAATTGCCAAGAATATTCCTTGCCTTTGAGGAGCATTCAATCTAGAATGAACTTCTTTTGAAAAACTGTTTTGAAACACTGTAGACAGCGCTGCTCATGAATTAATGACAATCCCCCATGTCTGTATTAGAATAGATGTGGGATAGGTATTTTTCTTGCTTCCTAGAAGAAAAGTCTATTCATCAAGCAGTTGAGTAAATTGTGGGAGCACCTCAGCTCAGTAGGATTTAGCGCCTCTTGTGGTTGTAGCCTGAGGGGCGTTTCCTCCGGCAGCATTTGTGTGTGGGAGCAGCGGTACCTGGTCTGGGCTCAGGTCCAGCCCCACCGCTTCTCTCACTGTGTGACCTTGGCCGCGCCTTGGTCTCCTCAGCTGTAGAATGGGTGGCGGCGTTCCTGGTCATTGGAGTTACTACTCTTACCGCCGGAGGCTGTAGGCGACCAGGGCCTGGCCCAGCCGGGTGTTTGCTGTTCTTAGAATTCTTTACCAACATTAGTTTTCTTGTCACTTAGAGCCGTATGGCCCAGTGTGGAAGCCGCTAGCCACGTGTGACTCCTGAGCCTTTGAAATGGCCGATGTGACAAGTGTGAATGCACATGAGCTCTAAGTGCAAGGCACACGCGCTGAAGTTTCAAAACCAAATGTAGAAACAAGATTCTACAATGCCTCGTTAACTAATTTTATACGAATTACGTGCTGAAGTTACAATGTTTTTGCCCTATTGGGGTTAAAGAAAGTGACATTACTCACTTTAAACCAGCAACGTGGCTCACGTTAGGGCTTCTCTTGCTGGTGGTGATTCAGATAAAGACGCAGTAATCCCAGTTTAAGGGAAACGTGCCATCTTCCCCTGAATCCTAAAACAAGGCCATGCATCTGGGGGCCGCTTTGTGAAAAGGTGTTGCAGACAACGTGCCCCCGGTCGAGAAGCACCACGGGTGTCCCCGTCCTGGCTGGTCTATTATCACTGCCCTATGCGCCCGACTCTGGCGACTTGTGACTCTGCACTAACCAAGACCATATTCTTTCTCAGCGACAAGTTCACCCGATTTTGCCAGTGGAAAAACGTAGAGTTAAACATCCATGTGAGTATCCTCTTAATTCTTTCCCTTTTTTTTTTTTTTTAAATAAAAACTTCCTCTGGCTTCACTTCGTGAGAAAATACTTTATCCCGGAGCACACTCCCACGGGTAAAGCGCCGCTAAACAGATGTCGCCCTTACAGCTCTAACGTATGAAGAACTCATCCCCCCCATACCCGGTTTTGTAAACAGCTCGAGGTCTCATTCTCTTTTTTCTGATTCATATAAGAATGTGTTTATTTACTTAATAAAGGGTATTTTAAGCTGTGATTGACCCACAGAAATTGTAGTAAAAAAATACAAGTCCCCTACATAAGGGACTTCCCATATGCCCTTGTCTTTCACCACCCTGGTTAAGGACTCTTTTCTCTTTCTTATTATTAGGTCTCATCTTGGAATAAGAATGATGGCATCTTTTATTAGGCCAAGGTTTCATCTCCTTTTTTTTTTTTTTTAAATTATATTTGAGAGTGAGAAGAGCAGCCCTCACTTCTAACACACATTTCCTGCAAGGCTCTTCTGTGTCCAGTGTTCGACCTTGGGTTCTGAGGGGTGTCCCCTTGCTTCACTTTTAGAACCCATGTTTCTTTCTTTCTTTTTTTTCTTTTAAATTTTTTAATGTTTATTTATTATTTTTGAGAAAGAGACAGAGCATGAACAGGGGAGGGGCAGACAGAGAGGGAGACACAGAATCCAAAGCAGGTCCAGGTTCTGAGCTGTCAGCACAGAGCCTGACGTGGGGCTCGAACTCACAAACCACAGGATCATGACCTGAGCTGAAGTCGGCCACTTGACCAGCCGAACCACCCAGGCACCCTATGCCCTTGTTTCTTGATACAGCCTCTTTTACCTTCCCCTTCGTGTCAGTTTGTGAGTAAGAAAAAGAAATAATCAACTGTATTGTATTTTTTTTTTTAAACTTGAGGGTACCGTTGGGAGAAGCAGGGTTTTTTTTTTTTTTTTTTTTTTTTTTTTAAACTTCCCCTTTCTTTCACGTTTCCTGGCAGGATTGTAGAAACAAGAGGGAAATAACACGTTTTTCAAAATATCCTTTATATTTGCCATAGATCTTTCTCACGCTTCTTTGGCAGACCCCATGTGCTCACGTCCTGCTGTCCCCGAGCATCAGATGTGAAGCCTGTGGGCCCAGTTAGCTGCGGCTGCAAACATGGTGTTTCCAGGGCTGTCTGGGGGAACCTTCAGACCTGGCCCTTAACTTGCCAGGATGCATAAGCTAGTAGGCCATTTGCTCTTATCCGACTGCCCCTTCAGAACGTCTGGCTCACTATCTGCCTTTGTACCATCTAAGAGTATTTTTTTTTTAATTTTTAATGTTTATTTTTGAGAGAGAGAGACAGACCATGAGTGTTGGAGGGGGCAGAGAGGGAGGGAGACACAGGATCCGAACCAGCCTCCAGGCTCCGAACTGTCAGCACAGAGCCTGACATGGGGCTTGAACCCACGATCCATGAGATCAGGACCTGAGCCGAAGTCGGACGCTTACCTGACAGAGCCCCCCAGGCTCCCCGGTACCATCTAAGAGTATTAAAGCTACGTAGAAAGCGAGGCATTGCTGAGATACTGACACGAGGAAAGGGCTTATGAATGAAGCCTCTTTATACACTTTCCTCCTATGTCGGGTCTTGTTTCATGCTCACATGCCCAGCGCGAGTCCTAGCGATTCCCTGATGTTATCGATAAAAAATTCACATGGCCAGGCATCCGCCGAGTTTTCTCATCATATGGCCCATGGATGCCCTCGATGTAGACTTATTTTTTTTTGCCATGACAGTTCCTGGAATTGCTGAGCTGTTCCCACACTTCCGGCTTCAGAGTAGCTGAGATTGCTTTTCATTGGGACTAGAAATTTCACGCTCCCTGGCCCTCAGGGCATACATCTTATGACCTAAAAGGCAGGAGATTGGAAAAACAGTGTGACTGGGCTCCCACTCTCTCCTCTTCCCGTTTGCCTCCCTTTTGTGCATTTTGGGGCTGGAGCAGATGGCGGGTTTAGAAAGTCTTGCAACTTTGCACATCGGGTCTTACAGTCTGAGGAATCAGTCACAGAAAGGGCAGGTCCCTCTATCAGAATTACTGTTTTAGTGACTGACCGTGGTTTGCGTGAAAACAACAGCATAATTTCAGTGCAGTTCTCTGTTTTCATACCGTGTTTTGAATTCACAGTTGACCATGAATGATTTCAGCGTGCATAGGATCATCGGACGAGGGGGATTCGGCGAAGTGTACGGTTGCAGGAAAGCAGACACTGGGAAAATGTAAGCTCTCTGTGGGCTTTATGCTTTGCATCAAAAGAAAACACCTACCTCGATTTGTGAAAGCCCCTGACCTCACTCCTGAAGTGACTTAACCTCCGAAAGAAATGGGCTGTTTGTTGTGTCACATCGTAAATGAGAATAGTTGGCTAGAACTTCCATCTCTTAGGGCTAAATGGGAAGTTAACGGGTAACTATGTGTCATGAGCCCCCATGGCTCGGGCCGTGGGCGAAGGAGTCTGGGATCTAGAAGTGACCAAGAAGGGCCATTCCGTACAGCCTGCCGGGCCAGTCCCGGCAAAGAATGCTCTGCTCTGCAGGGGAGAGACCTTCTCTTCTAGATGGTGACCCACCCATGATTTAGCGTATGCACTTTTTGGTGGCGTTACATTCTGGGAGATGTCAGTTCCCCAGATGGTAGCTCAAGCACTGGTGAGGAGGGTGCCCTGCTAGGTCACAATCGTGGGGCTCCGTCACTGTCTCTGTCACTGAGCTTACAGGTGCTTGATGTGAGGCCAGTTACATGCATGTGAGCCAGGTGTGAAGCTTTTCCAGAAAGTGAATGGTAGAGTCCTTAAGTGGTGCGGGTGTGGGGCGGGGTTTTTAGAAGCAGTTTGCTTATGTGAGCGTATATCTAAAAGCAAAAGAGAACGGGAAATACGGTTTGATAGACCCAGAGCTACACGTTGGATCAAGTGACAGGCCTTTTTAGAATAGCAGCAAAGTGGAATAGTGTGTGTGGCTTGGTTTGTCACCTTACTGAGTCGGTGTAAGAGGAGCGAGTGGGGTGGGAGAATTCAGGGTCCACCTCCCCCACCACAAGGTCATCACTCAGCCTCTGCTCGGGTCCTCCCCATGACTGGGCTCGGACAGCTTTGCCAGGCTGCCCTCGTAGGTTTTACACATGTCCAGTGATGGCCATGATCTTCATCATTTGGGGGCTGAAGTTTACCTTCAGTAACTGTGCCCATGGATCTTCCTGTTTTGGGGCCCATGTGGGGTGGACCCAGTGGCTGGAGTGAGACAGCGGCGGGTCCTGCTGAGACAGGATACCTGGTGACCCAAGGTGCGGGTCCTGGTGTCCCACGACCGGGTCAGACCCGGCTCCCATTCCCAGGCTGGCACAAACGAGGTCTGTGCCTTCTCTCAGCCTCTGCAGCTGAGTCTGTAGGGGAGGGAGACTCCTTCCCAGTTGTGAGAATTGAACAGAGAAATACATTGCAAAGCATGCAGATCGCTGCCTATCCCATAGTCCAGGTTAGCAAGCGGTCCTCGGCAGCCCTGTCTTCCGTCCCCACCCTGTACCCCCGCGGTGGACTTTGCTGCTAAATGACGCTCTTGCTTTGGCGTTCAGTCCATTTTGCCAAATGTGTTCCCTGGCCTCCCTCACTGCTGCGCACCCAGGAAGTCAGGAGTTCATCTGCCGCATGATGTGCAAGTCAGTAATATCAGCATGGGTCTCTGTGTTATGTTGGTTGTTTTATGTGAGTCTCTGTGTGTGGAAAAGTGCCTTCCGCTTTCCAAAGCAGGGGTACACACTTACCGGGAGTCCCACAGCTAGGAAGTGGCTGGGCTCAGTCCCTGTGGATCCCAGCCCACCCGGGGACTGCCTCCTCCCGCACTGAGAAGCCAGTGGCAGCCCACTTGCTCAATCCAGGGGTTCAGGGCTTCTTGGGTCTGCAATTTAAACATTCTACCAAATGGCAGCCTGATAGGGGCTGGTGATAGAAGTGGTATGACACCGTCTGAAAATTCATCATAGGACTTAAATAAAGAACACGACACTTCCTACATTCTCCTGTTCGATCCCTTAGTTAAGCAGATTCACGTCCGTCAGTGGATTTGTTATGAAGAACCCCTGGGAGAGTGGATAAAAGGACCAAATTTGGGGGCAGCTGGGGAGCTCCGCCGGTGGAGCACTGTCTATTGATTGCAGCTCAGGTCATGATCCCAGAGTTGTGGGATCGAGCTCCGCGTTGGGCTCCATGCTGGGCGTGGAGCCTTTTTGAGATTTTCTCTGCCTCTCTCTCCCTACCACCTGCTCTATGCTGCTCCTGCGCACGCTCTTGCTCTAAAAAGAAAAAAAAATAGCAAAGTTGAACATCTCTTTCTTTTGCTGAGTCATAATGCTGTAAGTTATGATTGGTTAGAAACCAGTGGATTTTCTGTGTCCTGTCACAGCCAGACAAACATCCGTATTATGTGCGGGGACCTCCTAAAGTGGTCCCTCAGTGGGGACTCACAGTCCCACACAGAGTTCTGAAGCCCCTGTACAAATGTCCTTTCAGCTTTCTGCCATGCTGCTGACAAATTGTCCTTCCTTCTTTAACCTGCGATTAGAGAGAATGCCAAATAACATGTCTGCAGTACCTTAATAGAAGCTAGTTTCAAGTCTTCATAAACCTTAAGATGTCAGCTGTTTCTTCTCCACTAACTTTACTATGGACATCTATGGATACTTTTTATTATTTGGAAGATGATAAATATCAGGATTAAAAACAAATCAGGGGCGCCCGGCTGGCTGAGTCATTGGGACATGAGACTCTTGATCTCAGGGTGGTGAGTTTGAGCCCCATGCTGGGTGCAAAGATTACTTTAAACAAACAAAAAACAACCAATCAAATAACATTTTAGAATGTGCCTTTTTGAGTATGTGCCTGCCTTTTTCATTTTGCTGGTTGCCAGTGTTTGAGCTTTTCACTCTGCCCTCTTGCAAAATCTTAACCACTGCTGAAATCACAGTTCCTAAAATTACACACATCACCGCAAGACATACATAGTAGTAACTAAACAGCAACAAAATGTACAACATTTTATTTTCACCCAATTTATTATTATCCCTCTACTTTATGTTCTCATTTAACTGGAACTTCTATTCGTGTAATGGCTGAAATATCTTAATTATTGCTTGATTTAAAAAAAAATATTATTTTGATTAAAGAAATTTTTTTAAAGAAACAATATTTTATTTTATTTATTTTTGAGAGAGAGCGAGCGAGCATGAGGGAGAAGCAGAGAGAGAGGGAGACTGAGAATCCCAAGCATGGAGCCTGGTGTGGGGCTCGATCTCGCAGACCATATGATCCATGACCTGAGCCGAAACCAAGAGGCCTATGGATGCTCAGCCGACTGAGCCACCTGGGTGGCCCTGAGACCTTTTCATTTTCGAATAGCTTTAGGTTTACAGAAAAGGTTCAAAAACAGCACAGGGAGTTCCCGTAACCCCCACCCAGTAGCTCTGTCTTACATTACTGCGGAACATTTGTCACAACAAATGAACTAATATCGATACATTATTATTAACTTGAGTCTCTCCTTTTTTTTTTTTTTAAATTTTTTTTTACTTTTTACCCAATGGCTTTTTCTGTTAGCCAGATCCCGTGTTATGTTCAAGTCATCCTGTCCACTTAGGCTCTTTAGACTATGTAGTTTCTCAGACCTTCCCTGTTTTGAGGGGTGGGCCGCCTTGCGGAGGGCTGGCCCCGTGTACTGTAGAATGTCTTCCAGTTGGGGCGTGCCCTCCTCGTGGTTATCTGGGGCTGTGGGCTTTTGGAAACAAGACGCCAGTGGCAGCAGGCCATTCACATTGAGTCGTATCACGGGTGCCCGTCATTAACATGACTCCCCACGGTCGATGCGGACCTTGACTGCCTGCTTGAGGTCGCATTTGTCAGGCTTCTCCACCCATAACAGCCCTGTCCTCTCTCCTTCACACTGTTCTCTTGGAAAGGAGCTCACCGCGTGGAGCCCCCACCCAAGGAGTGAGGAGTGATGCTCTGCGTTGAAATTTTCTCTTAATACGTGCAGAATTTAAAAATATACATATACATATATATTTTGCGTGATACTTGGCATGTGCCATTTTGCCTCTTTAAAACACTTCCCAAATCTTTAGAATCTTTCTCAAGTACGACGTGGATCGTTTAAAGCAGCCTGGATTATTTCCAGTATAGCTTTTTAAACATTATTTCTGTTTCCAGGTATGCAATGAAATGCCTGGATAAGAAGAGAATCAAGATGAAGCAAGGAGAAACGTTAGCCTTAAATGAGAGGATTATGTTGTCTCTTGTGAGTACAGGGGTGAGTATTCTGTTTGGAGCGCTGCTTGCTCTCCAGTCTTTGCTGGTTGGTCGGTTTTCTGGATTGAGCCAATTTATTTAAAATACAGGCATTCTTTTCCAGCAAATGATGCAGCCAGCCAGTTCTCTGGTGGGTGAGCGTTTATAGCAGGGAAGAGCGGCACTAAGTTAATATAAATAGTGTAGAATCCGCATATTATCTCTGTTTAACTTGGGAGTTAGGGAAGTGCTAGTGGCCATCATTACGCACACCCACCACTTCTCCCTTCAGTGGCTGTTTATGACTTTCTTCTCTGTGGCATGTGGTTGCTGAGATGGCAGGAATAAGCGTGGCAATGACAGCTAAGTCACTGGCCTCGAGTTAAGCACTGACTGCATGGCATAGGACTGACCCAGAGGAGAAGTGCAGAGAATGTAGCTCTGGGCCTCTGTGAACAAACAGAGAGGAGGCACCTAGGGTTAGGGTCTGAATTGCACTTGGGGCATCACGCCGTCACGAGAAGGTGACTTTGCCTTCGCGATCCTCGCTGCTTTTCCCCTGCCGTCGTGGACTTCAGTCATTTCCTTTTCCAAGACGATGTTTCTGCCTTTTGGACATTTCATTTGTCTGTCAGCCTAGCATTTTTAGCTCAGCCTTGTGTCAGAACCTTCTACCCCGTGTCTTCTTGCAAAACAGCACCCCATTCTGGCTGCTTTGCAGTGCATGGTCTGACCCTCGAGCAAAACCTTAGCTTTTATGTATTTGAAACAGATCTATGTAAAGATATCCAGAAAAACTCTGTGTCCCAGAACCCGGGGCAGGTCTGCGTGCACCAGCGGGCCTGCCACTCAACGTGCAGAGGAGATCAGGGGCGCAGGGTCTCCAGGGGAAGGCAGGAGATGAGAGTGGAGTGGCCAGACCCATGCCGAGTACCTCCCTCATGAATTTGAGGCTGAACGCCAAGCCAAGATGGTTTATATGCAATGAGATATATTGGGGATGGTGTCGCCTCCAGATATCCTAGCTGGTTTCTAAACGGGGTCATTCTCTCCCACACGGCGAAGGAATCAGACTTTGGTGGTGAGTCAAAGAATCCTTTCCAACCAGTAAGCAAGGAACCGGAGGCCCAGAGAATAAATATCCAAGGTGTGGAGACAGCTCATTAAAAATTAATATTTTAATTACCACTTAAAATCTGCAGTAACTCATGTTTGCAATTTAAGGCAATGACATTTCCAATAGAAACTAGAAATGAATGCCACTCATACTGATTCCAACAGCGTGCGAGCTGCTCAGCTTCCATTCCAACTAGTTGCGACCTCAGTCACGCACCCAGGGAAACTCTTACTTGAGATGCCCCGTGTCCAGATGTTTGGAGGTAGAGGCACATAGAAATTATTTATAGCTACAGTGCTCTTATTTATTACGGTTGAGCTCAATTACGATAACCTTTTACGTCAGTAAAATAATAAATAAAACAAGCTGGACCAGGTGATTTTTTTTTTTTAAGAGTCTTGCCTATCCAGAAAGCCTGTGATTCTAAATCCACAATTCACGTCCCATCTTAATAACATATGCTCTTAAGTGAACCTTTTTTTGCCTTGTGCCATTTCCTTGGAGCTACCATTAGAAGGCTCATAATCCCATTGTGTTCAGAAATACCCCTTTGGCAGGGTCCGCTGTCTCCTTGGTGGAGGGAGTGCAGATGCCCTCTGTAGCTGGGCAGGACTCTGGCCTCACTGAGTTCTGGCTCCACCTGCCTCTCTGCTCTGCAGATCAGTGGCCCATCAGATCAGGAATCAGAGTGTGTGGGGACCCCGTTCAGGAAGAGGCAGAATGAACCATTTTCAGCAGGCTATTAGAAAGGTACTTCCCTAAGTGCGAGGGGGACAGTGCCTCCACCTCCAGGAAGGCCATGTGGCTTTTAACAGAAAAATGAAACCACTTTTATTTTGCAAAATCAGCTGTGAAATCAGTAATCACTAAAACCATCTCAATAGTATTTTAAGGCAAACTAGGTAATCACAGAATGAAATTTGTAATCCATTCTGGAAGATGCGTGGAAATTATATTCAAGTTCACAAATCTCTGGTATAGAAAGGAGTCAGATTTATTAGTACACCCTTAATACAAAGGTTTGGTTGGACAGAGGTGCCTGGGTGGCTTAGTCGGTTGAGCGTCCGACTTTCGCTTAGGTCATGAACTCGCGGTTCGTGGGTTCGAGCTCCGCGTTGGGCTCTGTGCTGACTGCCAGCTCAGAGCCTGGAGCCTGTTTCAGAGTCTGTGTCTCCCTCTCTCTCTGACCCTCCCCTGCTCATGCTGTCTCTCTCTCTCCTAGAAATAAATAAAAATTAAAAAAATATATACAAAGGTTTGGACAATGCAGATTCAGTGTAGCAATTATTCTGTTGAAACCTGGCTATTTTCTGTGGAATTTAATAATTTTTTTGTTTCTGTTAAGAAAGTAGATATAGATGTGTGGTGTTTTTTTTGTGCTTTGCCCGTGTTTGGACCTGGCATTTTAAGTGTACTGTCTTGGGTCTGTACTTCTCTCGCTCAGCACTGCTTGTGAGATTTACCGGTGTCATCGCACGTGGCCGCAGTGCGTTCTGCAGTTAAACGGCAGAGGTCTGCGTGCTGCGCATGGCTCGTGGACCAGATGTGGCTTGTGGCCTTTGTTCCATACAGCCCTGAACCAGCCATGGGTTTACACTCCTAAGGGATCATATAGAAATTAAACAAAGATGTGACAGAGATTGCACGTATAGAAATTAAACAAAGATGTGACAGAGATCGCACGGAGCCTGCAAAACCGAAAATAATTCGTGTCTAGTCCCTTGTAGAAGAAACTTGGTGACCCTGGCCGTATAGCGTCCCCTGCATGAACGTGCTGCAGTTCATGTATCCATTCTAACACGGATAGACATTCAGGTCATTTTCCGGCTTTTTTGAACAGTGCTGTGAGGAATGTTCTCTTGCAGTTCTCTTGGCGCACATACTTGCGGGTTGCTGTGAGGGGCTGGCCCTGCGGTGGAAATGCTGGGTCATGGGGCGTGCAGACGGCGCCCAGCTTCGGCACACAGCACCAGCCAGTTTGCGAAAGCGGTTGTTAGCGCCGTGAGCTCCTAGAAGCCGTAGCTGGGGTCCCATGTACACCGTATCTTTCCAGCCACTTGGTATTGTCAGTACTTTTAACTTTACCCATTCTTGTGGGTTTCAGCGATGACACATGGCAATGACTCGTTTCCTTGATGACCATTGATGTCCAGCATCTGTTCATAGGCTTCTGAGCCATGGGATACCCTCTTATGTGAAGTGCCTGCCTTCTTTGTTTGCTTGCTTGTTTTTCCTTTCTTTCTTTCTTTCTTTCTTTCTTTCTTTCTTTCTTTCTTTCTTTCTTTCTTTCTTTCTTTCTATTGTTACTATTACTACTACTACTGTTTTTTGCCATTGTTCTGTTGGGTTGTCTGCCTTTTTCTTTATTGATTTCTGAGAGTTCTTTATATATTCTAAATGTGAGTCCTTTATGCGTTTATGGATCGCAGATACCTTCTCCTATCTTGTGACTTGCCTTTTTAGTCTCTTACCAGTGTCTTCTGAAGGACAGAAGTTCGTAATTTTGTTTTTGTCCAGTTTTGCAGTATTTTCACTGGTAGTGCTTTTTGGTGGCCTAAGAAACCTTTACTTACCCTAGGGTCACAAAGATAGTCTCTTCCGTGTTCCTCTAGAAGCTTTATTGTTTCCCTTCAGATCTCTGTCTTCCTGGAGTTGACTTTAGTATGTGGTGTGAGGTAGGGGTGGGCGTCCACATTCCTTTGTACAGAAACCCGTTTGCTCCAGCATCAGTGATCAGAAAGGCCATTCTTTCCCCTACCCTGTTGTGTCACTTCATCACAGAGCAGTTGACCATGTATGTGTGAGTCTGTTTCAAGATCCTCAGTTCTGTTCTCTGGGTCTGTTTGTCTCTCCTTGGGCTACTACCACACCGTCTGATTTATTGCTGCTCTGTGACAAGTTTTGGGGCGCCTGGGAGGCTCAGTCAGTTAAGTGTCAGACTTTGGCTCAGGTCACAATCTCATAGTTCGTGGGTTTGAGCTCCATGTCGGGCTCGGTGCTGACAGCTCAGAGCCTGGAGCCTGCTCCAGATTCTTTGTCTCCCCCCCACCCCTTGCTCATGCTCTGTCTCTCTTTCTCTCAAAAAAAACCCCACAAATATTTAAAAACATATATATTTTTTAATATGTATATAACATAAAAATAATACTATATATGTGTGTATGTATTTGGCATATATATTTCTGTATATTATATATATTTATATATGTAATACATATATTTATATATATAACATATATGCTTATGTATATATATATAATATATATAGTAAGCCTTAATATCTGGTACTGTGACTTTTCTGGCTTTTTCTTCTAGAGTAGATTTTTCTCAGCTGTGTACATCTCCATATAAATTTTGGAAACAGCTCATTGATTTTCACTTTAATTAAAATTGTATTGGGGTGACCAGGTGGCTCAATTGGTTGAGCGTATGACCATGTCATGATGTCACACTTTGTGAGTTTGAGCCCTGCATCGGGCTTGCTGCTGTGCCCACTTCAGGTCTCCTGTTCCCCGCCCCTCGCTCTCTGTCTCTCCCCGACTCCCTCTTGCCGTCTCTCTCTCAAAAATAAATAAGACATTAAAATAATTTTTTAAAAATTGCATGGAATCTCTCAATCACTTTGGGGGAAAACTGACATCTTTACAACTGAATTATTCAGTCCCTGACTCTGGGATATTTTTCTGCTTTGCAAGCTAGTCGCATTCCCTTTTTATGCTCAGTGTTTCAAGACCGTAGTATATAGATACTTCCTCCCACTGTGTATAGTTCTTCTGACTTCAGAATCAGTTTGAAGTGGGTATTTGACTAGCCAGAACCAACGTGTAGACCAACATCTAGTTGGTCTGGTAGAACTGCAGTCTCCTTCTGTAGAGCCTGGGTCCTTTGAAGAAACTGCAGATAAAAGGGTCATGATTGAATCTGGGAGAGATGAGACCTTTGAATCCATCTGCTCCACTCTGTGCATTTTGTCACGTAACCAGATCCGTTTCACTGGGATGATCAAGGTTACCATGGAGGGATCTGCTTAACGCACAGGGCAGTGGTGTGGATGAGAAAATCTGCAGACGCTGTTTGGTAGCAGATGTGCTTCCGGGGACAGCTTTTGTTTTTCTGATCAACTTTGGCTTTTTTTTTTCTCCCTAGGACTGTCCTTTCATTGTCTGTATGACCTATGCCTTCCATACTCCAGATAAACTGTGCTTCATCTTGGATCTGATGAACGGTGAGTGCCACGCAGGAAGTCTGAACGCAGGGAGAGCGTTGGCCGTGATGTGAGGCCTCAGCACACGCTGATCTGTGCCCGCCGGCAGTTTGGGTCTTTGGGATAATTGGGTTTTCCCTCTGAAGTTTGAGGAAGCCTTCTGCTCTTCAAGTGTCCATTAAAATTCACTTTAAATTCTCTCTGTGCCCTCCCAGTTTCTCACCAGGAAGTTTGCATTTTCCGGAAGAGATTTTCATAAAATACGTAAACTTCATTTTCTGGAACGCAGCTGGCCTAGATCTTTAATTAGCTTGTTTCCTAACCCTCAACTTTTAGGAATGAAATGCCTCACAAGAACGTAGGCCAAAGATAGAAGTATATTCGGAAGCCGACTTTGAAGCTGGGCTCCTGGCCCAGTATACTTAGCCCAGACCAGCCATCCATTGATCTTGTAAGCCATGAATGCCAACAAAGTTCTAGCTAAAAAAGTAACTTTCTAATGCTAGAGAGTGACACAGGACGTACTCAAAGTGTTTTCAGTCACAAGAGCTGATATAGAAGGCCTATAGGACAACAAATGGAATGCCCTTTTTTGGAAGTTCATTTGAAGTTGTTACATTTTGAGGGTTTAACTTAAAGCTAGACCTCTTCGACAGCTTGGAGGAGTCAGACATAATAGTGGGCAAAGAAACCAGACACTGTAATGTGTCTCCTATGCGATTCCATGTTTATGACTCTCAGAACAGTTAAAATGAATGGACGGTGAGAGGTCAGGTTGGAGCCCCCTTGGGCCTAACCACGGGCCGGGGGCTGAGGCATGGACAGGTGAGGGCACTGGGCCCCTGGGATCATGCAAATCTTACATTTCGATCCACCAGCGGGTCTGCAGGGAAGAGAAGGTACTTACGAAAGTGGACGCACGTTAACTCTATGGATCAGTGGAAGCTATTCCTTTACAGCTCCTAAAGACGTCCCTTACCCTGTTGGTGGCATCCTCTGTCTCTGTAACTTGAGCCCATATGATGATGGATTTTTTCCAAATGTTTTATTATGAAAACTTGCAAACACAGGGCAAAACTGAAAAACACTGTACCGTGGACACCTAAATGCCCGCCTAGCTGGATTACAGCAGTTACAGTTTTGCTCTCGCATCCGCTCTATCTCATATCTCTCAGTATGATCATTTTGTTTGTTTGCTTGTTCTTTTATCGTCCACGGAGCCAGTTGCCAAGCGAGCTACTGGGTCAATCGTGTCACAACCCAGTCACTAGACAGGAAGTGAGTGATCCAGGCAGATTAGCGAGTCCCAGACTGCGAAGGTACGTGTGGGTGCTAGATTCCCCGTCTGCGAATGATGCCTTCGTTGTCTGCTGCCCCAGCCACCTACCCACATTTAGGCATTAGCAATGTGTCAGCTTCCTCTGTTCCCTTTAGAGTGTTTTCTCAGACTACACAAGTCAAAGATAGATATAGACAAAGCAGCAGCCTTTTTGTGCCGTGTCCTAAGTATTTAGGACAGCAACAGGTTTTGCTTCTTGCAGATGAACACGCTTTGCCTTGACCTCCGCATCTGTCTGTGATTTCAGGGGGCGATTTGCACTACCACCTTTCCCAGCACGGGGTGTTTTCTGAGAAGGAGATGCGGTTTTATGCCACTGAAATCATCCTAGGGCTGGAGCACATGCACAATCGGTTTGTTGTGTACAGAGACTTGAAGGTAAGGCAGTCTGGTTCCGGCACCTGCGCGGTAGGTCATCGCGGTCGTGGGTGCCCAGACTGTCCCTTCTCTTTCGTAGGACCTGCCGTGTCCCTCATCTCAGCCCCCGGGGAAGTCACATCTGTGTGGTGTCGTCTGTCCAGACCCTAAACCCTGTTCCAGGAGCTCCTTCCCTTCCTGGTTGTCACTGTCCGCCCTGTGCACCCTGCCCTGCCTGGTGCAGCACACACTAAAAAGTTTTCATTGGTGACTGGATGAAAAGCAAGGCAGGAGTTACTTGGTGTTGCTGATTAATTACAATTACAATTATAATTAATTGTAATGCACATAATGTTCACTAAGCAACTGATTTGGCCATGGCTCTGGGTTAGAACTGGTGATGTACAAAACTGGACAAGCATAGAGCATGTGTCTTCTGGGATTCATACACTGGTGAACCAAGCCATAGAATAGCCGAGCCACAGTTCATCCGAGGTGGGGCCTGTCTGGTCCCAGGTGAGGCCGGTCTGGTGGGGAGGTGGGAGGTGGGGAGGCCAGTCCGAGGCGGGGCTGGTAGGGGTGGGGGGGTGCGGTCTGAGGCAGGGCCGGTCCAAGGGCGGGGGCAGTCTGAGGTGGGCTGGTCCGAGGTGAGGCCAGTCTGGTCTGAGGCGGGTGGATCTGAGGCAGGGTTGGTCCAAGGGGAGGCCGGTCCGAGGCCAGGCCCATCAGTCTGCAGCTTACCCCCATGGGCTACTCTGAGGGTTCACGTTGTTTTAAGACTGTCTTCAGAATCACCAACAGATTTGTAGAGGAAGTACTTGGTGCATTACAGTGGCGCCTCGTGGACCTCTCTGGACTTGACAAACTGGAGTGAGTCTCTTTGGAGTCTCCCCTTTCCGCACCATCTGTGATGCTCCGTCCTGGGTTCTGCATTTCTGAGGGAGCTGAGGTTTTGCTCAGGACGTCCATGGGGACACTTGTGGTGAGAAGCACAGATAGAGACAAAAGAGACCCTGACGAAGATAGGAATGATCACACAGATACGTAATCGTGCACATCATGATGGGAAGGAAAATGGTAGGAGAGACAGTTTCCCCACAGGGCGAAAGCAGCCCACGAAGACGTGTTTGTCTCCTCTTTCGGATTGCTTCTTGAACAGACCCAGGTCACCGACTGGAGTGTACAGCTTACACTCCTTTCCTCCAAGGAGCTGTGTTTTGATCAGCCGCCTTAACTTTTTAAGGTTGCCTTGCGAGAATCTAAAAGATTTTATCTTATTTTCAAGCCTCTTGGTGTTTTTCACAAAACACTTTGTAAAAGTTAAGGCTTTCTGCAAGGCTTCAGAATTAGTCCCTTCGTTTTCATCTGAGCATGAAGGAGAAAAAAATACGTTTTCATTGCATTAGAAATAATTAGACACTGGTCGGCACATGACATTTTGTTTCCCTCTTTGAGTTTTGCAGGAGGATAAAATACATGCTGAAGGCCCACGAAGCACCATTGTAATGCATTTTAATTTAAATCTATAACCGGTCTCTAATCTTCTTTATGCTGTATCTTGTTTTTGTTTTCGAAGCTATTTAGTAGGCAGTGGTATTATTTAATTTCTATTCAAACTGAATTCTAGTCACTCATGATTATTCATGCTTTAGTTTTATAATAGCATGCCATTATTTTTATTTCAGGCAAAACAATAGTTGATCTCCAGCAGGAAAATATTAAGATGACTGTAATTCAGTGCATGTTAGGGAGAGGAGCTTTGTTTTCCATGATCATGCCAACTAAATCTAATCTCAGCAGATACATGTCATCCGGGTTGTGGTCAGAGTCACACAGGGTCATTCAGTAGGGTCCTGTGTACCGATTATGGGCTCACAAGCATACCGCTCTTCGAGACTGACGTGGCACTGTGGAGTGCTTTGGTTTCTTTGTATATTCTCATGAGATTCCTTTCTGTGCTGCGCCTCATGGCCTCATGAAGCCTTTGGGCTCCCTCCTTTTGCGGAGAGGTGTGCTGCTCTGGCGGGGCCACAGTCCCCACAAAGGAAAGGAACTACTTTCCAACCCTCATGAACTATGGTGAGGAGACCCGTCCTCCAAGTTCCCTGCCAGGTGTCTCCTTATCTCATGAGTAGGCCCCTTTGTGTCTGTCATTGCCACTTTCGTGCTGGATTTAGACGTGAAAAGGGGTGCCTGGGTGGCTCAGTCAGTTAAATGTCCGACTTGTGTTGAGGTCAGGATCACACAGCTCGTGGGTTCGAGCCCTGCGTCGGGCTCTGTGCTGACAGCCAGCTCAGAGCCTGGAGCCTGTTTCAGATTCTGTATCTCCCTCTCTCTCTGACCCTCCCCTGCTCACGCCATCTCTATCTCAGAAATAAATAAAACATTTTATTTTTTATTTATTTATTTATTTTAAGACATTGTTTTCTTTTTTTTTTTTTTTAATGTTTTATTTATTTCTAGAGAGAGAGAGACAGCGTGAACAGGGGAGGGTCAGAAAGAGAGTGAGTCACAGACTGAAACAGGCTCCAGGCTCTGAGCTGGCAGTCAGCACAGAGCCCGACGCGGGGCTCATGAACCCACGAACCGCGAGATCATGACCTAAGCGAAAGTCGGACGCTTAACCGACTAAGCCACCCAGGCGCCCCTCAGAAATAAATAAAACATTTTAAAAAATAAATAAATAAGCATGAAAAGTGTTATCTTCCATATCTTACTCAACTCGGATGTGGTAGTACAGAATTTGTGTTTGGTGAAACCTAAAGTTATCAAGGGCGTATAGTTTTAGAAATTCTCAAAGCTCTGTGACAACCTGGGGACTCATGAAGATCATCTTGTCTTTCTCTTTAGCCTGCAAATATCCTCTTGGATGAACACGGACACGTCAGGATATCCGATCTTGGTCTTGCCTGTGACTTTTCCAAAAAGAAGCCACACGCGAGTGTGTGAGTAGCGCATCAACTCTGTTTACCACTGTTTCTCTTCATTGACACGTTGATTCGCTCAGACCCCTATCTGGTTACTTGTTTCCCCTGCTTGTCTTGCCAGCGGTGATTGTGAATATGTGATAACACTGGGCCTAGGCTGGCGGCAGGTGCCAAATTCCTGAGTATGGGAGAGGAGATTAGTGAGGAGCGTGGATGGACCCACAGCATGATGGCAGGGGCCGGGGTGTCTCCGCAGCACACCTGAGCCCATGACGGCCGGGTGACCCTCATCAGTTTACCTGCTTGACCCTCTGTGGTCTTCTCTGTAAAGTACAGGCGGTAGTAAATTCCTGCAGGTTCTCTGTCCTATGGATAAAGGGAAGTCTGTGTGCCCGGGTGGGTGCAGAGGCATCTGTGTGGAACTCTCCAAGGGACGCCCAGAGGTCAAGTGTCTCTCTCCATCTACTTTTCTCCTTCATTTTCAAAGTGGCTTTTTTTTTTTTGAAGGGAAATTAGGAACCTTTTTTTTTTTTTTTTTGTTAAATGAAAAACACAAATCATCTGCTTGCAGGTCATGTTAGACCTGAGCGCTAATTATATCAGTCCTCCAGCAGATCAGGCAGGGGGAACCCGGTGCCCCAGCCCCTGCCAGCACCTGAGCCCTCCACACCCCCCCCCTCCCCCACCAGAAGCTCGAGTGCAGGGGCATAAAGCACCATCCCAGGGCTCCGCAGAAGCAGAACGGGATGTGCACTGATTTTCATTTCTGTTTCTTCGGTTCTCACTATATCTGAGTGGCAAGTATAGACGTGTGCGCAGTCCGTGGAAAAGCAGATGAGCGTTGCTTTTACTCTTTCTCTTTGTGAACGTATCGCTCTCGGCACTGAAATCTCTGAAAATTACATTTTACTGTCCACCTTGAGCTAACATTCATCTCCGTCTTGAACGGGCTTGAAGAAACTCCCTGGCGTCTCCTGTCATGCATCCATGTAGAAAATAAACCACAGACCCTTCTTTCTGTGGGTCTAGAAGTAAAGTGTCCCTGTGTGGCAGTGTATGAGGACGGCCTGCGGTCAATCAGAATCGCCTTGTAAGGCGCCAATCAGATGTGAGTGGCGGATAGCACACCGACTGTAAACACGGCTCCCCTCCCCTCGCAATCTGGGGTGCTGTGATAATGGCATTCGCATTTTGCCGGCACTTTACAATTATTAGGCTCAACCCGTGGTTGCATAAGCCTCTCTCTGAAGTTCATCAGACGTTTTTTAAGAGGGTTATTTGAATTTTTAATGCCGCAGCTATTTGGTATGCTAATTTCTTCAATTTAGTGTGGCCGCCCCTGAATAGGAATCCAAGAGCTCAGGAGAGTTAATCTTGCAAAGGAATTAACTTGCAGCGATGGGGTTGTTTTTCCTCACACAGCGGCACCGCTTCTTACTGTAATTTGCCCCTTGGCCCCAAAAGGTGCGCTGTTCTCAGGATTCCAGCAGTGGCTACAAAAAGGGGGAGGAGCCGGGAGGTGGTTTCTACGCTTACAGGGTCATAATGAGGCCTCTGTATAAAAAGGGTAAAGGCACAACGAAACACTCGTATTATTTTTTTAAGTAAAGGGGGCGTGTGTTGGCCAGGAACAAGACTTCGAGTCAGCAGATCTGGGTTTGAATCCTCTTCCAAGTCGTGTCTCCCTTCTCCCCTCTCTAAAGAGGACACAATAATGCCGTTTCTTTCATCCAGTGGTCGTGAGGGTCAGGTCAACCGACAAATTCAGCACGTTTTTATGTAACACTGGCCGGTGCCCGGTTCGGGCAAGGCCGTGGGGTCCCCCTGGCGCCCACTGTGTGGGACGTGGCCCGTGGGTCGTGGCGGTAGTGCCAGCAGCCACAACGCTCTCCGTGTCATCAGTTGAATATCCGCTGACCCGGGCATGCTCGGACAGCTGCTCTGAATCCACTCTGATCTTCACAGAAACACTGGACGTCATAGGTAGAATTAGCTACTTTATGGTGTGGACCCTGAAGTCCAGAGAAATCGAGGTCATAGCCCTGGTGCGTTGTGGGGCTAGAATTACAGTCCACTTCTGTCTCCAGGGCTTACACTCGGGCAACCTCCCTGGGGCTCAACGAAACCACCGTTGCCTCGGTTTCTCCAGTCTTTTCAGAGCTGCAGATGCGATCCTTGGACTCCACCTATCTGGTCTGCCTACAAGCGGTGTTGTGGTTGAGGCTCCCCATTTGGGCTTAGACTTAGTCCATTCAGTGATGGGATCGCGATTTACCGAAGGGGAAAGCTAACTGTGCAGTGGCCCTGAAAAGTCAAAGAAAACCTTCCGTATTTGAACAGACTTCCGCAGGCCGATTTGAGTTCCCGCTTACTTGCAGTAAGAACACAAGGCTGCATCTCACGTCACAGTGTCTCAAAACCTTCACGGGCTCTTTCAGTGTTCGTAGTCGTTCGGATCGCCAGCATGCAGTGTCAGGAAGCCCAGTAGTGGCCGTGTGGGCCGAGTCAGAAAGCCACGGGGGCCGGTGGTGCAGTATTTGGCCCCGATCCAGTGTCATCTTAGCTGCTCTGCACTAACCTGTTGTGGTCACCCTCACCATATTTTCCCTTTCCAGAATTGGGCTTTGATCCCAAGAATCATAAGGGCTCAAAATTCACCACAAAGGGCTTCTGGGGCAACCCTGAAATTAACCCTTCCCAGAGACTGGTTTGGAGCCTCCTTCATGGAAACCTCCAGTGCCCTCATAGCGTGGCCAGGTGACCTCATGCCGTCAGACTCTGGATTCCGGGCCGTGGAGCTTCTCCTGGGGCTGGACCCGCCTGTGGCAGACCAGCGCCCATGTTCACAGTCCCAGAGCAGCCTCCCGAATAGAACTCGTTAGACACAGAGCTCTGGGCACAGTGCTGATCCTGGATTGGCAATGATCATGAGCGACCCAGGAGCGCTTTTCTGAGCAGATTGTCAGTGAACATGGCTTAAGAGCCATTATAATAAAATAAGACTAGAGATTAAAAACCCCTGACACAAACTGAATTCTTCTGTGCCAGGACTGTTCTTAACCCATTGCATGTATGTAACCCTCACTGCCGCCTTGCACAGTGAAATGTTGCCTCCTCACCCATCTTGTCGAGGAACATCAGTGAGGGCTGGGCAGGTTGGAGGGCGTGGCTTTTGCAGGAGCCCTTTCAGGCTGCTTTCTTTGCAAGTTCCTCCCCCCCGCCCCCACATGAGCCACCTCTTGCTCTTCTAGATGGAATAGTGCACACTCAGATCCTTAAGGAGGGGCCCAGAATCGAGCAACGGGAAGGGATTCAGAGTTGCAGAAGAGTGCAAATTGTAGATAAAACAGTTGTCCTCCCAAATCTTCTCAACTTCCTGAAAAGCCATCCTCACGTTTGCTTAGCGGAGTCCTCTGACCTGTTGGTAGCCCTTAAAACCCAACACAGGATTTCTCTGTCTTTTTTGCTTTTTAAACTTTTTAAGTTTATTTATTTTGAGAGGGAGAGGTGGGACAGAGAGAGAGAGACCGAGAATCCCAAGCAGGCTCTACACCGTCAGCCTGATGCAGGGCTTGATCTCACAAACTGTGAGATCTTGACCTGAGCTGAGATCAAGAGTTGGATGCTTAGGGGGCGCCTGGGTGGCTCAGTGCGTTGAGCGTCTGACTTCGGCTCAGGTCATGATCTCTCACGGTTTGTGAGTTTGAGCCCCGCATGGGGCTCTGTGTGACAGCTCAGAGCCCGGAGCCTGCTTCAGATTCTGGGTCTTCCTCTCTGTGCCCCTCCCCTGCTCGTGCTGTCTCTCTCTGTCTCTCAAAAAATGAACAAATATTTTTTAAGAAATTGTTTTTAAGTCAGATTCTTAACCTCTGAGCCCCCCAGGCGCCCTGGATTTCACTGTCTTTTGTACCTGCTGGCTCATGTCCCCCCTTCCTCCCCACTCCCTCCTGGTCTGTCACTGACTGTGTGAGTAGCCCCCACACTTAGCCTCTGGCAGCCCAGGTCCTCAGCACGGAGGGCGAGGGTGGCACCACAAGGGAGGGATGTAGCCACCCTTCCTGGTCCATGGCGCCACCTGCAGGTGCCTGCTTATCACCCCTCCCCCGCTGCACCCCAGCCCCTTACAAGTCCTCACTAGAGCTCTGGACCCGGCAGGAGGCATCGCTGTGGTGCAGGAAGACCAACACTATTCAGATTTCCCCTCCGGGACTGAAGCTTGCATTCTGTCATGTTCCCCTTGGACTGTCCTTTATTTACATTCACTCCTACGCTGATTAAGACAGAAATGGTTGATTTCCCGCTGGGTGCCTCGTGGATCACGCTGTGTCCCCATCATCCCCTCCCCCTCCTCGACAGGTGCTGTCATTTAACAAAAGGCATCTGACCCTCTCACCAGCTGTTGGTTTCCTAAGGTGGGCCTGCCCTGCTAACCGCGTGTGTACTTCTTCTCCCTAGTGGCACCCATGGGTACATGGCTCCGGAGGTGCTCCAGAAGGGGACGGCGTATGACAGCAGTGCCGACTGGTTCTCCCTGGGCTGCATGCTTTTCAAGCTCCTGAGAGGGTGAGTGAGCCACATCCTTTTCGGGCCATTGCCGTGGGGTGTTCTCAGATAGGGATGCAGACTGGTTCAATATCACCGGGCCCCGACGTCAGTTTAGGTCACCCACGCTATTCTAGATGGCGACCCTGGCTCCTCCTGCTTCGTAGAAGTGAGAGCTTCATGCTCAGAAACTTTTAGGCAAAAGGTTACGGTGTTTGTTTTTTTTAATTTTTCGATGTTTCTTTCCTTTTGAGCCAGAGACAGAGCATGAGCAGGGGAAGGGCAAAGAGAGAGGGAGACACAGAATCCGAAGCAGGCTCCAAGCTCTTGGCTGTCAGCACAGAGCCGGATGCGGAGCTCGAACCCACGAACCATGAGATCATGACCTGAGCTGAAGTCAGACGCTTAACTGACTGAGCCACTCAGGCGCCCCTTGGTTTTGTATTTTTGTTCATACCTCTCAGGAATGCCAACACACTCACACCTTAAAAAAGAGCTGCTTTGAAATGTCCCCATCGAGAAGCCTTATTTGGGGGCATAAGTGTTATTATAAAATGTAAATCATTAAAGGAGGTGGGATAGTTTTTTTTTTTTCCACCAAGAATCAGTTACTCAGGATCATCTCGCCCGTGTAATGCATTTTGAGGGTCACAAGAAAGGACCCAAGACCCAAAGTGAACTGAGTATAAAAGCGTGTATTTATTTGTAAGCATGCTGAAGTTAACCTGCTTTTGTTTTAAACACAAAACCGAAGCTGCGTTATGCTGTGTTTTTAATTAATCAGTGTTAATCAACCACAAAAGATGGTGAAACAGAGCCGAAGGATTATGAAATGAAAGCACTGTCAAAATATGTTCTCCCATTGAGCATAACGATTACGTTAACACTCCCATTAGCTTTAAGTTTAAGAATTTGCAGCCAACCGGAAAACGGCGCCTCAAGTTTTGCAGCTCTGTTTTTGGTGATTCCTCATTCACAAAGACACAAAAAGCGCTTCATGTTAAAATGCCCTGGTCAGGGTTCCCCCTCTCATATTTCTGCTGTGAAATGGGTCCAGTCATTTGCTGGGCTTTTCCATTTCCCCCGGGGAGCCTCCGTGATCACTGCCACATCTTCTCCTGGTGTTGAGCCCATTCCGCAGAGAGGCCGGATTCCATGTTTCCCCCCAAATTAGGTTCCAAGCACCCTCGCCGCTTCCCCAGGACCCCGGTAATCTAGTTGTTCTCTGCTCCTCCTTTTCACTTGGGAACATAAATCGTGTTACCGCTCCAAGAGTCAGGTCCTGTTGGGTCTTAATCAAGTTACTGTATTTGTGGAGCCTGGATGGGTCTAATTCACATCATCAGACTTGCTGACCTAATTAGAGAGTTTCTGCAAGACAGGCCAGAGCAAGCCACTTCCCACGCGAGATGTCCTTCCACTGGGTAAAGGCTCCACACGTGTGGCGAGTGTGTGGAGATGCGCCCCGGGTCTGTGTCCGGGACCCGCCGGAGACGGGGCTGGAGGTGCAGAAGCCGCACTCACAGAGTCGTGAGATGGTAAAATTCTGTGCACCAGCAAAACCGCTGAATACATTAAGATTTAAAAGTCAATAGTAAAATGTCCCGGGCTATGTAACCTGCAAAGCCATACATTTAGGGCTTTGTGCACTTCTTTGTTTGGCATCAGTCTATCTGTTTATAATAGTGTCCATGCGTATAGATTGGGGACGATCTGGCGTGACACTGTTTTTAAAAAGATCTGAAAATTTAATTATTAATGGTATGCCAGCAGTGTGATTTGTGGCTAATCAAGTGAATCCGGGGTGCCTGGGTGGCTTGGTCGATTGAGTGTCCAGCTGTGGCTCAGGTCATGATCTCACAGTTAGTGGGTTCGAGCCCTGCATCAGGTTCTGTGCTGACAGCTCAGAGCCTGGAGCCTGCTTCAGATTCTGTGTCTCCCTCCCTCTGTGCTACTATGTGGAAGGGCGGGGGTGGCGGTTGCTGTTTTTCTAGACAGGTGCTCAGATACGGAAGCCAGGAAGCTAGGGGGCCCACTTCGAGGCAGCTGGGGGGGGTAGTGACATCATCACCAGAATCAGTAGCTGTAAAGTGTCGGTGGTTCCTATGAAACGCCGCACTGGTGTCAGCAGGGAAGGGCTCTGCCCAGGAGCCCTCATCCCCTCCAGCTGCAGATGAGGGACAGTGTCACCTGTACCAGTGCCTCACAAGGTCATGTGTGGGGAGGACATGGAAGGTATGTCCAGAAGGAACCTGTTCAGTTTTCACTGACTGCCTAGAAGGGAGCCCCGAGCAACTGGGTTTCCTCCTACACAGGGGGCTGAGGAAGCAAGGCAGCAGGGCTGGGGGTGGAGGGGGAGGAGGGGGAGGAGGGGAAAGCGCTGGCCCGCAGGCCCTGCCCCCCTGCCTCCTGGTGCCCCCACAGGACCCCCACAGCGCAGGTCCTTGCAGAAGGGACCAGATGCCTTGTTGGCTGCTGCCCGGGGACATTTTTGGTTGTCACAGCTTTGGGAAGGGCTACTGCTCCCTGGTGGAGGCCAGGGATGCCACCCAGCATGTCACAGTGGTCCAGACGGGCCCCCGCACACACTGTCTGGCCCGAGAGGTCAGTGGCGCCGAGGATGAGAAAGTCTGAGAAAGTCTGCTCTCGGCAGGTCCCTTCCATCCTTCCCAAGCCCCTGCGGTGAGGCAGCGCAGGTGGTCGCCAGCAGGTCTTCTGCCTGCAGCCATGGGCCAGCGTGTCCCCGCTGCCTCTGCCGAAACACTGTTCTGCACCCCTGCTTTGCCTCAACACCCTAGAATAACACCACAGGCAGGGAAAGGAGCACGCTGCCCGGGGCTGAACTTGCGTTCTGCATCCCTGGACTCACAGCCATGGACCGAGCCACCCAGAGGCCCTGTGTCCGGGAGGCGGTCACTATTTCCCCCTCACGTGACTTTGGCTGGTGTTGAACATGTGTCCACATTGCAGATGTGTGGGACTGCTGTCGTGGCCCTCCGTCCAGAGTTCAGATGTCTGCTAAGGAAAAGATTTGATGTGACAGTGGCTTTGATCCTAAACTTGTCACCACGGAACATCTGTCCCTGAAGCCGTCAGACACAGGGAGAGAGCCTGGGTGGCGCTCTGGGGACAGCTGAGCTCCGCCCGAGGTTACCAAGATTGTCCCTGTAGGGAAGAAACAGGGAATGTTTATAAATATTTTGGCAGCTATTGGCTTAGGTTCAAAGCTCCCATTTGAAGCAACGTACAATCTTTGTCGTGCTCTAAAATTAATCTTTGGCATAAGAGCTTTGGATCACTCGTACTTAGAATGTACTGCCTTTGAGCTCATTGTTTCACTGTGAGTATGCTCTGTCCTGCGTGTGTGTGTGTGTGTGTGTGTGTGTGTGTGTTCCCAGCATTCTGACACCTCGAATGATTTCCAAACCTGCTTGGGGGACATTTGCAGCGCTCCCACTCGGTCTAATTCGCAAGCTGTTCGCAAGCCACGGCTGACCCTCGCGCGTGTGAAGTCTCTTCCCGCGTCTTTTCCCCACTGCAGCCAGCATGTCGCATGCCCTGCAGGCTGCTGGTGGCCCGGAGACCCTCTCCTCTTTAAAGCGGCTGTGGCACTGAGCAGCTGCAAGGCACACGGGATCTGTGAGCACCACGTGCCTCCCTCAGAACGGAGATCGTCACTCTCGCGGGGTCTCGTTAACATTCTCCAAAATAGGAACCGCATTTTTGGTTTTGCAATAATCAAGACTACATTGGAAACAGATGTGCAGCAAGATCTTGCACTTGAAAGACCAAACTTTCTCGGTGCTGCAAGCCCGGAACCGAATCGCTGGAAAGCATTTCTGACCATTTTTGCCTGGAGCCGGGCATGGACTAGGCCAGATTTCTAGCACGGGGGGTCGGGGGTGGCAGGGTTCAGGCGCTGGAAATGGGTTTGGCACCACTGACTTTAACTCCGCTCCCCCTCGCCAACCTCCTTCTGGTCTTATGAAAGACTTTAAATTTAGCACAGAGCGTTTCTGTCAGAACACAGCAGGCCTTCTCCGCAAGGGTCAGGGCACAGCCCTTTCCTTCCGGCGGCAGACAGAGGCAAGTGCACGGGGGTCGGGAGCAGGAATGGGGGGTCCCCCGGCACGGCACACAGGACCCAGAGCAGCAGGATCTGCACACGGTCCCTCTGTATGGGTTCAGGGACTTTGTGGGGCGGAAACCGCCATGTCCAGCAGAGAGGCTAAAGTGCTAGTAAGATTTAAGAAACTTACTCTTCTTTCTCTTGAACCGTGAACGTATTAATATCTCTCTGTGTCTTTTCCAGAAGAGAATGATACAAGTAGTGATTTTTTAAAATTATACTCTTATAAATAAAAGATACCATTTGACAAATTCCATTTGTTGTCATATTCTATTTGCTTTTTTTAATGTTTATTTTTGAGAGAGAGAGAGAGAGAGAGAGAGAGAGAGAGCATGAGCAGGGGAGGGGCACAGAGAGAGAGGGAGACACAGAATCCAAAGCAGGCTCCAGGCTCTGAGCTGTCAGCACAGAGCCCGATGCAGGGCTTGAACTCCTGACCCGCAAGATCGTGACCTGAGCCGATGTCTGATGTGCAACCAACCGACTGAGCCACGCAGGCACCCTCTTATTTGCTTTTTCAATGCAGTAACTTTACATTTTTCTTTTTGGACACAATGAGGGTGAAAAGGACACACTGCCGGTCAAAATCTAGTTTAAAGATCAGTGTATGTTTGCTTAACCCTAATTCACCGTGTTTTAGATTTTATTGCTTTCAAGACATGGAAATTACTTTGTATTCTGTTGCACGATAAGGAGGGAAGGAAAGCATTAGGGTGCCCTCTCTCGTACGAAAAGAACACCAAAATATTTAAAATAATAAAGGTTCTGAAATGTAGTCATCTCTTCCCAGTGATGCGTCAGTGCCGACTTGACTAGTTTGGCGGGATGGGTGGACGGCAGCTGGGAGTAGGGCAAGGACCGGGGCAGGATTAGTTCTTTATTCTACAGCACATTCGTTTCTGTGCTCAGTATTCCAACCCAGTGCCTACACTTCCAAATATTTGCCAGAGTATCTTGCCCCCGATGTTATATATGCCTTAGAAATAAATCTGTAGGATTTATCACTTTATGGGCCTGTCTTGCCATATAAGAGAACTCGTTCATATATATGTGTATGTCCTTTAATTTTCAAGTAAATAAAGGCCAGGATTTTGTAACTTGCATGTTTACTGCCCTCTTTTGATAAGATTTTCCTTAAAAGCCAACTTCTCCAGGGTTTCCACAGCAGGGTAAAGAGGAAGAAGGACTTGTTTTTACATAGTTTGTCAAGCAGACCTTCGTTGGCTAAAGTAAGATTCAGCTTTATTAAGTTCATGAATGACTGCTGGGTCGGACCCCGCCTGCATTCCACCGTGTCCTGCCGGCATCCACATTGTTCTCTTCATTCCCCGTAGCCATTTCCGCGATGCGGCCCTAGGCCCGTTTACAGATGCAGAGATCGATGCTGACGGTTTCCGTGACTGGTTCACAGCCAGTCAACACCCCAGTCACAACCTTGAACCCATGTCTGCTGACTCCTGAATTTGGGGCTTTCCCAAAGTAAAACATGAGTGAGTGGCTCTCAGAGCCATGGACAGCCTGGGGACACTGGGTCAGTTTACATCTGCAGTTTATATCTATCATCATCAAAGGAAGGTATTACTTAAAGCTACTGGTTTCCAGTGGGGGGAGGGCGGGGTCCCCCCTTGACGTGTTTTGTTTTGACTGCAGTTCTTTGGATTGTTTGAGGGACTAACATCCATTTTTCTAAAATAAATAAATAAATAAATTTGTACGGAAGTGATTATCTCGAACACAAAAGTGACAAATGTTATAAATGACCTTCATTTGCATGGCTACTGGTTAGCCAGTTATTTTCTCTTTAACAATATTTTAAAGTATCGTGGGGAATATGTCTGCTGACGCGTATTGTAGTGCCATGATTTCACCGACGTGAGGATCAGACCGTTCAGGCGAGCGTAAGCGCCCCCCTTCAGAACCTAATGCCCCTCAACACCACCTTTTTTCTGGAAATGGTGCATGTGTACGGCTTTGGCGTTTCTTTAGTTTCCGATGAACAGTGACAGAACACAGTCCTCTGGCAGGTATGAGCCGGGGACGTGTGCGCGAGGGACCCCTTACCACATCATCATAGAGTGTTGTTCTTTTCCACAGGCACAGCCCCTTCAGACAACACAAAACCAAAGATAAACATGAGATAGACCGGATGACCCTCACCGTGGTAAGGAGAGTAAAAAATCCATTTTTCTTTTAAATGTTTGTTTATTTTGAGAGACTATGCGTGTGACCAGGGGAGGGGGTGGGTGTGGAGAGAGAATCCCAAGCAGGCTCCACTCTGTCATCACAGGGCACGAGGTGGGGCTCAGACTCAAAAACCGTGAAATCTGGACCTGAGCTGCAATCCAAAGTCAGACGCCTAACCGGCTGAGCCACATAGGTGCCCTTAAAAACGCCATTCTTATTCGCCGTATAAAGTTCACGTTTCATTGCATTGGAACCAGCGTAGAAACTTGCCTTCCTAAAACAAGTGAGCGAGACACACTTCCTAGAAGAATTCCTAACTGGAAATTTAGTGGAAACAGACGCCAACGCAGAAATCAAGGCTTACCACCCATCAGTAAGAGAAAGATACAGGAAAAAAGAAAGTAAAGAGAATAAAGAAAAGGAAACATTGCTGAGGTTCAAGAGAGCAAGGAGACCTCCCGTGTTTCCCGGCCCGTTGATTGGCATTGAAAATGATTAGTAATCGGGGGCACCTGGCTGGCCCAGTCAGTGGAGCCTGCAGCTCTTGATCTTGGGGTCATGAGTGGGGGGTGGGGGGGAAGAAAGGAAGTGATTAGTAACAGTTTCTCATTTCTTTAGAGTAAATATTAATTCGTGGTGAATCTGCAGCTTTTAACACTCTTCCTCCACGAAATGGCCTTCCGGGGTGGTTGGGCATCAGGGCCGTGTTTCCAGGAGAGCATCTTTGACACCGTGTTCTTTTCTCTCCCCAGAACGTGGAGCTCCCCGAGGCCTTCTCGCCAGAGCTCCGGGCCCTCCTCGAAGGCCTGCTCCAGAGAGACGCCAGTAGGCGGCTCGGCTGCCGTGGAGGAGGGTAGGCCCTTCGTTTCGCTCTTTGGTACCATCACCCAGCACACCCAACAGCTGTTCTCAATACACCACAAGTCATTGCCAGCCCCCCAAAAGGTCCCATTTCGATCCAAGTTGGGGGGATTACATGAGAAATACACATGCTGTTCTCAGTGTATAATTAACGAGTTGAAGGAGTCACTAACTTTTTAACTTTAAAAATCAATCATGCAGATGGTGGAAATGAGCCCTCACCTTTTGCAGTTCACCTGGTGAAGTTTTACTAATTATGTCTGCAACGATGGCCGTTCAGGACCCCGATCCGGCCGCCTGCCCCTCGTTTCCACTCCCGCCTAGCCGGCCAGCTGCTGTCTTTAACACACTTCCTAGCAGCTGTCCATCCACTGGGCGAAAACTACAGTAATACCTGAAAGGCTTACAGAGGAGGGTGTAAAGCAGGCCTTTCCCTGTGCCCTTCCGCCCCCCGGCCCCTGCAGGGCTGGCTCCTCTTACCATTGCCAGGCATGCGTGGCATAAGCAGCGGCTTCTAGAATGAGCAACGTAGGTGAAGTGTGGTGGGGGGTACAGACCTCCGGGTATGGAAGGACTAAGTCACGGGGGTGAAAGGCACAGTGCTGAGAATATAGCGGGTGGGACGGTAATAGTGACAGCCTGGTGATGGACGGGAGCTGGGCCCACAGTGAGCACAGCATAGTGTGTAGACGTGTATCCTTCCATGTGCACCTGAACTGACCTAACGCTGTGCGTCACTTGTGCTTCAGTTAAAAAAAAAGTTTAAAACAAAACAAAACAGAAACGACTTTTAACCATACGTGGTGTGTCCCATGTATATGCATATGTATATTGTAGGGTAGCATGGATGTGTATATACATATCATATGTATATTACATGTATGTAGTATAGGTAGCTGAGTCATGTGCTTGTGTGCATACTTCTTTTTTTAAGTTTATTTATTTGAGAAAGATCGCACGTGAGCGGAGGAAGGTTGTGAGGGGGCGCAGAGAATGCCAAGCAGCTCCACGCTATCAGTGTGGAGCCGATGTGGGGCTCAAACTCATAAACTGTAAGACCATGACCTGAGCCGAGATCAAGAGTCAGGCGCTTGACCGACTGAGCCACCCAGGCGCCCCTGCATACCTCCTTCTTTATTAGTTTGAGAGATTATCCATTCCTGTTGATACAGATGAAGATTTAGCTCTGTCACCTTTCCTTTCTACCAGCCCTCAAAAGAATTGAAACTCTGTTTGCTTAACCCGTGCAGTTTTTTTTTTTTAATGGTTTTTAATTTATTTCTGAAAGAGAGCAAGCGTGTGAGCAGGAAAGGGTCAGAGAGAGAGGGAGACACAGAATCTGAGGCAGGCCTGAGCTAGCAGCTGTCAGCACAGAGCCCAACGCGGGGCTTGAACCCACAGACTGGGGTTCACTTGAACCCACAGATCATGACCTGAACTGAAGTCGGACGCTTAACTGACTGAGCCCCTGGGTGCCCTGCAACCCATGCAGTTTTAAATGGTCCACTTACCCACTTGTGCCATGCTCCCCCAACTACATACAGTGTCTCTTGAATCACTACTTTAGAAAATGAGGGTCTTGGCATCCCTGGCTTGCACTGCCCTCTTCTGTCCCCCTGACTGGTTTCTGTCCCTGTTCATTTTTATTTTCCTCTGGTCGGGCTGATCCGGGGTGCTGCCTGGCCTGGAGTGGACCTCACTTCGTGTGCGCTCTCTATGCGGTCTCCATATGTATGTGCCGGCTTTCATTTCCTCCTGAGTTGTTTTCGGGAAGGGTTCGCACCCACTAGCTTCAGTGACCACTGACGGCTCGGGTTCTGCTAGTCAGCACCACCCCTTCCGGCCTTCCCTCCTGTTGCTCTCCGGGCTTGAATCTGCCATTTACTTGATCCCATGCCTTCTGGGGACCCCTCCCACCCCCCCATGCTAGACCATGTTCTCAAGGAACTCCTTCAGAGAAGAGGTATGAGAGGTAAACTCTCTGTTCCTACACATCCCCAGTGCCTTCCTGCCGTCCCCAAACTTGACGGACGTTTTGGCTGGCTGGAGAGTTCAGATTCGATAATGATTTCCCCCCAGAACTTCGGAGATGCCGCGTTACTGTGGACAGTAAAGCCGGTCACAGAGCTCTGTTCTCACTCACTCACTCTGTCCGGCACTGAGAGTCCAAGCTCCTCGGCTTAGGGAAATACTGTTATTTTATTTATTGGACATCTGCCCTCTTCCGTTTCCTTGGTTAGCTCGCAGAATTCCTTCTGGGCCACTGTGGGTCAGCAACATGGATGACTGTGTATCACCTGTGTCTTTGCTTTGATTCTCTTCTATTTTCTGATGGCTTACATTTCCAATTTGTCTTCTGATTGCTCTTTGAAATCTTTAGCAGGCTTACTTTCTTTAAAATAGAACCTTTCAGAGGTTCCCCCCACTGTATTAGAATAAGCACCTAGCTGCAGGTGTTTGGGGTTAGATATGGAGGAAGTGTGTGTGTGTGTGTGTGTGTGTGTGTGTGTTTGCGCGCGCGCGCGCATGCTAAGGGTTCCATATACAGAGTTCAACCTGTGTCTCCAGCCTGTGTCTCACCATCCCCACTGCCCCACCCCGTCCACACACCCCTACACACACACACTGTGTTGAGCCTGGAACTCAGCTCCTCTGTCTCCCAGGCAGCAGCCCGGCCACTTCTTGCTGACAGTCCCTGCTCCTGCGTCCACACCCGTCCTGTCTGCTGATGGTTCTCCGACGCTCTTGGTGGTACTTTTATGTATCCATATTCCTCTTCCATCATTTTAGTGATCTTTGGGAAGGAACCCATCAAAATGCAAAGGGACACCTTCTGACGAGGATGTCCTTCCTCCACTCAGCAGGCACTTCCTGAACACCCCCTGAGTGGCAGCCAGTGTCCTAAGCACTGGGGCCCAGCTGGCATGCAGGGCAGATGCAGCCCTGCCTTCCTGGGGCTTATGTGGGGGGTGGGGTAACAATAGCTGTAGAAACGATGGAATAAATGAGATGAACCCAGACCGTGAGAAGAGCGCGAGTGAGTGAGATAAGTAAGGCGGTGCCGTCGTTGAGACCTCAGCCTTGGGAGGGAGTGGGGAAGGACCCCCCAGAGCTTTGGACACATGGCATTATTGTGGACAGTAAGGCCGGCCGTGGAGCTCCGGTATCTCTCATCACGTCCAGCACCGAGAGTCCTGTGTCCTGTGGAGTCCAGCTTCCCCGGTGCCCAAAAGCAGCGAGGCCGGGGAGCCAGGAGAGGGAGGTCAGGAGCCGGTCAGAGAGGCGCTGGGCCCAGGCAGGCCCGGTGCACCATGTCTCTGCGCTTCCACTGCGAGTATAGCAAGGCATCTGGAGAGTCTCGGGCAGGGGTGTGGGCAGACTAAAGAGGTGATTTGGGGGCTGCAGGGTAGAGCTGGGGTTGCAGGCTGTGTGGCCAGGGTGCCAGCTGGGGCGGGGTCAATTAGGGCCATTCGGGGAGCTGGGCAGGGAGCTGAGTGGTGGCAGTGTGGGACATTTAGCATCCCCTCCATGATCAAAGACCCCGCCGCCCCCACCGGGAATCTAGCACTGTGAGGATTGGAGGCGGCAAGAGGTAGTCGGCCCCAGGGCTTGGCGAGGGGTGGGCCGTGGAGTGTGGGGGAAGTCGGGCATGGGGAGTGATCGGCTCCTTGGACCAAGACAGCAAGGTATGAGAGGAAATCCATTCTGCAGACCTTCCGCCCCATCAGGTAGACGTGCCAAGTAGGCACTGGGTGGGGGGAGGGATAAGGAAGCCGCCGAGGACAGACAGAGTGGTCCGCAGGTTCAGGGTACGGTCACCCAAGGAGTGAGAGCAGATGCAGGGGGCTGAGGACCAGCCCTGGGGACTCTGCCAAGGGACAGGGCTGCGGGGGACCCTGGGCAGAGCTGGGGGGAAGCCCCCAGCGGGGCCCCAGGGCTGTGCGTTTCCCCGACGTCGGCTTTCCTCCCGGGACCCAGTCCCTTTTCCTCTGCACAGACTGAGCTCTCACAGTAGTCTCTGGGCAAGCCTGTTCCTGCCGTGTAGAAGGGGGTTGGCGTACACTGTTCCTAGATTTCCAGTCTGCTTCTAATTAACATCTGGTGCTTCCTAGCTAGGCCTGCCGTTCGATCCACGATGCTTCGTAGACATTTGCTGTACGTCTCCTCAGTGCAGAGCTCTCTAATTTAATTCCCACTTGAGTTGGTTCTCATGCAGAACCCCACGTATTCGTACGGCGGCCACATCCCCTAGGTTCTCTTAAACTGAAATGCACATCCTCTGTCAATTACCATATGGATAATCTGCTGGTTTCCGCACACAGTACTTCTGAATGTTCTGTGTTTTCTGTGTTGCTTTGAGAGAAGCACATTTTACTTGCTTACTTACAGAACTGAAATAGTCCTCCCTCCGCGTTCGCTCACTAGGAGACAGTTTTTGCAAAATACTGCTTAGGTTTGCAGAGGCACACTCACCACTCCTGTGCCTCTTCCGCAGGGCGCAGGAAGTGAAGGAACACAGCTTTTTCAGAGGCATCGACTGGCAGCAAGTCTACCTACAGAAGGTACTCTGGGACCCCATGCTGGGCACCACTGCTCCCCACTTCCGGAGCCCGTCCCCTTGGGGTCCCTCCCCAGCCTCCCACAGCCACTGGGTCCTTCCTGCTGCCACACGGCCGACTCCCTCGGGGCCTGCTTCTCCCCTGGTTTCTCTCATTTCCACGTTTTGAAAATATCTGCAATATAAATTAACAAATGCCGAGATGCAGTTGTTACCTGGTGAATTCCAGTGTCTGAGTAACTGAGACACTTTAAGCTTTTGCTCATCTCTTTGACTTCCCATCTCGATCTGTGACCATGTTTTCATATAGAACCCCTCTAGGGAGGGACGAGAAAAGTTGGTAACGAATTTACGTCTGCTTTCTAGCCCAGCACCACACAGCGTTTAAGAGTCAGTCTGATTGGAGATCAGCATAACTCCCTCCCCTGACTTTGGAGATATGTTTATATTCCCGTTGATGCAGGAAACCACCCCCCAAATTAAGGTTTTTGAAAAAAATTTTGTATCAGCTCTGGCTTTGTTTTTGCGTGATCTCAGACCATCCAACTATGGAGGCCCGATGCTTTGTTAGTCCCACCTGATGTGAATGAAGGAGTGAGCTCCAGCGTAGCTGGCGCCGGCCTCTGGACATCTGTGGGCGCGGAGCACTCCTCCCGGCCCATGGCAAGTGGCACGGGGCACCGCGCTGTCCAAGAGATCGTGTGTTCCTGAAGATGAGCCGGTGGCATGTGCCGTCTTGACACTTCATTATATTCAATGATGCCTTAAGACCCTGGACGTGCATTTTCTTTCCCCCTTCAGTTTCTCTAAAATCTGGGGTCTTTTCTCAGGGCTTTCTGCATAAGGTTCATCTGTGACATACGTGTCGCACCAGGTACGGGCTCAACCGGAGCGCTCTCAGAGTACAGCGTGTCAGTGTCCTGCCCTGTGTTCTCACTACAGAATGGTAGCTTGGGACGGACAGCCATAAGGTGATCTGATAACTGAACCATTCCTGTTTGGATCTTCTAGTACCCTCCACCCTTGATTCCTCCCCGGGGAGAAGTCAACGCCGCTGACGCCTTTGACATTGGCTCATTTGATGAAGAGGACACCAAGGGCATCAAGGTACACTTGGGGTGTTCGCCCGCAGGTGCTTTGAAGGGTGGGGAGATTTTTATTGGCAGTCAGACTAGGGGAGCATCTTAGTATTGGCCGGCCTGTGGGGCGTCGCCCGTGAACAGATGTCTCCCTATTTGAAGAATGGAGCCGTCGAGGACCTAACTTAGAAGCCATGAAAGCTTTCTCCTGGCTAATTGTTTTATGTTTGATATACTACAGAATGGTCAGTTTCTTACAAATTTGGAGATATTTGCAATTGAGCTAGAACTTGCGTGTACGCAAAGTGGAGAAAAACAACTGTGTGGTAGCAGACACACTTTGCCTTGTGCTGGAGAGCCAGCCGTCTTCATCCTTCTAAGTATTCTGGTCTCCCCATGTTAGGATGAAAAGAGCAAACAGCATGAGTCATCTTGCAGTTGTCAATCAAAAGTGAAATAATCACTGTTTTTTTTTTTTTAATCCTCTGCATGTCTCAAACTTTTGTTCACGTCATTATGTCTCTTGGTAGGAAAGGCATAATTAAGGATGGTGACTCATGGGAGAAAGTCCTCCTCAGGGTGCTAAGTCAGGGCGTCTCCCCACGTGTCGGCTTGTGTCTGCCCCCACCTCCCTGGCTTCCCCCAGGACCCCCCCGCCCCGTCTCGGTTCAGCTGCCTCATTGTACCCTGTAAACCCTCCCTCACTTTCCCTAGAGAGCAGCCCCCCCCGCCCCACTGCCTTGCCCCGGAAGCTCACACACCTTTGAGGACCTGTAGCCAGGGACCCACGGAACCGGAGCCAGTGGGGCCATGGGGGCAGAAGTGGTGGATACGTGGCTGGGGGATGATGGGAAGATTGCCAGAGCAGAGGGAAACAGGAGGCCCCACGGAGGCCAAGGGCACTGGGACCAAGGAATGGCAGCTGTGTGGGGAATGAGGGGCTGTCAGGGGCTCCCAGGCCCAGTCTCCCGGGAGGGGGAGCTTGGGCGAAGGGGAAGTAGAGAGGGCCAAGGGCCACTTCCATGGGCTGGCACCATGGCTGTCCCGGGGACAAAGGGCGACTGATGCCTGGACGTGAGCACCACCAGGCGGCGTCTGCAGCCTGGACAGACATTCACGTCAGAGGCTTATGTACGTCTCCACGGCCAGGCTTTGGGAAGCAGGGTCCTTTAGAAGGATTGCTGCCGTCACCGTAGAATTTGGTCGTCACACATACTGCCGTCCGCCAAAGGGTGCTATTGATAAAAGGGCTAGGATGCAGTGGCCCACAGACATTTTTGATGTTCGGAAAAGATCCTCATACTTTAAATTTTGTAGACTGTAATCGAGGCTCCAGGGTCCGACAGACCAGGCTCACATCTGCACTTACTGGCTGTGACTGGTTTGGACACCCAGGTTTCCCCAAGGTCGCCTCTCTAAGCTTCCTGGTTTGTAGTCAGTGCCTGAACTAGGATCTTTGATCAGGGTGCTTTTCATTCTTCGTGGCCAAGAACGAGCATGCTCAGAACCAGAAGGGCGTGTGGCCAGGGCCCGCTGGAAATGGGGGGCCCCAGGACGGCCTCGTCCTACTCAGTGGGGGGGGTCCTGAATCTTAAGAAACCATTTATTCTTTATCTTCAAAAAAGCCGCCCAAATAACAATTCTGCTCTTTAAAACAAATGAGCAAACCCAACCAAAAAGCTCACCTCACGTACATACAAATTTTCTTTTGTTTTATTCATTTTAACAACCAAGGCCAAGTCCTGAGAGTCAGGCTCTCTGAAAGTCTAGGAGGTGGAATGGTTTGTATACAAAGCCAAGTTGACCCTTTCAGAAGACCTGCTTTGGAAAGAAGTGTGCTTTTACTTCTGGGAAACGCTTCAGATTATTTCCCGTGTCCCCTGGTCACAGGGCGCCCCCGTGGCCAGGCGCACTGCAGCCCACCACACACACTCACACGCCACCAGCATTCACGCCCCGGGCCACTGAGGATGTCTGTTCTGGCCTAGCGTGCGCATCCAAAAGAAACCCCTGAAAGAGGAAAGGAAGGCTCTATGAATCAAAGCGATCCTAAAAGCAACACATGATTGTAACAGTTCACTGAGCACAGGTACAGAACCTCAGTGTGTCACTGATTTGCTCAAGTCTTAGTGGCTTGAGCCTTGGGGCTCAAGTCTTGAGGCTTAAGAGCCCCTTCCTGCTCTTTTTCTTGTGAGTAACTTGCCTGTTATAATGTCTATTCAGTACTTGCCTCCCAGGCAGAGGAGCAAGTGCATCAGGTTCCTCGAGAGAGATGTGCTTTTTTGAATGACAGATGCATTCTTTTCTCTCGGTGGGGTCGCTCACCTTTCTGCACAGAACTGTAACTCAGAGGTGCAAAATCCCTTTCTTTGCTCATTTTCAGAGTGCGGCCTCTAAACTCAGGGGAAGGATGAAGAATTCTGAGTCAGAGTTTGGAAGGAAAATGCTGTCAATTAAGTGTGTTTTTTATTATAGTGCCTCCCCAAGGCTCTGTCGCCCAAACGCCCGTTACCTCTTGGCTTCACGCTTGCACGTGATTGCTCTGTTCACCTGGGTTCTTGGCTGGAAGGTTCATGGAATGAATGGAAAATTTGGCCTCGTTCCCTTTTGTGCATCTCACTTTTCAGACGAATTGAGGGTGGTTAGAAAACCCTCCTGCCTTCTCCCTTTTAATCATTTCTGAAACTACCGGGATCTAGTTTCCTCCTTTTACAGATAAAATATCCACGCCATCATTGAAGTTTGATTTTGTTGCCGGTATTTTTCCGTACTTAAATAAAACCCTGTATAGGTTAGTTTTTCGTGGGCCAAACCCTGATAAAGTTGGCATAAGAGAATGGGCTGAATCGTAACTGGTCCAGGACCAGAAGTGGGATGCCCTCCGCCGGACCGTTTGCGGATCGTCGTTAGCAGATGTGTGTGGCTCCTGGTGAACTGTCGCTGAAGGGTTACTTGGTGTCATCCCGTTATCTTCCCACACACAGATAGGACACTTCTGAATCTATTGCCTTGCTAAGGATGTTAAATCGTTAACTATCTTGATTTCTTAAAATAATAAGCTTCTTGATTGCGACCAAGATCTCTACAAGAACTTCCCCTTGGTGATCTCTGAGCGCTGGCAGCAGGAAGTAGCAGAAACCGTTTATGAAGCAGTAAATGCAGACACGGATAAAATCGAGGCCAGGAAGAGAGCTAAAAATAAGCAACTTGGACACGAAGAAGGTAAAACAGGCAGCGTGCCTCGAAGTATTTTCAGTGCGATGAATTCCTTAAAAAATTTTCTTGTAAAGCTGAAAAAGTATTTGGGTCATAAAGTACTTTCCAGGGGTGGTGGGGGTGGGGGTGGGGGAAGGGATGCCATAAATAGTTTCGTGTGGCTTGGAAAAGTGCAGGATAATATTTCAAAGCTTTGAGTCAACGTATAAATAAAGATGGGCAGCATGGTCATGTCAGTGTGCCCTCTGACCTTGGAACCTTCAGGGCCAGTTGACAGGGTCTTCCTTGAAGACTGAGCGTTGAAGTGTCAGGAGCAGGCCCGGCTTCACGGGTGTGTGACCTGGGCCACCTCAGAGGACACCCCGCTGGGCTGAACGCTCTGCCGTCACCGCCTTGACATTCTTAATAGTTTTTGACCAAGGGGTCCACGTTTTCATTTCTCACGGGGCCTCGCAAAGTATGTTGGTTTCGGGTGGGGATCTTAACACGCGTGTCACTTGTCAAGAGGGATCGATGGATATAATTACGGTTATTTTACAAACAGCATTGAAGGATTACCAAACCGCATTTTTGTTAAGAACATTTGAGCGCCCTACTGGGATTTCCAAAGTGGCATGCCTGACACCAGGCATCAAACCAGTCAGCCATTCTTGATTCACCAAACATTGTCACTCTTGATTTTCCAAAGATTTTATGAATTTTGGATATTTGAATATATTGTGATTGCTGGTGATGGTATCAATTGGCTTCAGCTCTAGGCAAAGACTTTTCTGAGGCTAATGCTATGTAACAAGAATGACCAGAACCAATTTCATTCTGTTACTAAGTTGCTTGAGGGGGGGAGGGGCATCTTGATGCCGGCTTATTCGTCCTGTTGAGTTTGCCAGTAGCATTCAGCACCTGCTCAGAAAAGTGTGCCTGAGCCTGGATGAGTCCCTCCTTACGTAAAAGCCCCTCTGAGTACCCCCACAGGAGCAGTATAGCCCCATAACTATGCTCACCTCCATTCTTCAGGGAGGTGGGCTTTGCCTCTAAGCTGCTCCTGTCCATTCCCATCATTCTGGACTGTTCGCTGTAGCAAATTTTACATGGCAAGTTACATCGACAGTCATTTGCTCCAGGGAGGGCCATGATGTCACTGGGATCTTGACAGACTGGACAGAAACAAAATGCACCTGAATGACCTTGCCCAAGTGTATCCTTGTAGCGAGAGCTGCATTTACAGCATCTAGGAAATTAACGAATTTATTTTCATATATGAGTGATTGCTTCGGGCATCACTGGGTCTTGGTGGAAGATCTCAGGACTCACCTTACAAAGCAGGACAGTCTAGGCTTAGGTCGCTGAAGCGGACCTGCAAGCCTTCCACCTTCGATATACGTTAGCACTGCAAACAGTTTTCCGTTAAAATGACGCCAGGGGGCCCACCCGATCCCCTCATCCCCCCTCCCCCCACCTTGGTTCTTTTCCCTCCTGCCTGTGACGCAACGTGGGTGTTGCTTGTCAGTTTATCCCGGGGTCGCCTGTGAGGACTGTAGCTCCCTGAGGCCAGGGGTTGGGGCTCCTGTAATATCTGCTGAACCCAGAGTGCCCAGAACAGGCGCTCCCTTCGTCGCCATTGAATGAACGGGAGGAAAGAGCGACTTTTAGCACAGGCATGGAAGCCTTTAAAGAATCAATGCCAGCCACGTAAAATTAACCTTTAAAGAGAGAGAGACAGAGAGAGACAGTATTTCACTCTAACAACGTGATCAGGACCTACCATGCGCGTGAGCAAGTTGGTCCGTCTACATAACCGTGGATTTGAGGGATAAACATAACCTTAAGGAATAAGTAGCTTTGATCCGTGTGTTACCTTGGCTGCTTCGTAAGCCCCTAATCATTATTCAGAGGATTGAAGGGAGACCCCCAGGCCCCCGTACAGGCAAAGGTACCTTGGGCAGATCTTGAATCGAATTCCTCTCTAGTCTCCAGTTCTTGCTACACAGAATGAAAGAACAGTTTGAGATCACGCCTCTGTCCTCTCTGAGCAGTCAGGGAACATCACAAACTCACCGGAATATCGAGGAACAGCCATTTAATATGTCAGCAGGGACCCAGAGAGGCCTGCTCTTCTGATCCTGAGATAATGGTTTACATGGAATATTCCACGCCAGAGAAACTTGGTTTTTCCAAAGAGCGTGTCATTCTTTTGTTGTTGCTGTCGTTGTTTCTGAGAATCACACGGGCCATCTGTCCCAGAGCCCGTTTAATTCGCGGCTGTTTTATATTCCTCAGATTACGCTCTGGGAAAAGACTGTATCATGCATGGCTACATGCTGAAGTTGGGGAACCCGTTCCTGACTCAGTGGCAGCGTCGATATTTTTACCTCTTTCCAAACAGACTTGAATGGAGAGGAGAGGGAGAGTCTCGGGTGAGTCAAGTGCCATCATCAGCACGCACTGCTGGGTCCTGAGGGCCACACGGCTCTCCTATCTCAGGAAATACCTGCTGAGCTCTGCGTAGCTGTTTAACTTGCGCATGTGAGGTTTTGGTGTTCAGACTTTAGCTTTCAAACTTAGCGTCAAGGAAGGATTTTGTAACATCTGAAAATAGAACGTGAGAGTTACAGCCAGGTTTGAAGAAGGGTAGAGAGTCTGGTAGGTCAAATAAGAGAATAACAAACAATCTCAGACTTTGGAGTCAGACAGAGGTGCTTAAATCCAGAGCATAGAGAAGAAGGTCCAGCGCCCGCAACGCAGCCTAACAGTTGTGAGTCTGGATGTGCCCAGAGTCTCCCCTTTACCGGGCCTCCCCTCATCAGGCAGTGAGCTGAGTGACGCCAGCCAGGATGCTGGGCGCAGAGGTGAGGTCGCTGAGCCTCACTTCCTCTGGCCTCTGTGGCTTCCATTCCATACGCAGAAAGATACAGCTCAGGTCCTTTTCGAGGGCTAATGTTTGTGAAGAAGGTGAACAGAAATTTCTGATCCCCACTGTCCCTTTAAGCAAGGAAGACAGCATTTATGAAGCGCCTACTGTGTGAGGAGCGGAGGGCTTGTCCTGAGCAGGCAACCCCAGTGGGAGGCACACTTCTGCTGTCATGGAGGGATTGGCCAGGCCTCCGGGGCCAAGGAAGCAGAGCAGGGGCCCCACATCTAGTTGATGTATTATGTGTGTCCGAAAACCAGCCATCAGTTGTCTAGTGGTAAGAAGGACAGAAAGTAGTAAACTCTAATCATGTGCGTTTGACTTTTTGAAATCCCTGTCGGTAATGTGGCTGTTTAATTATGAGTGATCACTGGTGCACCTTGCATTCCTCTCTAATGCACAAAACCTTCTCACCATTGCCAAGGCCACAGGGTCCTTCTAAAGCTAATATATCTGGGCTCCAAAGGACTATTACTAAGTCTCTGGGGGTCCCGAATTATAACTCAGGTGCTAGCGAGTATTGTATAATATGAATTATATTTCATATTATAATAATACACTACATATGTGTGGTATATGTTATATGTATTTTATAAATCTATAAACTCAGCACCCAAGTTATAATTCATATATGTTAGTATTATATATTTCCAGATAATGAGTGGCCCTGGGCATATGACATATTTGCAGTTAACCCGTAAACAGCAAGGGGGATCAGGGGTATTGACCCCTCACGCGGTTAACAACCCACGTATAACTTTTGACTCCCAACAAAGACTTAACTACTGATAGCCTTCCGTTGACCAGAAGTCTTACCGATAACATAAGCTGCTGCTTTGCACACAGTTTGCCTGTTACGTGTCTTACATGCTGCATTCTGACAATAGCATCAGGTGTAAGGAACAAAATGTTATTAAGAACATCCTAAGGCAGAGAAAATACATTTGCAGAACTGTCCTGTGTTTACTGAAAAAGAAAAACAACATATCCACATGGACGTACAGCCACGCAGTTCAAACCGTGCTGTCCCAGGGTCAGCTAAGGCCCGCAGTCCTCTGGACAGTCACTGTGGTGCGCAGCGAAAGGAACTTGTCTCGCTTTTCAGGATATTCGAAAACTTAAAAAAAAAAATCTTCCTTTTTTTCAAACCAGGGGATGCAGTAAGTTAGCTTCGTTTCAAAAGAGTCAACATTCAGCATGCTGGTTGAGAGCTGTATAGGTTTAAACAGATGGATAGATTCGTAGGTGTAAATCAGGTAACGTAAAACGTGAGCATTTGCGATGGTGTGGTTTTTCATTTCGGATTCCTGGTGTCTTTATCCAAAAAAAGAAAACAAAAACAAAAACAAAAACAGAAAATGGTAAGGTGCTCATGACACTGTAGCCTTCACCTTAAGCCATCGTGTTACAGGCCGGGCGTGGCCATCTTTTAAGGATGTCACCTGGATTTATAACCTCATTTTGATATTTTTGAGATATCATCAGCTCACAAGCCAGCCCTGCTAGGCCTTTCCTGAGCTGCTGTGTCGAAACCTCGGCCACGCCCCGTTTGCTCACATTGGTCACACGGCATTTCATTGTTTGCTGACAGCCTGGTCGGTAGAATTCAGACGGGCATGCGACACAGAGAGGGCACGCGCGCGTCACAGCCACCCAGAAGTCAGTTCTGTGTCGAGGGAACAGCTGTGCCTCATTGAGACAGTCCTCTTTTGCTGTTTCCTTCGAGATGCCATAGTTTAAATTCTGTGCATGTTCCTTGTAGCCATTCGCCCTCACTTCTAGAACGTCATCAAAGAAAGAAAAAGACCAATTTTTTTTTTTACTTCTAAGCTGATAGTTTTCCGTATTATTTATTAACTCAACGTAAGAAGTTGGGAAATAGTGTGAAGTAATTTGCCATTTTTTTTTTAACGGCTAGCAAAGTTTACTGACGATGGAACAGATTCTGTCTGTGGAGGAAACGCAGATTAAAGACAAGAAATGCATTTTGTTGAGGGTGAAAGGAGGGAAGCAGTTTGTCCTGCAATGTGAGGTGAGTTTTTTGGTTGTTTTTTAAAAAACGTGTCCCCTAGGTGAAAGAGCAGCTGTACACATGTGCAGGGGAGGGGCAGAGAGAGAGAGAAGGAGGGAGAGAGAATCCCAAGCAGGCTCTACACTCTCAGTGTAGAGCCCAGGGCGGGGCCTGAGCTCACGAACCGTCGGTTCCTGACCTGCGCGCAAGTCAGGCGCTCAGCTGACTGTACCCCAAGCGCCTTCGTCTCCTGGTTCTTCTCTTCCCGCGTGTTTGGAGCCGAGGCTTAGGTGGTGAAACAGATACAAGATACCAACGTGACTCGTCTCAGGGGAATCCCGTCCTTCTCGCTCCAGGGTTCTAGCGCAGCCCAAGTTCAGTTCCTTGGAGGTGCTGGTGTGTGTGTGTGTGTGTGTGTGTGTGTGTGTGTATGTGTGTGTGCACGCACATGGATAGGTGTAGGTGGGCAGGTGGGGGGGAGGGGTACACGTGGGTGTGCCCACCAGAGCATTAGAGAAACCAGCATCGATACCCCAGACGTGCCGGCGTGCAGGTGCTTGTTAATCTGTCAGAGCTCCTCTCTTGGTATTATTTTACAGGCTTGAGTTTAGAAACCAGAAATCAGAGGGCATTTCTGAACAGATCACCAGCAGTGCTTCAGGCTGGGGATCAGGAGGGTCCCCTGAGGGGCTTCGCCGGCCTGCTTCTGGCGCTAGGCCCCAGAGGAGGGCCCCGTGTGGCCCTCGGGGAAGCGGGCTGCCGCGGGCCAGAGAGCAGCCTGGCACGGCCGTGACCAGAGGCACCTGGCCGTGCGCAGGTCGGGCCAGGCCGCTACAGCGTGTCCCTTTGTGTCTCCATGCAGAGCGACCCCGAGTTTGTGCAGTGGAAGAAGGAGCTGACCGAGACGTTTACAGAGGCCCAGCGGCTGTTGCGCCGTGCCCCCAAGTTCCTCAACAAGCCCCGCCCCGGCGTGGTGGAGCTGTCCAAGCCCCCCCTCTGTCACAGGAACAGCAATGGCCTCTGACACCCAGGGCACGAGGGTCCTGGGGAGACAGGGCCGCAAGGAAGCCCTTGCCGGGGGTTTCAGCCCTTGACATGGAGCCTTTTGGAGACGTCCAGGGGTCGGAGGTTCAGTCCCCTTGTCCCCAGGGCCCCTCCACGGCCGGGAGGACCCAGGACACTGAGGTGCCCCTGGTAGGAGCTCTGACTGCCGCCCGGCAGGGGGCCTCTCCCCCCGGTCCTCCCAGTGCCTCCTGTGCATCACCTCTGTCCACTCTCGAAACTACTGAAGAAACAAGCGAAAGTTCCTCTCCCTCGTCACCTACCAGTTTGGGCGTACATGAACTTAGGACTTGAAATGATTCCTGCCTGTCCCGTCAGTCTGTATGTCTGATCATCAAACACACGTTACACTTGCTGGGACGGAGCGGCGTCGGGCACAGACAGCCCCGGCGCTGCCCTGTTTTACGTACTGGACCTGTGCGCGCCTGTCCCCCCCGCTGCGGGGCCGGACGTCAGCCAGGCAAACCGACCTCCCGCTGCTCTGGGCTCAAAGCCGAGGGTACTTGCCGGGAAGGCTGCACGTGGGCGCCCACGGTGGGTGGAACCCCTCCAGTCCCAGCCTGCCTCCAACAGGGAACAGAGGGAGCGTGCCCTCAGAAGAAGGTGGTGGTCGCTCACCTCTGAGGGCCCCAGGGCCACAGGGATTTTTCAGACGTCTTCAAATAAACGGAATAGCACTTTCGCATGTCTGGGTGCACGCGGACGCCGGGGCGGGGGGACGGTGAGTCTGTGCAGGGTTCCGACAGTAGGCGGTTCCAGCGCGTCCCTGTGCCTCGTGCCCCAGGACATGTGTCCATCACGGGTGTGTGCAGGAAGGAAAGAATCGCTCTGTTTCACCTCACAGCCTAACTTCCAGTGAATCTCACGGGCTAAAGAACACGAAGATGAAGGTGTCCAGGTGGGCTGACAATGCTGTTGGCTTTCCCGTCGTCCTTGGCCTGTCGGTAGTGAGTAGTACTTTGCCCCCGGTGGGGGGGGTGGCCCCACACCCCAGACAACGGAGGAGCGCCAAGGCCGTTTGCCTCATCCCCGAGGCGTCGTCTCCGCTCCCACCAGCGTCCTGCGCCCTTTTCACGCCACAAATAAATGCCGGGCTGTAAGCGGATGTTTCCCAGTGAGGCCCCTCCATCGTCAGACTAAAAATAATAACAATAATTTTTATAAAGTCCACATACTTGTCTTCTTAGTGCAACCTTGTTGTGTGTTTCTAAGCTAACTCCTAACAATATAAACAACCGATCGTAACTGTCTGCATCCTGCCCTCGATAATTTCGGTGGGTCCAAATCTCCGCGTCCTGTGTTCAGTGGGAAAGTAAGTCCTTTTCCATGAACTCCTATGTGGAGAGTTTGGAAGGTAATTGGAGAACGTGTTTGATTTCGTAGGAGTAACTTTGGAAAAGGAGTCTGGAGGTTCATGACCCATCTCAGCTACCAGCTGGGGTCTAAATGGGCGTTTCCGTTCTACTCCACGACCACCAGCAGGGGAGGAGGGGTGTCCTACGTACGGGCCTGCCCCTGTTTACAAGGCAAGACCTGCGTTCACATTGTGTTTAAAAGAAGAAAGAAAAGAAAAACCAAACCAAACAAAAAAAACCGCTAGCAACAGAAAAGCAGTTGTTCCTCATAGAGGTTGAGCGCCTTCCCGGCCATGGCTAACAACAGCTGTCGCTTCTGTCACCGGGCTGGTGGCAGACTCCCACGCCCTCAGCAATTACAGTTTGCTGCGCCCGGAGTCCCCGCTGGATAGAGTCAGGGACCCCGTGCACAGACTCCTCCAGGGGCTGGGCTTGGCCTCTCCACTTTCACACCGAGAGCGTCAGCCGCACCAGCCTGCAGCGAAGATACCATTTTTGCTCCAGAGTAGAACGGGTCTTTTCAAAAGATGTGACTTGGAAAATATCCTAAGGGCCCTTCCACCTCACCTTTCATTCCCAGTGCTGGGGGCTTGTCTGGCCTGTCTCCTTCCTACCTGCACTTGTCCCCACGGGCGTTCTCAGGGGGCCGGCTTCTCCGCTGCCAGACGGAAGACACCTCTGGGACCCTTCTGTGCCTGTGTGGCCTTGCGTGGCCAAAGTAGGCTGCTGGTTTGTTTTGTTACTATTTTTTAAATTTTTTTTTTGTGTGCATGTGAGACAGCATGAGTGGAGGAGGGGCAGAGAGAGAGGGAGACACAGAATCTGAAGCAGGCTCCAGGTTCTGAGCTGTCAGCACAGCGCCCGATGCGGGGCTTGAACTTACAAACCACAAGATCATGACCTGAACTGAAGTCGGATGCCCAGCCAACTACACCTCCCCAGGCACCTCAGGCTGCTGGTTTAGAAGCCTTGGTGCACTTGGCTGTTTCAGAAGGTTTAAGAGTGTCACACCATTCCTAGACATTTGGCCCTTCCTATGTTTGGACCATTACAAAGGACAAAATTCACACATTTTCTCATCATTCAAGGAAGATGAAGTTGATAATATTTTTATAAAGTTATACCATCTTGATTTCATAAATCGAGGGAATTAATAGAGCAAAGTCAAAAAATGAAGATTACCTCTACCTGCTCTACAGCATGTATGGAATCCATGACAAACGTGAGTGAGTTCTTTTTTTAAGCTGAAATATTCTCTCTGGTGCAGTTGCTCCTTCACGGCACTGCGGGTCGTGGTTTTCCCTTCCGTGTCATGTTGAAGTATGCTTTTTCAGGAAAACTTTTAGAAATTAGCTGGTTCAGTGCTAATGGAAATGATTGACCGGTTCACTGACATTATGGTTTCAAAATCCGTAGAAGGGCCAGCCGCAGAGGACGACAAGTGTCCCACTCAAGAAAGACCACAACGACAACACAAAACCATCTGTTGGAAGCAAGACTTCGCTCAATTTGTGATTTGACCTGTGCCACACGGATAGCAGAAACCATTGTGTTAAGGCCCTCGCAGGCCATTAAAAAATACCTTTTACCAATCGACAGTGAGCTTTAACTACACAAGATAAGATCCACGTGTGGTTTTTCTCTGATGAGTTACAAAACTTCACTCGTAGTCGGGCCAATTCAATCACAGCATTTGCCTTTTCGATGGAATCAATTTTTCACGTCAGGAAGAAAACCAGGTTCGCAACGCTGGACCTCTTTCACATGATGTAAATGTATAAAACATACTTTGAAAGACGCTGGTGTAAAGATAAGACTTATTTTGTAAGACTTGATCACACATGGTTTTTGGGTTTCTCTCTCAGTCATGTTCAGGGAAGTGTTTCTGGGCTGTGCAGACACACCTGATGAATTGCCTCCTCTCCACCGCTAAGGATTAACACAGTTGTGCCGGAGAGGAGGGGGACAGGAGTTTCCGGAGTCTATCACAGAGTGGTGGCTGGGGGGCCGTGGGCTGAAGGAGTGGGTGTATTGGGTGACCTCCCCCCCCCTCCCCTGACATGAGCACTGGTAGAAATGGGGCAAAGGAAGGAAGACGTTAACTTGCAGGTAAAAACTCAACAACCTTTACACCAAGCACCACGCAAATGCCTGAGTTAAAGTTGGCTGATTCTTTCCCTCCTTGAAACAGGAGTTAAATAGTAATTATTGCAAGACACGGTCACTTTATTTTCAATTATGGAGCCTCTAAACTTATAAACAGACCACTGGCTTTCCATCAGGCCTCTGCCCAGCACCCAGAGCTAACACCCTATTTGTGCATGCCTTGCAGCTACCCGGAGGGCCAGATGCGGGGTCTGGGTGGCTGTCCCCAGGGCCCCGTGGCCAGCTGCAGACTGTCACAAATCCACTGAAGCCACAGGAAGCCCCTCCCCGCCCCCCTCGAATAACAGCCCTGAGCTTGCTATCTAAGCCATGCCCACTTCTGGAGTGAGCTTTAATATGGGGCGTCTGGCTGGCTCCGTCCGTCAGCACAGCCCACAACTCTTGATTCTCGGGGTTGTAAGTTTGAGCACCATGTTGGGTTAAGAGATTACTTAATAAAATCTTCTGAGTGAGTTCTACTAGTTTAAACCTTGAAAACGTTTTTTCCCAAAAGATCTAGCCTGAGTTCCCCTCCCAGGAAAGGTTGCCTTGAGAGGTTTGAATTACTTAAATTCATATGAATATGAATTTACCCAGGCCACATTCAAATAATGTGTCGAATTAATGAAAGTTGAACTCTAAAATAATAGGATTTCCTCAGGTTGTAATGGACTGTAGATTTCTTTCACCCTCAGAGACTAATAGACCTGCTCTTTTATAGCTAAGGACAGGGACACCCCCGCCCCCCCGGCAGTGCCCCGTGCCCAGCCACTCACTGATGTGGCCGGGAGCATTGACCAATAAATTCAGCACCCCAAATGTTAAATTACCTTTATTTAAACACACACACTACAGAAAATGGACTAACAGTATATGCATTTCATCAAAAACCTACAAGAATAAAAACTGCCTTTTAAGGTTTCCATAACTCAACATTCTTAGAGGACATTCTCTGATACCACAATCTCAAACTCCTCTCTGAAAACTGTTAACTCTGCTCCCATATTTTCTTCTGTCCTAATATAAAATGCCTTTTATGTAAGGGTAGGGAATGGAGAAATATTTCTAACCATGCACTCATACTTACAAAGGACTTGAAATTGAATTTCTCTCCGGTGTCTCAGTTGATTAATATCCCATGATGTACATATCGTATGTGGTTTGTAAGCTAAACACTGGCCATTTTTTAAGTTCTGTTGTTGAATTGTATTTTTCTATGTTTTAAATGATTATAATAGATTGGGCTTTTTCCGGGTAACATAAAGATCGCTAAACTGCATATATAAATATATATATATATAAACAGAGTTCTATTTTAGCACAAAAGCATTTTATATTATTTATTGAATCCTTAACGCTTGTTTTCATCGAAGTATTCTTTATTTCTCCTTTTCATTTGTATAGTTTGTTATTTAAAGGAAAGGCCGTCCTTTCTGTTTTTCACAAACTAAACTAGAAATAACGCGCACAGCCACGCGGGGTGACAGCCGTCCCCAGCCGCCACTGGCTGTTTTCAGCAACAGCCTTCCATCTGCTCTGTGCCGAGAGGCGCCTGCGCCTTCTCGACAACATCTGACCACAACCTTGCCATGAAATACTGCTCTCATCTACCTCTTCAGAAACCGTCCTGCTCATTGACAGGTACCCCAGACGCTTCCTTCTACACTGGCTGCGCCATAAACACGTCTCGGTAACGCATTTCGGCGGGACTCCCTCTTGTTGTCAGTTTTAAAGCCACAGCGTCATGGAAGCGTGGGGGGCAGGTGCACCTCTCTTCTGTGTCGTTACCCTCAGGAGCCAAGAGCCACCCGCGGAATGTCCTTTCCTGCTCTGATGTGCCCAGTCCCCACAACTGGTCTTGCCATTGCTCCGGGACTCGACTGTTGCGCCTTACTTACCAAGCGCTGAACGAAAGGTCTGCCCTGGGCACATGCCACGAATGGCCAGCTGTGTTTAAGAACACCACTTCCAGGAGCTGCAAATTTGATCTTGATTTCCCCTGCCCCCTCACTGCTTCCCAGTGGTTTGGAAAATGGGATCAGAAAGGAAATTGCCCTTGTAGAGGATTAAAACTTTGCAAGAGGTTTTATGTGTGAGGGGTCTTATTTTCGGGCGGACAGACCCTTCAGGTCTATGTGAGCCAGAATGGCCGGTCCCTGGGAGAAGGGGGGGTCCCTCCTCATGTGCTGACATTTCTCTCTGCCCGTCTTCTTGCTGGGCAGCCATCAACGCGGTATCATGTTTACTGTATTCTTGGCAAAGTGTCACACCGTAAAGAAAGAAATCTGCTTCCTGTTGTGCATTGCCCTATGGCATTAGCTATTGTCAATCTAGATATTGTGCCTGTAAAATTACCCTTTGGTTTGACCTCTCCCCACATTGATTGTGCCAGTGGAGGTCGATAGCCCGCCCCCAGTAGCCACTTAACTAGTACACGTTTGAAGTCCTATCCCACGTGCGCCACCGTTCCACGCCTGTGGTCACCTGCCCTGTGCAAGGCATGCGCGGCCCTTCAGCTCTCGCCGTCTCCCACGGTTATGTCAGAGCACGAGGCTGGTTTTCCATGTTGATAAACTGCTTATCTAAAATCTCAATAAACAGCATCTGTACAAAGATATCTACTCTGGCGTGCTAAGGGTATGTGGGAGGGGCTTTTTGCAAGCAAAAAGGAAGCACCTTCACGACCCGCATTTTGTTCCACGGTCTCACGGATAATTGCTGCTCTCTCTTCTAAAGCAAGCACTCCCTGCCTCCCTCCCTACCCCTTCTTCCCAGTCCTGCCCGACGCACGTGGCGTGGACCCAGGGCAGCGTAATGGGCAAGGGCAGAAGAGGAAAGGAGCCCCGGGCCCTCGCCTTCCTCAGGCACCAGGAACTACAGAGAGGAGCGTTTCTCGGCTTCAGCGAGTTTGGGGCTGGGTCATTCTCTGGCAGGGACGGCGGGCACCATAAGGTGTTGAGCAGCATAGTCAGCCTCTACTCGCTGGACGCCAGCGCCCACACCCCCTCCCCAAGCCAGTCTTGACACCCCCAGATATCTCCAGACATTGCCAGATATCCCTTGTGGGGGCAAAACCACCCCCCGTTGGGAACCCCTGGTGTAGACGAGGGGAAATTCTCAGTGTGTCGGGGACAGAGTTGGGGCAGGGACTCCACAAAGGAGAAAGGTTGTTGCCAAGGTCACTGGCCAGGGTTCTTAATTCCCGGGAGCCCGTGTGGACCGTGAGGTCTGCTGTGCGGTTGTTGTGGCCAGACTCGTTGTCACGCCAGGAAATGAAAGGGACACAGTGATGCTGCGGGCGGTACCACCCCCGAGGGTGGAGGAGTGGGTGTTAGGGTTAAGACTGCGGCAGTGGGGCTGGCGCTTCACGGGGCCCGGAGCCTCCACGACACCTGCTTCCTTTCCTTCTTGATGTCAGTGCCTCGGACAGATTTCTCTAGACAGCAGACCCGATCCGTGAGACGCGGTGGGGGCGGGGACACAAGACACCACGCCAGTGAGCCCCCCAGTCATCTAGGGTCCACTTTGCCCTTGGCTTTGGCCCGTGTCTGCAGGGGTGGGCGTGGGCTCATTGTGTCCAGACGTGGCAGCAGTGGTGCTGGAGGTGGTCACCAGTCGCTCTACTTTGCCAAATATGCCACGGATGACCTTGGCCAAGGGTCTAAGTGGGCAACGTCATGTGCTGTCCAGATTGCCCTTCGCAGAAGAACTTCTAACCTGGCTGTTTGGCCCGAAGCTGTTTGAGGGTCCTTCGTCACACCTAGACATTTCTCTCTCCCTGGTCCTGATTTCTTCTCCATCCTCTACCAAGAGAACTCCTTAATAAACTTCTGTTCCTTGAATTCTGTCTCAGAGTCTGCTTCCTCTGGGACACCAGTCTGCGAGGTCAGTCCCAGGTGCGGTGGGAGAAAGCAGGTGCTGAAGTGGGGTGTGGGGGGTCTGGATAACCCACTGCCCGGCTGGCTGTGGTCAGAGACGGGGTTTGGAGGTTGTAGGTGGAACATAGAAAGCCCCTAGTACAATGAGAGGGGGCTTCCGGCATGCAAATTTGCAGCAGAGGTGAGTTGGGACAGTACCCCAGTGGAGGGGAAGGCACTGACCGCTCGGTCCTACCAGGCTGCGAAAAAATCGCCATCTCAAAAAGAACTGCAGGTGCCTGGGTGGCTCAGTCAGTTAAATATCCGACTCTTGGTCTTGGCTCACATCACGATCTCACAGTTCATGGGTTCGAGCCCCACCTGCTTGGGATTCTCTGTCTCCTCTCTTCCTGCCCCTCCCCACCTTACGCTGTATCTAAATAAATAAATATTTAAAAATACAAGAAAAAAGAAAAAGAACTGCAATATTGGGAAGGAACCTCGAGCATATGCCCCCAGGAGGATAAAACTGATTTACAGATGACTGAGAGTGTGGGAATTTTCTTGAATGATGAGGCATTGGTCCGAGGTTACCCTGTATCACCTTGGGAAGTTTTGCCAGAGACACGAGTGGGGAGTGGGGGAAGTATTTTTAAGGAACCATCACTGACCTGCCCCCTCATTACATTCCCTGCCCACAAATATACCCTATTTGGGTGGCTCAGTGGGTTAAGCATCTGACTCTTGATCTCAGCTCAGGTCACGGTCTCGCAGGTTGTGAGTTCAAGCCCTGCATTGGGCTTGATGCTTAACCCGTGCCTCACCCAAACCCTTCATAAATTGCAGGAGGCTTTGAAGAAGAACTTACAAAGCTAATCACAGATATGGTACCTAAAATGAATACAGCGTGTTATCATTACTCCTACGTGGAATCTAACCATGACCAAATGACACGAAAAACCGTCGTCGTATTTCAGCTCTAATAATTTAATGACCAGCATCTGAAAGTCTCACCCACTCCTTAACATTATTACCAGATCGTTTCCCGACCTTCCCGCTCCGTCCAATGTTTCAGCGTGATGAAACTTTGGCTCCTCATTAGGAGTCTGCCTGAGTCTACAGACCCTCACAGGCCCATTCCTAGCGATACGCTATACATCAGCACAGCACCTGCCTTGTCATCAGTAACCCACATTTGCTGCGATGTTAGCAGTGGCTGAATTATTCGATATATATGCGCTAAAGCAGTTTTTCATCTGCTTATTCATACATGCAGGCCACGGAATGTACTATGCCTCTTACTCCTTCTCAGAAACACGGAATATCAGAATTCTTTTTTGTTTGTTTGTTTGTTTGTTTGTTTTAATTTTAAAAATTTATTTCTGAGAGAGGCAGTGTGAGCAGGGGAAGGTCAGAGAGAGAGAGGGAGGTACAGAATCTGAAACAGGCTCCAGGCTCTGAGCTACTGTCAGCACAGAACCCAACGTGGGGCGAACCCCTCGAACCATGAGATCATGACCTGAGCCGAAGTCGGATGCTTAACCGACTGAGCCACCCAGATGCCCCCAGAATATTGGATTTCTACGATCATTCAGTTATAGCCACAGCGTTCATGGGTTACATTTTACCACGAGGCCAAATACCCTTCTGTCATCACAAACCTCTCAACAATCCCTTAAATCGGTACTGACTTCATAGAATGAATCTGAGGGGGGTTCTCAGGAGACAAACCACTTGAACGTGATTCTTTGCCTTCTGCTTTATTCTCCTATTTATCATCTCCGTGCTAGCAGCAGTTCATCTTTTATTCCTACATGAGGCAGAATCTAATAACCCCTCCGGAAGCACATCTGACTCAGACAAAACCCCATTCCACCTGTGTTTGTAAAAATCAAAGATATCCTAGGTCTCTGACTTCTTATTCTAATGCGGTGACGTCACAGAAGGTGCTTGGGGTTCTCTCTCTCTCCCTCTCTCTCTCTGCCCCTTCCCTGTTCATGCTCTCTCTCTCTCAAAATAAATCAACGTTTGAAATAAAAATAAATAACTTATCCCAAACACCCAACCCCCTCGCCTGCAGCTCGCTGCTGTGTTTGTTTGTCCAGAACTGCAGTCCCCCCGCTACCCCTGAATGAACTTGCCAATTCTGAGCTTGCATCAGTCGCCTTCTTTATTTAGGGCAACAAAGAGTCTGTGAAAAGTGGGAGAGACAGTAGATACTGGATGATGGGAGATGGTGGCTATCTGGCTATCGCTGTGCTTAATGGATGCTTGAGGGGAAGACCAGAACAAGCAGAAAGGAGCCAGTGCCCATAGGACACACTGAGGGGGCCACATCCACGGTGGGCGGGATAGAAAACAAGGACCAGACCTGGGGCTCAGGAATGAGGTCAGATGAGCTGCAAAGGTGGTTAAACTCCCAAGGCAGGTCTGTCTGCTTTGCAAGGCGCACTGGGCTTGGGGAAGAAGGAGACCTTGTCGCGTGGGATGGGGACCTCCAGATTCCTCTGACTTCCCCAAGGCGGCAGACGCGTTGTACTCCCTCCCACGAAGAAGCAGCGCCCCACCCCCACTTGCTGGAGGATGATGCGAGGCACTGCGGGCCTCCAGTCAGGATCTCGCCCTCCCTTACCTCCTGGCCACTAGGCCTATAGCTAGGGTGACGCCCCCCCCCCCAGGCTGGGGAGGTGCCTGAGGAGAGAGGAAGGGAATTATACCCTAAGGCGGCTGCAAGGCGGAGCCAGCACTGAGGTTCAGGAGCAAGGAGACACACCCACTCCAGGGACTGATACCGACCGGTGGATACCGGAGGGTGTATGCATTCGGGACCACTCCCTGGGCTGCAGGATTGTCACCCTGGCAAGGACACCGGCAGACTGGCTCCTCTGAGCACGGAAGATGCAAGGGGAGGTTAAGATGCCAGAATTCCTCGGGTAGACAGAGGAGGAAGGGGACGAAGAGTTCAGAGAAGTAGGCATGCTTGAAGGGAGGCACTGTCAGGCGGGAACACCCATGGTGGGGGGGCGGCAGGACACCAGGACCACGAAGTTCAGTGCTGGCTCTCCTCCGCAGGCAGTGCAGAGTTAGGAGAAGCTTTTACAGATCTACATTCGGTCATTTAGTCAGTCAACAAACATTCCCTGAGCACCTACCAAGGGCCATGAAGGACTAGAACAGGCAGTAGCACCGGGATCCCCATTTTGTAGAAGGGAATCCTGAGGGCCCAGGGAGACGAAGACACTTCTTTAAGATCAGGATTGGACCTGGCTTCATAGCCTGTGCCCTTTCCTGACACCCTGAGCTCTGCGCGCACACAGCGCCTCCAGACCCTGGCCGGGGCTGGGCTTCGGGGGTCCCTCTACAGGGGTCTCTCCCACCTCCACACTCCGGGCTATGTAGTCTTCTGTCCACCAGTTTTATTTCACCTACCAAAGATTCTGTGAGCACCTGCTGGGTGCCTGGCCTGGAGCCAGGGGCCGAGGATGAGCAGGAGACTACAGACTGGTGGGAAACAGACAGACAGACAGATGGACATCCAGAGAACGCACGATGTGGGACCAGATCCTGGGACACTGGCTCTGGTCCCGTTTCCATACATTTGGTGATTGACTTCATATGCATTTATGGAGCACTTACTGTGTACCAGCCTCAGCGTGCGTGCGCGCGCGCGCGCACACACACACACAAACACACAAACACACACACACAGTTCTCGGAGAACAGTGGGAGTGATAGCCCCACACGATAGGGGCCAGGAGACATCACAAGCCAGGTGGAAGCCGTCACCCTAGCATGCAGTGAGGTGGGGTACACTGGGGGCCCCCGGAGTTGCAGGCCATCTGGAGATGATGAATAGAATGTGACATCCCCAGAGGCAAAAGAAATGGACCGCCCACAAGGATCCCACTCAACAAAGAAGTTAAGGATGATCGGGAGGCTTAAGTCAGTTGCCCCAATAAAATAGCACAATCCATCCCTAGGCCATTTTGTGGGCCCAGAGCTGACCTACTGAAGACACGGCCAGGGCTCCAGGGGCAAAACCTGGCACAGCCAGGGCAGGGGTGCACGCTCACGGCCCCCCGGTCTGTGGTCTGTGCTGCAACGGACCTAAAGCCACTCGGACCATCTGTGCTCCGGGAGCACCAGAAGGGGCCAGTTTCCGGGGGCCCTTGTAACAGTGCCTGCATGTTGTCATCCTGTCCCTCCCCCCCGAGGGGTGGAAGCCCAGAGACGCAGGTGGGGGGCGGGGAAGGGAGGAGCAAACGCTGCTCACAAGGGCTGCCCTGCATCCCAGTGCGGTCAGAGCAGCACTGATGGATTTCCCAGCGCCTCAGGTCCCAGGGGGAGGATGCAGACACGCCAGGTGCCCTCGGGACTCAGTTCCCTTCAGGTCACCCTAACCATCACTGCAGCTTGAGGCTGACAGAGGTCCCCAGCCCAGCCTTAGAGTGCTATTTCTGCAAGCCCACCCCACCGTGTAAGACCGACTGCCACGAGAAAATACCAAAGAGGAACAGGACAGAAAAGCACCAAGATGCTCGTTTCAGGACCTGGTGGGGGTGGGGGGTGGGGACTGGGTTTACATTTCAATGTCAAAAGAAAAGTGTTCCACGACCTCCCAAGAAAATGCCTGCCCCCCCCCGTGGCTCAGTTGGTGAGGCCTTCAACTTCATATCAGATCAGGTCATGAGCTTGTGGTTTATGAGTTCAAGCCCTGCATCCGGCTCCTTGCCCGCTCTGAGCTCTGAGCCCGCTTCGGAATCTGTCCCCCACCAGCCCCCTTCCACTCTGCCACTCTGGAGCATGTGCTCTCTCTCTCTCTCTTTCTGTCCCTCCCCTACTCTCACACATACGTGCTCTCCCTCTCTCTCAAAAATAAATAAACATTTTAGGGGCGCCTGGGTGGCTTAGTCGGTTAAGCGTCCGACTTTCGCCTAGGTCATGATCTCACGGGTCTGGGTTCGAGCCCTGCGTCGGGCTCTGTGCTGACTGCCAGCTCAGAGCCTGGAGCCTGTTTCAGTCTGTGACGCCCTCTCTCTCTGACCCTCCCCTGCTCACACTGTCTCTCTCTTTCCTAGAATAAATAAAACATTAAAAAAATAAATAAATAAATAAACATTTTAAAAATTGCTAATTCTCAACACCCAGAAGGAAATAAGGACTCTGAGAACAGATTGGTCTATCAGCCACAAGGGTAGAAAAGTAACATGTATTACTGGTTCAAGTGTTTTTTTAAAATTAATTAATTAATTATTTTTTTAAAAAATATTTTTTTATTTTTTATTTATTTCTAGGAGAAAGAGAGACAGCGTGAGCAGGGGAGGGTCAGAGAGAGAGGGAGATACAGACTCTGAAATAAGCTCCAGGCTCTGAGCTGGCAGTCACCACAGAGCCCGACTCGGGGCTCGAACCCACGAACCACGATATCATGACCTAAGCAAAAGTCAGACGCTTAACCGACTAAGCCACCCAGGCGCCCCAATTAATTAATTTATTTTTGAGAGAGACAGAGCGTGGGGGAGGGGTAAAGAATTAGGGAAAGAGAGGATTGATTCCAAGCAGCCTCCGCGCGATCAGTGCAGAGCCAGACTTGGGGCTCAAACTCACGGACTGTGAGATCATGACCTGAGCACCACGATATTAGGAGTCGGACGCTTCACCTACTGAGCCTCCCAGGCACCCTGGTTGAAGTGTTTCTTAAGAGAAGCGGCATGTCATGTTTGAATGGAATGACCGTGGGCTTTGGAATCAGAAAGATCTAGATTTGAGTGCCTGACTAGCTGCGTGATCTTGCGTGATGTACCTAATCTATTGGTGTCCTTACTTTGCTCCTTCTGCGCAGGGGACAAAGCACTTTTTACAGCGTCCTGGTGGATGCGGTGTTTAAAACTGGGCCCTCTGGGGCCAGTGCGGCCTGGGTTCCCATCCTGCCTTTCCACTGCTTAGGGAGGTTGGTTGACCTTTCTGTGCCGCAGTTTCCCCCTCTGTCTAATGGAGAAAATCCTACCTGGTGCGGGTTGTCGGGAAAAGTGAGTTCATCAAAGCCCTCGGATTGGTGTCTGGCACGTGACGTGTGTTTTCAAGCATCGATTGTTTACCAAGAAGCCCACGAACTGGCTCTGGTTATTTTTTCCCAGAGTCCTTCTGGAACGCCGAGCCAGGCTCCCCTCCTCACCCAATCCCCGTGGCCTCCCGTTATCTGTGTGGGGCAGAGCCTGGGGTGTGCGGCCTGCTCGGGGCAGGGATGACGGCTGGGAATGTGCTTGCATGGGGAGCCGTCCCCTCCCCTGCTCCGCGCCACCAAATATGTCCATGCTCTCCGCTGCCCGGTCAGCGGCCACCCCAGGCGGCCGTCTCCTGGCCAGACCTGGTCACTGGCTAATTTTAGAAGTGACTTGTCTGCTCAGCTGCTGCTGTCACATTGGCGCAGAGGGAGGGTGTGGGGAGGATGGGGAGGAGCAGTCAGGGAAGGGGATGTGTGTGAGGGCATGAGTGGGAGTGTTCCTGACATTTCTCCTTCGCCCCTACCGTCCGGGCTTGGTGGGTTCTCTGCGCTGCCAGCTGGGGAGATCTCTCGGGCCGGTGCAGTTCCTGGGACCCGTGGCCTCGCGCGGAGAAGGTACCGTGGGTCCGGGGTTCACCATGGGCACCTTGTGGGCGAGAAGATGGGCATGATTTTCCAGAATGTGCTTTTGGGGGCCAGGGTAAGGGGGTGTCTGGCCCTATGGTTGGTCTACTTCGGGATTCTCTGGCCGGTTGGCCTCCGACAGCACGAGTCGCCCGCTTCGAAAACAAGAGTATTTCGTGGAAGGATTTTAGAACAAAATGCTAGGGGCGAGTGGACGCTTTTAAGGACTCCCCCTTGTCTGTCAGGACCCAACCGTCTGCTAGGCGTTCCACTTCCACTTTGGAATCTCACCCAGCACACGTCTGGGTTCCTCTCTTCCCTCCACTACTAGCGATTTCTGCATAACGCTGGGCAGTTAACAGTCAGGGAGGCACTCTTCCTGTCTCCAAGTTTCCAACCCTGTGGAGGACCAGCCTTAGTGGGAACGGCTTTTTATTTTAAATAGGCCTGTGCATGGTGGGGGAGGGGAATGGTGGCTCCCGAACAAAAGATTGAATTTCATGCGGCGCAGACTTGATCCTCTGTCCCAGGAGGCACCTTATCTGGCATGCCCGGTACCGGGCATCTGTTTGAATGGAGAAATTTCACAGACCTCAGCGGCAGGGGCCGTGGGGACAGAGAGGGGCCCCGACGCTAACAAGATGTCCCTGTCTGGAGGCTGGGGGACCTCTGTGCCGCTTTCCTGTAGAGGCGCCTGGGAGGAAAAAGCCCAGCTGCTTCCAAGCCACCCAGTGGGGCCTTGACCCGGCAGGGGCCCGGGCTTCCGTCCCTGCAGGGCCTGGAAAACTGGGCCGTGGCTTTTCCTTCGTGGTGGGGCCGGGAAGATGCCTGCCCTGCACCAGCTCGAGGGGGGCTGAGGGTCCCTTGGGAGCCTCTAGTGCTCAACAGGGTGAGAGTTTCCTGCTGTGTTTGCTTCCTAGCTGTTTGCTTCTGTAGCCGAGTAATAAATACGTGCACGGGGCTCGGGGAGGGCCTGTGTCCCACAGGCTGTAGATGAGTTCTAGAAAATAACAGAAGGAGAAGGCGGGATGGGGCAAGGAGGAGGAAGAGGAAAACCAGAGTCTCTTAGTCTCCTGACCTATGAGGGAGGTCCCTGTCACCAGTTAATAACTACTCAGTTCCACCTGCACGCAGGCCTGGTCACCTTGAGCAGCCTAGCTTGGCTCTGCTGACCGTGACCCCAGGCATGTCCCTCTCCGGTGAAGCTTCAGTTTCCTCCTCCAAACCTGAGCGGGGCTGGGCAGGTCTACCCGCAGCCGTCTTCCGGGATCTGACACGGGGCAGGGTTTCTCCAAGTCTCCCTACATCGGCTTCACAGGGGGGCCGATTCCCGAGCCGATCTGTGAGACCCGCCCCACAGCCTTGGGGTGAAGGAGCCCAGAAATCCGCAGATGTCCATTCAACCTCCTGGGCGGTTCCAGAGCCCACTGGACTTGGAGAACCACCTTTCCTGTGGTGTAAGCTAAGGAAACCACGGAGGGGGCTGCCCCGGACCCCTCCACCCCCAAGCCCGACCCTTGTCAGAAGTCAACAGAATCACACAACCAGGACACACACACACACACACACACACACACGTGCCTCTATTCAGGCCTGATTATTGTAAAATATCCCAAGGACGGTGTCACCCCAGGGAAAAATCAAGCCCTTCTGGTGGTCTTTCGGGAAGAGAACAGAAGGCTCCAAAGCCAGAGGGACTTCCTGGTGCTGCCAAAGGATCAGGAATTCTAGCTGTGCTCCTCCTGGGCTGCGAGGAGACAGGCCTTCAGCGGTCCTGGCTTACCCACCTGCCCAAGAAAAGCACTGTCCCCATGGTCTGGTGTAAGCAGGTGATTAGCTGCTGTGGAGTATGGCACATCCTTGATTTTTTTAAAACTTTTTATTTTAGGGGCGCCTGGCTGGCTCAGTCGGTCGAGCGTCCGACTTCAGCTCAGGTCATGAGCTCATGGTTCATGGGTTCGAGCCCTGCGTGGGGCTCTGTGCTGACAGCCAGCTCAGAGCCTGGAGCCTGCTTTGGATTCTGTGTCGCCTTCCACCATTGCCCCTCCCCTGCTCACACTCTGCTTGTCTCTCTCTCTCTTAAAAATAAATTTTAAAAAATTTTTAGGAATTTAAAAACAGCTCCTATCCTCAAGGCTGGCACTTGGAGAGCACCCTAGGATCCCTCATTTTGGAGATCGTAACCTAATTTTCCCTGTTACCCCCACCCCCAAAACCTGATCCATCCTCCTCCTCCAAGCCTCAAAGGAAATAATTAAATCTTAGGTCTTATGTCAACAGAGGCAACAAGTATGAACTTTATTAACCACACAGGGCCTTTGGGATGACAGCTCACAGCAGGGTGGGGGAGGGGGCATATTGCATAACTATCAAGGCAGGTGTCTGTCTCTCTCGGTCACACACATCGCCACCACCACCACCACTACCACCACCATTCCGTCTGAAGGATCCAGAAGCACCATCAGCTTCTTCTGAATCACCTCCCTGCGGACATGACTCACCCAACTCTGTGATTTTCCGTCTCTGCTCTGCTTCACGCTGAGCCTCTCCCTAACGCTCCATTACAGAGAACTACAGTCTCTGGCAATGGAGGAAAGATCCTTGAGAATCTGCAAGGAGGGCTCACCAAATCCTTGGCCAAGATTCACGCTCGGGGAAACAGGAATTTCAAGGTCCGGAGTCCAAAGGGCATGGATCTCCTCCTGTCAAAGACTGAATGCATTTTCAGCTGTTTCTTGGGTACCAGCTGGGGGTTGAGTTTCAGTTTCACAGTGGGCAGTTGGATTAGTTGTTGAGCTGAGAGAGTCATTTGCTCAATGGCATTTGCTCATGGGTGCTGGTAAGCTTGGGCTTGAGTTCTTAGCCCCATTTTACAGACCCAGAAGTGAGATATGGAAGCTTATGTGCCCCAAGGTCATGCAGAATTAGATGAAACTGGGACTCTGCTGTGTACGTTTGTATGTATATAGTCTGGCATAATAAACAACGGTAGCTAAAATAGTAAGCTACGCCACACTGCTTCACATGGACAGATAATAAAGCCCATTCTCACTCCTTACCTCCCTTAATCTATTGATAATCCAGTGAGAGGGGGAGGGGCTATTTCACTTTTGCTGAGGAGGAAATTGAGAATCAGAGAGGTTTAGTGACTGTCTAAGGCACAGAGCTACTAAGTGGTGATAGATCTGGGAATTTCTTCTCTTCTTTTGCCAACAGTAGGTCCACTTGTTTTTCTCTCTTTTTTTCTATTATTGTTTTTTGCTATTTATTATTCAAAGAAAGAGTATTTTGCCCCTTTTCTCCCCATTTAAGCCTCTTCTCCACCTAATATGAATTTTTTAGCCCGAGGTTTCTCAACTTTCCCACTGGTGACATTTGGGTCTGGATAGTTCTTTGCTGTGTGTGGGGGTGGGGAGGGGTGGGGAGGGAGGGAGGTCTTGTGCACTGTGGGATGTTTACCAGTGTGCTTGGCCTATACCCCCTGATGCCCATAACGCTGGTCCCCTCTAGTTGTGACAACCAAAGCTGTCTTCGGGCATTACCTGGTTTCCCCCGATGGGCCCAGTCACCCAGTGAAAACCACTGATCTAATCCAACATCAGTCAATGGAGTTTCTGCGATGGTAGAAATGTTCCGTAACTGCTGTCCAACAGACTAGGCAGCTGCTGGCCACATGTGGCCATTGTGCACTTGACATATGTCTAGTGTGCCTCAGAAGGTAACATTTCAGTTTAACTTAATTTTAAATAATTGAAATGTAACTAGTCACCATGTGGCTATAGCAGCTGCCATGTTCTATGGCACAGCTCTAGATAGCAACACAGTGAGGGTAGAAGCTAGCCCTCTAATGGGGTGCTCGAACCCCAGAAGCAGTCAGAGGAGCTCCCTTCCCCACCTGGTAGAAGTATGCCCAGCTCCTTGCTTCACAGTGGCCAGGGACAGCAGACTGCAGATGCTAAATACTCGGCAGAGGTACCACCTGTGATCATTCCTGTGCCCAAGGCAGGCATTACTAGTCAATCACCACATGCTTTTCTGCTAGTGCAGGATCAGTCTCAAAGCCCCACTCCAGGCAGTTCCTTGGCAGATCAGCTGACACAGGCAGGAGGGAGAAACCTTATGGGCCATAAGAGACCATGGAGGCCCGTTGGTGAGGTCTGGCATTTCATCAGGCTATAGGGTGACCGGCAGGGGCCTGTGACCAACCTAGGTGAGTGGGACAACCACAGAGAAGGAGAGGACAGTGATATGCTGGAGGAATCAAGACTTTCCTTTCATCATGTCTCCAAGAAACACTCACTGCATGACTTAGGGACAGAGGCCAGGGGTGGGGGGCAGACGTGCGTGCCGGCCTGTCGACCACTGATGTGCAAAGTATTTGCAGATTTTAATTGACCTGGTGCCAGTCACATGACCAAGATATGTTTTTCGCATATATTGGGTCCTCATCCACAATGCAGGGCTGTCAACTCCCTTCACCGTTGGAATTCCCTAAGACCATAAAATGAAGGTGTCTTTTGTTATGCTAATGCCCTGACTTATGAAAAGCACCTAGGGAGGGGGGCCGGTTGCCCAAGGAGCCAACCATTTGGAACTTTCAGTCCCACCCCTGACCTCTCCGGGGACCAGAGACCTGGGACAGGGACTGGAGAGGTTGAGTTCACTCACCAATGGCCAATGACTTAGTCAATCACGCCTACGTAATAAAGCCTCCATAAAATCCCAAAAGGACAGTGTTTGTTCGGAGAGCTTCCGAGTTGGTGACTGTGTGGAATTTGGGGACAGTTGCGCCTCTGGGGCAGGCACGGGAGCTCCACCCCCTTTCCCAGCCCCTGCCCTGTGTTTCTCTTCCACTCTCTGTTCCTGAGTCCTATCCCTTCATAACAAACAGGTGAGCTGGGAAGTGAAATGTTTCTGAGTTCTGAGCTGTTCTAGCTCATTAATCTAGACCCAAGGAGGGGGCGTGGGGACTTCTGGTTTAATCTAGACCCAAGGAGGAGGCGTGGGGACCTCTGGTTTAATCTAGACCCAAGGATGAGGCGTGGGGACCTCTGGTTTGTAGCCAGAGTTGATTAGACACACACAGGCGACGGCTCGGGTTTGCAACTGATGTCTAAGTGGACGCTGGTCTTGTGGGACCGAGCCTGATGCTGTCCCCAGGTAGAGAGTGGCAGAACAGTTCAACTGAGGCTTCTTGATCACCTTGCTGGTGTCTAAGAACAGCCACCTCCCCTCCCCCACCGGAATGGGGTCCAGGAACCTAAAAGACTAGAACTTGAATGCGGACTACAGGGGACAGGGCTGTTACAGCTCACAGGTGTACAGGGCATCCAGTATTCCCATGACCCTCTGAACTGGACAAGGAAGTCCACCTCCTCCGCTGGACAAGATGGGGAGCCGATGCCTTAAGCGGTTCGACAAAAGGCAGATGGGGCTGAGCTTCACTGAGCTCCAAGGCTGAGGTCAGCCCCCTGAAGGACAGGAAGTGTGCTGTGTTCACACCGGTCAGCCTCTTGTGAATTGATAAACGTCCGTTTCTGTTGCAGAGAACCATCTAGAAAACTCCCAAGGGACAGTGGCCGGTGATCCGAAGGATCACCTGAGAAATGGTTGAAGGCTTCAGATGAGAAAATTGGGGGCAGGCCCCCACGAGTGTCACGTGGGAAGCCTTCTCTGTCTCTCCAGAGGACAGAACCGGGGCCAGCATGTGGCTGTCCGGGTAAGGGAAGAAAAAGTGGCAGACCCCAGGGAACAGGGAGCTGAAGACCCCAGACTGTGCCAGGATACCAGAAGGGGGTTCTGTGGCCTCTGAGGGCTTTGTAGCTCTGTTCCAAAGAAGAAAAGCAAAATTAGAACATACTCTAAATGGCTTACTTAGTAGTGAACTCCTCATCACTGGAAATGACCAAGAAAGGACTCCTTGATTTTCTGTCCTGGAGATTCCTTGTGAGCAGAGCTGGTCCTCCGAGGCTCTCTGATGGTGGGTAGACATTGCATCCTCCACCCCATGCCACCAATTTTCTCCATTCTTCTCCGTCTCAATGCCTCCCCTGCTTTTTCCTCCCTCCCTCCCTTTATCTCTCTTTCCTACTGCTAACATCCCTGCCCTTTGTTCTTCTTAACCACCCCCTCCTCATCTTCTAGGATAATGTGGGGTTTCGTGAGGGTGGCCTGAACACTTGGTTACTTGCTGGCTGTGGGCTTCCCTTGCCCTGATGAGGGGAGGGTGTCCCTGTGTTGGGCAATGTCAAGGTCAGGGTGAGCTTGGCTGCATCATGTATGAATCATGAGAGCCACTTTGCCCATTAAGCCTGCAGTTGACAAGGGGCGCCTGGAGGGCTCAGTCGGTTAAGTGTCTGACTCTTGGTTTCATCTCAGGTCATAATCTCAGAGTCGATGAGTTCAAGCCCCAAGTCGGGCTCTGCACTCACAGCACGGCCTGCTTTGGATCCTCTGTCTCCCTCTCTCTCTGCCCTTCCCCCACCCCCAAATAAATACACATTAAAAAACTAAATAAAAGCCTGCAGTTGACAAATAGATAGCAAAGGCACCCCATTCCCCCCTTCCCAGGGCAGACATTAATAATCAATCAAAGCATTCTTTTCCACTGAGCCCAGATAAAAGCTCAGAGGCCTTCCCATATATCACTCCAGGCAGAAACTAACATTTGTCAGAGGTGATAGTGAGTTGAAACCTACTTGCCCCTCCCCAGGCCGTATCGGCCAGGGCCTTATGGGAAGACTGCATACCCAGCTGGTATTTGGAGTGCCTTTTGAATGAAGGAACTATTCCCAGGGTGTGTGCAGCGTTAAGGAAATCGATGAAGCACGTGGAAGCACCCAGAGACGACAGTGGTGGGTTATTAGTCTTGGCGGTGAAGGGTAATAGCGGGGGGTGGGGAGGTGGGTAACTACAGTCTGTCCATGGAGAGGGACCTCTCCAAGGCGTTTGTGGCTGGAGACAAACACAACCTTTGCCCAAAGGCCAGCAGAGGGATAAACACTCTCCCTTTAGTGGTTCTCATATGCAGATTTCATCCCTGCGCCTTCCACCGACCAAACTCAACAGGAGACCAGAAAGCCGAGGAGCCCTGGGAGCTGCACCCCTGGTGGTCAGCACCCAGAGGACAGAGCAGGAGAAAGATGGAAGTGACGCGTTATGAAACACAGGAAGATGAACCAAGCCCCTGCTCTTCCCTCCCCCAACAGCTTCCATACACTTGGGGCCCCTCCCTTTGGGAAATGGCCCCAGACCTGGCTGCCTGGGAGGAAGAGCTGAGGAAGGAGAGCCTGAGGAGGTCCTCGGACTCAACATGTGCAGCACGGATGTTGGTAGCCTTAACCTTGTCCTTCCAGGTTTTGGCCAGGGCCAAATCCAGCTCTTGGCCCAGGTTTGGAGAACAAAGTTGCATTAAGACAGCCATGCCCATTCATGTACACGTCACCCAGAGCTGCTTTAGGAAGGCAAAGGCAGAGCTGGGTAGTGGCCAGGGAGATGGGCCCCCTCCTTGTTGGAGGGCTAACTACCTATCTGGCCTTTTGCAGGAATTGAAGGAGCTGTTATTTCCTCCAGGGACTGGGGAGGCAGGGGAGGGACCTGCCACCAGGAGAGGGCAGCCAGAGGAGGGGATTGTCCAAGGCAAGGGGGGGGTTGTCTTCCTGTGGAGGGAGGCAGTCACCCTGTGGCTGCCGAGCAGGAGAGCGCTGGGGCCCTCTGATCTCTACCAGAGGGGATTTGGTGACCTCGAACCCACTTGGTGTGACAGTCACACCAGATGTTCGGCAGCCTACCCTCGCTCTGGCTCTCACAGCAGCCAATGCCTCTGCCTGCCTCCAGGCGCTTGGGGAGCTAGGGGGACATAAATACTTTCACCAGGCAAACTATGGGCAAGACTGATTCTAAACGGAAGTCAAGATGGAGAAGAATGACAACTGGGAGGGTGGCATGGGCTGGCACTGCCAGGAAGCCATCTTGGAGGAGGTGGCCCAATGGGCTGGCAGAAGACGGAGGGTATGAGAAAGGAACGAGAAGGTGCTGTGGGCCAGACACAGCGATGGAGAACCTGGAACACCCGTGTGCTCTGTGACCATGATCTCCGGGGTCCAGCAGGCGGCTTGGCGGCTTCCTGTCTGGAAGGGCACTTCCTCCCGAAAGGGCTCATCGCAGCATCCACCTTCTAATCGGGCAGCTGGTGACAGTAAATGACATGAGCACTCAAGGTCTCAGCACAGAGCGGTGGCCAGGTTTTCATGGCACTGTCGTCAATGGTCTTGCTCTGTTGCCCCCTTCTGGGGTCGGAGGGCAGAGGTCTCAGGGCGGAGCTGAAGGAGCAGGGGTCTGGGCCACCAGGTCATCCCCACTCCCTCCTGTGCAACCTTGAGCACATTTTTTAGCCCCCTTGATCCTCAAGCTACGACAGACTCAGCAGACGCTAAGCAAATAGCAGAGCACACCCTGGAATGTACCGACTTGAGCCAGCTTCCTGGGCTTCCCCAGCATGCTGTCAGGGCATAGGACACCACTGGGCCCCAACCTGGCTGCCCCAGCTCGGGCCTCGTTTATCACCGCTGGTGCGAGGCTGAGACGAGAGCAGGCCGTGAGTAGGAGCAGTGGGACACCCCCTGGGTGGCGGGTCTCAGCTTGACCTTTTTGCTGGGCGACCCTGAGCAAGCGCCTTAACCTCTCTGGTCACTGTCTGCTGTACGTGAGTGATGCCAACCACCTGTGCTGCTGTGGGAATGAGCGATAACAGCTTTTAAGATAAGGAATTTCCGGGTCTGGTAGGAATTTAAGGGGAGCTGGGGGGAGGCAGTGGAAGCTGGGTTCTCCGGGTCAGCTTTGACCCACTGAGTCAGAAAAAAATGAAAATACAATTGAGAGCATGCATAGAATGTGTGTAGCTTATTGTACAGCTGAGAAAACAGACTCAGAATTTCTTGGGGTCCCACAGTGTGATGGTGATGGCAGGGCATGAACATGGGCCATGACAACACATGCCCTCCCCACCCACCACCCCCATGAAGGCAGGCAGCACAGGGGGATGCTAGGAGACCCTGTCCTAGGCTTGTGGCCAAGGACCCACTCCGTCCCTTCTCAGCTACGCTCCTAATCCTTCCTTACCCATCCCTGTACTCATTCATTCATTCAACACACATTCCCTGAGAGCCAAGTATGTGCGCTGTGCCGGGATGGAGTGCGGAGGGGCTAGGCCTCAGTTTAAATAGGGAAGGTAGGGTCATTGATGAGATGACTCTGAGCAAAGGCTTGAAGGAGGTGCTGGGGTGAGCCACGCAGAAAGACAAGCATTTGAAGCCGAGGGAACAGAATGTGCAAAGGCCCTGAGGTGGGAGTCTGTGCAGAAGGTACCTGCAGAAGGTCGGTGTGCCTGGAGGAGAGGGGCAAGCAGGAGAGATGGTTAGGGGAGCTGGTTGTCAGGGCCACGCAGGCCTCTATAAAGACTTCGAATTTGTGTTTTGAGGCAGGGGACGTCATTGGAGTCCGGGCCACTGGGTCAGGACTGGACACTTGGGGAGGTGAGAGGGAAAGCCTCGAGGGCCCTGTGGGGGCCCTCAGATCCACCGTGCATTCAGGAAAAACTGTTCCAAGCTGTTCCTGGCTTTGGGGATCACTTTTCCTTTCACCAGTCTCCCCCACCCCTGAGGGGAGGCTTCAGGCATTATACCGTGAATTCTGATCAACCGGGCCTCCTCGCGGGCTTAAAACAGAAGCTGATGAGGCAGGTGTGAGTTTTAGATCTGGAAGGGTCCCTGGTGGTAAGAACACCTACTTAAATTAAGGCTTGACAAAGCCTTCCCAGTAGCATTGGCTCCTGGCCCCGGGTCACTGGGCCTGGCCTGATGCCTCTGACGGGCCGGACGTGGAGAGTGATGGCCCCATTCTGAGTTCCCTCACGTCGGCCCCTGTGCTGCGGGCCTCCGGGCAGGCCAGCAGCCCCGGCTGAGGACAGCCCTTACTGACAGCCAGGATTGTCCCCGGAGCCTCGAAGCCGAGGGTGACCCTTGGGAAGCCGCCACTGACCTGGCCAGGCCTGGGCCGGAGGGGGAGCCGGGGGTGGAAGGGGGAGGCAGTGGCCAGGGCAGCTCCCTCACGTCAGGCCTATTCATAACCTGGGCTATGCTTCCCAGGCCCGGAGGAGCTTGGAGTCCGGCTATGAGTCACTCAGGGGCCTCCCCAGGGTCTCCCCTTCCCTCCCCCAGCCCTTCTCCCCGGAGGTCTGATCCTGCGTCCACTGTCATCTGTCTGTCTGCAAGCTGGAGAGACAACCCTGTGAGGAACCTCTGTCTCAAGGCAAAGAGCTGGCCATTTGGCCTGGGACGTGTTTCCGGGCTCTGCCCGTGGGCCCGTGGCCTCATCAGAGCTGAACTGTCCCTTCTCAGATCTTTAGATCTTGAGATTTCCTTTTGGCGTGGCCCCCCGGGAGCCCCAGGGTCTCAGCCAGTGACGTGCTGGTAAACATGTAATGGCCAGGTCCTGGAACAAAAGCCCCGATCTGACGCATCCGCCCATTTCTGGGGTGTAAACACTCCCATTAAGGTGACGTCAGAGAACACAGAGTTGGAAAGAGGTGGCCACAGTGGGCTCTCGTGAGATGTGGGGAGCCAGCTTCAGCCCAACCAGGTCCACTGCACCAGCGTCCAGGATGCGCAGCCTCCTGACAGACAGACAGCAGCCTGAGCGGCATGCGGCATCACCCTGAACTCTGTGCAGACCATCTTCTTGTGGATAAGTCTCTGAAAGCGGCTACTCAACAGGCTGACCATGGAAACTCTGGATTTCAATGGCGATGGTTGTCCTGACAGCCGGGGAGGGGGGCATCTTCCAGGAAGGGACAGGGAGGGAGGCGTGGGGGTGGGGGGCCCACAGCTCTCAGGGCACGCCCAGCTCAGAAGTGACAAAAGTCGGAGGGAGGACAAGACGCCCATTCCTTCACTCCTGACCACCTCCTTTAAGCTCTTGGTGTATTTCCTTCCACTCTTCGCTTTCTGTAGGGTAGTTTGGGCTTTGCCCCTTTTGGACAGTTTAGTGCGTGCAGCCTTGCGCTCTGTCTTCTAGTCTCAACAAGGAAACGCACCCAGCTTCCAGGGTCACGGTGTCACGGTGCATGCGCCCTGAACAAGCCTCACCCACTGCAAGTGGCCACGGGAAACAGCGCAGCCACTTGGGAAAGCAGCCCGGCGGCGTCTTAAAAAGTCAAACATAACGTCACCACGTGGCTCAGTGCGGCGCTGCCCAGGGATCTACCTAAGAAAGGGAAACGGTGGCGGCCAGCGACTTACAGGCCTGGTCAGAGCTGCATCATGACCCCACGCACGAGAGGTGGCCTATGTGTACAAGGGGACGCCAGTTAGCCACGGATGGTTATGAGGTGCTCGTATGCACAACAATGTGGCGGAGCCTCGAACACGTTATGCAAAGGAAAGACTCTATGGGTTCCGGGTGCTAGGGTTCCGTTTATAGGGAACGTCCCGGAAAGGCGATCTATAGCAATAGACAGAGATGTTGAGGCTGTCTGGGGCTGAGGGTGCAAACAGCTAGTGGCTGCAAATGGTCTTTTCCTTTTTTATTTTTATTTTTTTTATTTTTTATTTTTTAAATATTTTTATTTATTTCTAGGAGAGAGAGAGAGAGAGAGACAGCGTGAGCAGGGAGGGTCAGAGAGAGGGAGTCACAGACTGAAACAGGCTCCAGGCTCTGAGCTGGCAGTCAGCACAGAGCCCGACGCGGGGCTCGAACCCACGAACACGAGATCATGACCCAAGCGAAAGTCGGACGCTTAACCGACTAAGCCACCCAGGCGCCCCTCCTTTTTTTAAACTGTATTTGTTTTGAGAGACAGAGCGAGCAGGGGAGGGACACTGAGAGAGAGGGAGAGAGGCAGACTCCCAAGCAGGCTCTGTGCTGTCAGGACAGAGCCCGGCATGGGGCTCGAACTCATGAACTGTGCGATCATGACCTGAGCCGAAAGCAAGAGTCAGACGCCAACCGAGTCACCCAAGAACCCCACAATGGGTCTCAAAGGGTCTTTTGGGGGTGAGGGGATTGAAGTCATGGGGGCCAAACTCTAAACTTTCCAGGGAAAATTTACAAATGGTGACGCTTACAGCTGGCGTAGAAATACCTCAATGAAGCGGATTCAAAAATGTTTCCTACACACCTTTCTCAGTGGATTCATGGCATGTTCCTTCAAGTCAGATGGGCTCTAATGTAACTTGACCTACTCTAGTTCCTGGGCACATGGGCCGTGCCTCTGGGTTTGGGGCTACAAGCTACCCAGTGATGAAATTCTCTGCTTTAGAATCACTTCCTCAAGCTCGTGATCCAGAAGAGGCCTTGCTGGGTCAAAAGTTGTGAACATTTGTCAAGACTCTCAATCAGATGCTAAATACGCTGAATAGGTTCCCCCAAAGCACCAGCCCAATTAATAGTTTTGGTTTCCTGGCCTTTACTAAAATGTGTGATCCAATTATGGAGTCCCCCCCCCTTACCCACCCCCTGCTCCCGCACAAAAGAAAAAGACACTATTCTATGATAAAACTAGTCAGAGTCAGGACAGTGGTTGCCCTCGGGGGGAATAGTAACTTTAGAAGGGGATGTGAGGGAAGGCCAGGGGGCCGTCATGTTTTGTTCATTTTCTTTTACTTGCTGATTTATTTTAAATTTAGTTATTTATTTTGAAAGAGAGAGAGAGAAAACAAGCAGGGGAGGGGCAGAGAGGGAGGGGGGAGGGAGAGAGAGAATCCTTTTTTTTAATTAAAAAAAATTTTTTTTTTAATTTTTAAAAATTTATTTCTAGGAGAGAGAGAGAGAGACAGCGTGAGCAGGGGAGGGTCAGAGAAAGAGGGAGTCACAGGCTGAAACAGGCTCCAGGCTCTGAGCTGGCAGTCAGCACAGAGCCCGATGCGGGGCTCGAACCCACGAACCGCAAGATCATGACCTAAGTGAAAGTCGGACGCTTAACTGACTAAGCCACCCAGGCGCCCCGAGAGAATCCTAAGCAGGCTCCGCAATATCAGCACAGAGCCCGACACGAGGCTCGATCTCACGAACATAAATCATGACCTGAGCTCAAATCAGGAGTCAGATGCTTAAATGACAGAGCCACCCAGACTCGCCTTTCATTCTTCTTTTTTTTTAATTTTTTTTTTTTTAATTTGAGAGACAAAGGGAGGGAGTGTGTGTGAGCTGAGAGAAGAGGACAGAGGGAATCGTAAGCAGGCTCCACACTCAGGGCTCAGTGCGGAGCCGTATGCGGGTCTCCATCCCACGATCCGGGGATCATGACCTGAGCTGAAATCAAGAGCTGGAGGCTGGGCTGACTGAGCCACTCAGGTGTCCCTGTTTTGTTTATTTTTGAATTGATGTAGGATTGACATCCAATGAATTAATTGTACAACTGGGTGACAATTTTCCTATGATGCGCTCCTGTGGTCCTCTCTCAGCTCAGGATATAGAAGAGTTCCATCACCCCAGGAAGTTCCCTTGGGCCCCTTTCCAGCCAAAAGCTAACAGGTCCTCTGACCTTCATCACTATGGATTAAATGTGCCTGTTCTTGAACTTCTCACAAATAAAATAATATGTTTTCTTCTTCATCAGGTTGCTGATTAAATAGGCCTGTTCTTTAGATGAGAGGCACTGAGCTATATACTTACGTACTTTTTTGATATATGTTCTGTCTCAATGACAAGCTCAAGTGTGGGGTTAAGGGGGAAAGGATTTCGGGGCACTGTCCACTGCAAGGCCAATGGCCTCCATGCTGATCATCGTCCCTCCAGGGGGCTGTGCCCAGACATGTGACCCTGGTTCTTGGCATTGGTGGGGGCGGGAGCAGGGCTGTGTCCAAGATCTAACCTGTATCTCTCTTCTCTCCACCCCCACCTGTGCCTCCGTGTGTCAGTCTGGTGCCTGTTCACCTTACGTGCTGTGTGTGTCCATAAAGCCACATTTCGTGCTGTCTGCAGAGAGCCCCGTGTCACCTCATCTCAGCCCTGACCTCAGCATGGCCATCTCATCACGCCTCGCCCTGTGGGAGCAGAAGGAAAGTAGCACTCAGGGCTCAGGCTGGAGCCGCAGGGCCGACTCGACCCTGGAAGGGCAAGTCAGATGTGGGTGGCCCAGGCTGCCCCGTCCTGCCTCAGGCGGGGGGTCTGACATCCAGTCCTCCCTGCGATGTGACCAGTCCCACCTTCCATCCCCCCCACTCCCCAGGCCGCCTCGATTAGCCGCAGCCTCTCCAACCCAGTCCGTGAACTCCCTGAACTCCTCCCATGCCTGCCCGTCTTTCCCTGTTCCTCAGTAGGTGGTGGGGGAATCAGGGTAGACCAGCTGCCCCGTCTGCATCGTCATGGCGGCTGATGAGCTCCGGGTTTGTGTGGGTGGCGGTGCAGAGGCAGAGCCATTCGCTGCCAGACGTATGCCATGGGGACGGCTTTCTGTGGTCCCTGCCTTCTGTCACCATGGAGAACTGGAATCGGGCCCTTCTCCCCACTTATCCGTTTCTCTTTTGTACTCCCCACAAGACACTGCGAAGGGCTGTCTCTTTCTTTGATGCCTGTTGTCTCCTTCACCCCACATCCCACCCTTGTGCATGATTTGATGACTTGGCAGGCTGAGGGATGGGGTGGCCCAGCAGCTTCTCTCTGGCTGCCTCCCGGTTGTTTGCCCCTCCCCCACTGATCGTATAGGCCGGAGAGCAGCGCTGCAGGAAGCAAGGGATGGCCCCTGCCGAGCGGGCCCTCGGACTCCCTCTCTGCCACAACACGGCTTTCAGTCTCCATTGAGAGGGACAAGCGTGGTGTCAACCAACCCCTCACGTCCCCTGCTTCTCTCCCTGGACAGAGGTCGCATCCACCCGCCTTATCCCCTGGCCTCTGCTTTGCCTCCTGGACTTGCCCACCTCCTTTGGATCCCGCTGGGCTGCGGAGATCAAGTTCTGGCCAGCCACATGCTGAGGACCTTGATAAGGAGCTTATTTAAACCAGAGTGTAGCTCTGCTGTAGAAAGTGCTGTAGATTTTTTCTCGCCTCGTGAGCAGTCACAGTAATGCAGGTTAAAGATATACCTCCCATCCCCCGTCGGCCAGAGCAGGTGGCATTGCCCCAGTCCCCAAGGTCGTTGTGGTCCACGAAGGAGTTTCAGCTGCCCCACTCCCTCCAGCCAGCTTGGGTCTGGGCCCTGCTGTTCTGTGAAATGCCAGTCTCCAGCCCTGGCTGTCGGGGCCTAGTTTAAGGGCCATCAAGAAGCCACAGTTCCGGGTCAGTGGAGTGGGCCGTAGCCACAAGGTTGGATTTTTACAGAAACCATGGCAGCGAGCCACTGCCTACCTTACCCTGTGCCTGGCACGCCATGGGCAATCGATTCGTCTGCTATATTAACAGCAAGCCAAGGCCGAGCATGTGGCTGGTTCCCTAGGATCCATCCCTTTCTGGAAAGTGGAAAAGCCCCTTTTGAGCAGATGCTCCCAGACATGGTCAGTTCCATGCCCAGGAAGCGACCTCAGGCCAACCTCAGGTTATGAGGAAATTCAGTCCTGGCAGAAATTCACACTGACCCGGTGGCCTCTGCGACTCATGCATTCCATCTTCATGTGCTGCCTCAAGGCGCCCCAGAGCAACCCCCCCCCACCCGGCTTCATCCGCTTTGCCACGATGCTCATACATGCGCTTGGTCACATATGTCCTCTCCGGCTCTCCCCCAGAGCCAGGTTCTGCGGCAAACTCTTTAAAGGGCCGCCGGCTCCCACTGGTTCACTCACTGAGCTTTCTCCTTCTTTGCTTCTGCGAAACAGATTCGGGAGGAGGACAAGAGCCCCCCACCGTCCTCGCCCCCTCCCCTGTTCTCTGTCATCCCAGGAGGCTTCATTAAGCAACTGGTCCGCGAGACCGAGAAGGAGTCCAAGGAGGCAAGACTGAGGAAGCAGGCGGCGCTCGGCTCTCCTGAACAAGACGTAAGTGGTTCTAGGGGAAGGGGACGGCAGGACCAGGGGGCGAGCGGCCTGTGACACCCATCCTCCTGTCCTATGAGGCTCCCCAGTCACTCGGCCTCCTTCTCCCCACTTTGAGGAGTGTCCTTTCTTCAGTTGGTCTACTGAACTCTTACGCGTCCTTCAAAACCCAGCTCAAATAGTACATCTCTGGAACATCTCTGGAAAGCTCTCCCAATTACCCTCCGTCCTCTGACTCCCCCAGCGCCTCTGTGTCTGTCTTCATTGTGGCTCGCATAGTGCCAGACGAGGAATTTGTTAAGAACAATAGCTATCTCTCTCCTTCAGCTCTGTGTATCGGGCACCTCTCATAGAACTTGGCCCGTAGCGCGTGCTCAGCAAATGTTTGTTTAACGAATGAATGAAGGGTATCAGCTGATGTACGATGGTGGGGGTCATTTTACCCCTGCTTTTGCAGAAAGGGAAACATCGATGTTAGCTAAGGATGTGTCTTTGAGCAAAAAAGATATTCAGGTACCGGTTGTTAAAATATTGAAGCCTCTCCACACCGGGTAGCAAACAGCCATGCCCCCAGGTGCCCTTCCAGTTTCCCCCTCCCCCGAGTCCCTCAGGATAGCCACGTGCCAATAACCAAGGGGTTAGTGTTTGGCACAAGAAGGGACCTCAGTCCCTTGCTCCAGCTGGCTTCCTTTCTGATTGGTTGGTGTCCACTGAATCCCTTCATTATTCAGAATAGCTCTGCTGGGTTGAAGCAATCATTGGACAAGATGCATCCTGTGCTTTAAGGACTTGCAAAGTTGTACCTGGTGGTGGCCAGCGCTGCCTCCCTCCTCGTCCCCGGCTGCTTAGCCAGGGGGCCTGAGCAGGACGATTAACCCCGACACCAGCAGGTGGGGCTTGCTGTGCGCCTTGGGTGGTTCGCAGTCAGGCAGACGGCATCGCCTCGTGTCTCCCGGGCGCCCCCTTGAGGCGGGGCAAATACTGCCATGATTGTGCTGAGAGATCTGGTGGCCTCCCGGGGTTGGCTGGGGTTGGCTCAAGTCCAGTGACAAGCTTGGCTCCACCTCCCACCCCCCTTCAGCTGTTGTTTGCCTGCCGGGTCCCCCACGTGCCTGCACCTCTCCAGTCACAATGACTTCGCTGTCAGAGAAGTTCTCTGGCAGTCGAACGGCAGCAGCTGTTGACACATCTCCGCCACGTCTTTGTGGGGGACGGTGACAGGGAGAAGACGGGCTCGTTCCCCACCTCTGCCTGGCCCAGGCACGGGCAAGGGCCAAAGTCAACCCCCATAGGCCGTTGTTAGGTCATGATGCAAAGTGACCGTGCGCTGTTTGTCACTAGACAGGGCTCTGTCTGCCCCTTGCGGGCTCCTTCGATCCCCCCTGCAGAAAGGGAGTGGATCAGATGATACCCACTTGGCAGAGGTAGAGAGATACTGAAGTTCAGAGAGGTCAAGCAACTTGCTCAAGGGCATGAGTCCAGATAGAGACAGAGCCAGGCGAGCTGCCTGGGGAGCAAGCGGCTGATGTGGCAGGAGGGGCCCGGGGAGGAAAATGTTCCACGAGGCTGCAGGCCGTGCTGGCGTTGGCGTGCACAAGTTAAGGAGCAGCACTGAGCATAGCATGGGGACACAGTGTCACCCCAGGGCCTGGGCAGAGACACTCAGAGCCAAGATGCGGGATGGACAGGCCTCCGAAGACAGCAGGTGTCTGTCCCGGGGCCCAGGCTGTTCCTGGGGCTGGAGCACGGCACCCTTGGGACATGTCTCTCTGCCAATTTAATTTTCTTGTCCCGATCAGTAAATAACTGGGCTCTCCTTGCCCCAGCACCGCCGCTTTATTTGGTCTTCGTGTAATCCTTGCAAGGAGCCGTTAGAATCTGCCACCTGTTGGAGGGGTGTAAAACCAGGCTCAGAGACGTGACTTGGTTTTCCAAAGGCCACCAAGCCAGTGGGAGGCAGGAAGAGGCTGGAATCATACTGGACAGAAAGAGCTCCACATCAAACATCGGGAGGGCGGGGTTCCAGCTCGGGCCCCACGGCTTTGTGTGGTCCAGGCCAAATCCCTTCCCCTCTCTTGGCCTCAGTTTGCCCATCTGTGAAATGGATGTGCTGTGAATTTCCTCTTGGCCCCAGTGATTCTAGAGGTACCTCCTCTCCTGTATACTGAGAAGGGTTCAGAGGGGACTGAGGGCTTTGGTGACTGAGAAAATCTAAAGGAGGAGGGTCCATGGGTGGAGCTGAGGGAGGGTAGGGCTGGTTACCCTGGTTGGCTCAAATTCACGTTAGTGCCTCTGCTATGGTGGTTTGGTTAAAAAATAAGTCACTGGCTCCCTTTTCAAGATGGTATAGACAGTGGTGAGATATGCCAAGTGCGGCCAATCCTCTTCCCTGTCTGGCTCCAGAAGGTCAGACTGAGCCACGACGCCGTGGGCTCTGGAGTGGGGCTTCTCAGTCCTGGCTACACTGTGGAATCATCTGAGTGGTCCCAGCCCAGACCAACTCCATTGGACTCTCTGTGATTGGGGCCAAAGCATATTATTATTATTATTATTATTAATTTATATAGAGAGAGAACGTGAGGAGTTGGGAGGGTGGCAGAGGAAGAGAGAGAAAATCCCAAGCAGAGAGAATCTCAGCACGAAGCCAGGCTCGATCCCACAACCCTGGGATCATGACTTGAGCCAAAATCAAGAGTCAGACCCACAACTCACTGAGCCCCCCAGGCGCTCCAGCACCAACGTTTTTTTTTTTTTTTTAAATATTTTTATTTATTTCTAGGAGAGAGAGAGACAGCATGAGCAGGGGAGGGTCAGAGAGAGAGGGAGTCACAGACTGAAACAGGCTCCAGGCTCTGAGCTGGCAGTCAGCACAGAGCCCGACGCGGCTCGAACCCACGAACCGCGAGATCATGACCTAAGCGAAAGTCGGACGCTTAACCGACTAAGCCACCCAGGCGCCCCTCCAACGTTTTTTTTAAAGCTCCCAGGAGATTCTAGTGAGTCTTGGGGACAAGCAAGGCTGTTTCTATACGTTAGTTAAGGGCACTGACTTTAGACTCCCAGGGGTCTGCATAACTTTCCATTCTGGCTTTGTCGCTTGGGCCACCTGATATCCTTTGTGCTCCCTTCTTTATCTGTAGAATGAGGGGAGTAGTTCAGAACCTACCTCATTTGGTTCTACGAGGGGTAAGTAGGGTATGATGGTCCTGTAGGACCCACTGCAAAAGCCATCTACGCATGATGGTTATTATTATTACTATTGTCATCGTCATTATTACAAAGCCATAGAGACCATGCTCTTGAGGCCCCCACCTTCTGAAACGGGGCAGAGACACAAATCAAAACTAGACTGGGGTGCAGAAGGTGGTCATTGCGGCAGACGGTGCACCCGCACAGAGCCCTGGGACCCCAGGGGTGCATGAGACAGGTCCTGGCGGAGGCCTGCAGGTGAGATTTGCAGGGGGGTGGCATTTGAGCTGGGTATAGAAAGATGAGCAGAGCACCGGCAAGTGAAGAGGGGAGAGAACATTCTGGGCAGCAAGTGGACGTGAACAGAAGCATGGAAGCAGAGAGGCATCAGATGTGGTAGGAGACGCCCCTGTGTGGCTCGGGCTTGGGGACAAGCAGGGACAATAAGGCCAGAATGGAGGGTGGCTGGTTCGAGGACAAAACTCTGGGCAGGGCTGATGTCATGAGGCAGCAGAAGGGCCTGGGAGAGGAGCTGGCAGGGAGCAGATGTCCAAGCCAGGCAAGGGGGCGGGGTGGGGGTAGGGGGTGGGGACTTGGGGAGGACTTCTTCAGGGGAGGGGGGAGGACTAGGGAGGAGGGAGGACTTCAGGGAGGGGAGGACTTCAGGGGAGTGGGGAGGACTTTGGGGGAGGAGTGAGGGGGAGTGGGGGAGGACTTCAGGGGAGTGGGGGGAGGACTTCAGTCAGGGGAGAGTGGAGGGGAGGACTTCAGGGGAGGGGGAGGAGGACTTCAGGGGAGAGGAGGGGAGGACTGAGGGGGAGTGGGGGAGGACAGGGGAGTGGGGAGGGACTCAGGGGAGGGGGGAGGACTGCGGGGAGTGGGGGGACTTCAGGGAGGAGGACTTCAGGGGGAGTGGGAGGAGGACTTCAGGGAGAGTGGAGAGGAGGACTTGAGGTAGTGGGGGAGGACTTGAGGGGGAGTGGAGGAGGAGGGAGTGGGGAGGACCTGGGGAGTGGGGAGGACTTCAGGGGAGGGGGAGGACTTCAGGGAGTGGGGAGGACTTCAGGGGAGAGTGGAAGGACTTCAGAGGGGAGAGTGGAGGGGAGGACTTGGGGGAGGACTTGAGGGGGAGGGGGGGAGGGACTTGAGGGTGGAGTGGGGAGGACTTGAGGGGAGGGGGAGGGGGAAGTGGGGGAGGGAGGAGTGGGGGGAGTGGAGGGGAGTGAGGGGGAGGACCAGGGGAGGGGGAGGACTTCAGGGGAGGTGGGGGAGGACTTGAGGGGGAGTGGGGGAGGACTTGAGGGGGAGTGGGGGAGGACTTGAGGGGGAGTGGGGGGAGGACTCAGGGGAGGGGGAGGACTTCAGGGGGAGTGGGGAAGGACTCAGGGAGTGGAGAGACTCAGGGAGGGGGGAGGACTTCAGGGGAGTGGGGGGAGGGGGAGGGAGGGAGGACTCAGGGGGAGGGGGAGGGGAGACTTCAGGGGGAGGGAGGACTCAGGGAGGAGGAGGACTTGAGGGGGAGTGGGAGGACTTGAGGGGAGTGGAGGACTTCAGGAGGGGGAGGATCAGGGAGAGGGAGGGAGACTTCAGGGGAGAGTGGAGGGGAGGACTTCAGGGGAGTGGGGGAGGACTTCAGGGGAGAGTGGAGGGGAGGACTTCAGGGGAGAGGGAGGGGGAGGACTTCAGGGGAGAGTGGAGGGGAGAACTCAGGGAGAGAGTGGAGGAGAGGACTTCAGGGGGAGTAGGGGGAGGACTTCAGGGAGAGTGGAGGGAGGACTTCAGGGGGAGTGGGGGAGGACTTCAGGAGAGTGGAGGGAGGATTTCAGGGAGAGTGGAGAAACTCAGGGAGAGTGGAGGGAGGACTTCAGGGGGAGGGGAGGGGGAGGACTTCAGGGAGAGTGGGGAGGACTTCAGTGGGAGAGTGGAGGGGAGGACTTCAGGGGAGAGTGGAGGGGAGGACTTCAGGGAGAGTGGAGGGGAGGACTTGAGGGGGAGTAGGGGAGGACTTCAGGGAGAGTGAGGGGAGGACTTGAGGGGAGAGTGGGGAGGACTTGAGGGGAGGGGGAGGACTTCAGGGGAGAGTGGGGGAGGACTTGAGGGGGAAGTGGAGGGGAGGACTTGAGGGGGAGGGGGGGAGGACTTGAGGGGGAGTGGGGGGAGTGGGGAGAGGGGAGGACTTGAGGGGGAGTGGGGAGGACTTCAGGGGAGTGGAGGGGAGGACTCAGGGGAGTGGGGAGGACTTCAGGGGAGAGTGGGGAGGACTTGAGGGGAAGTGGAGGGAGGACTTGAGGGGGAGTGGGGGGAGGGGACTTGAGGGGAGTGGGGGAGGACTTGAGGGGGAGTAGGGGGAGGGAGGGGGAGTGGGGGAGGACTTCAGGGAGAGGAGGGGAGGACTTAGGGGAGTGGGGGGAGGACTTGAGGGGGAGTGGAGGGAGGACTTCAGGGGAGAGTGGGGGGGAGGACTTTGGGGAGTGGGGGAAGGATCTCAGGGGGGATGGGGGTGGGAGGGAGAACCCTGGGGGGTGTAAGTGAGGGAGGAAGCTGGGGGTGTCTGGGGGAGACCTCGGGGGCAGGAACCAGGGCCCCTACCTGGCACGGGCAGTGCTGCTGGGCAGTAAATGTTGCAACAACCATGTTCAGCTCTCAGCGATTTCCCAAGTGCTTTTCCACATCTCACCCCACCGCACATCTGAATGGTCGGGCGGCACCTGCCTGCACAGAGGGGAAGCCGAGGCTCAGAGAGGTTAGGTGATGCTCACAGTCACCCAGCTGGGAAGCCACCCCACCAAGGCTAGAACAGGTCTCCTTCCCTCTCCTTGGCCCAGCAGGAAGACTCAAGGCAGAAATCACAGTGACAAAAATAGCGACACCATCAATAGGAACAATGAGAGCAGAGGGGGCTCCTGTTACCAAGGACTCTTCCTCGGTGCTGGGCTCAGCTTCTGTGTATTGTCATGAACCCCAACGCTCACCCTGTGAAGTAAGCCATTATGAAACGCGTTTTATTGATAAGGAAACAGGCTCAGAGAGGGGAAGCAATTTGCCTCAGGCCACACAGCGAGTGAATGGCAGCGAGAGAAGCTGCGCTTGAGTCTGTTGGGCCCCAAAGTCCACTCTCCTTCCACTCTGCTGCTTGGTCTCCTGTGCTGGGCCAAGGTTGAGGGTGCTGGGGTCCGCTCACTGCCTGGCACAGTGCCTGTCAGATCTCCCTGGCGCCTCTGGTCTTTGGACGGACGGCTGGCTGGATGAACGGGTGAGCCAGCGAGCGAGTGAGCGAATGACAAAGCTGTCTGGTCGGCCAGCCGCTAAGTGTGGTTGTGGCCTCTCTCCTAGACCCCAGAAATCTCTGCTGACCAACCCAAGAGCAAGCCCAACAGTGACACCAAATCTGGAAGCCAGCAAACCCCGCAAGGCAGCCAGCCGAGCTCTCCGCAGAACTCCAACGTTCCGGGCAAGCAGGGCCAGCAGGCCGGCCCCACGGACCCCGTGCTGATGACCAGCATCAATGGCGAGAAGCCCCAGGAGCCGGGCCCCGGTGGGACCCCAGCCAAAAAACCCCTGCCCTTCAAGAGAGGTGTGAGGAGAGGTGACGTGCTGCTGATGGTGGCCAAGCTGGACCCGGACTCAGCCAAGCCGGAACAGGGGACCCAGCCCCGGGACGCCCCCACCTGTAAGACCCCGCCGCCAGCCACAGACCCTGGAGGGGTAAACAAGGGGGGGACTCCAGGGACTCCTTGTGGCCCCCAGGTCGTCACTAAGGACGCAGCCCCCAAGGCTGAGAAGACCCAGCCCGAGGGTGTTGTGGGCCCAGGAACGCAAGGCGTGGGGGGGAAAGGGGGCAGGGACCCCCAGGCCAAAGGGCTGAAAGGGGGTGAGCTCCAGGGCAGGGAGGGGCCGGGCGAAGGGGAAAGGTCGGTTCTGGCGGAGAAGGGCGCAGGGGACCCCCCAAGCAAGATGGCGAAGGGGACTCTCCCCAAGGATGCGGGGGGTGAAGGCAAGGGCCCTGGGGCGCAGATCCGGGTGAGAAAGTGGGGAGTCTCCCTGGGCAGCAGGGGCAAATGGGACGGTCCCCAGAGCAAGAAGGATAAAGAAGGTTCACTGCTGAGTAAGGCGGAGAAGACAAAGGAACCTCAGGTCAAGGCGGAGAAGATGAGCAAAGTTCGAGGGAAGCCGGGGCAGGAGGGGGAAGCTGTCCGAGAGGAGAAGGCGGGCCAGCCTCTGGGGAGGACTGAGAAGGCAGGTGAGCCCCAGGCCAAGGGAGGAAAGGAAGGGCGACCTCAGAGTGAGTCTGGGGAGGCAGGGCAAGCTGGGGGGAATTCAGGGAAGGGCTGTGAAGCCCCCAAGGAGGTGGGTGCGCGCAGGGAGAACCCAGCGGCGGCTGGGAAGGAGGGCCAGCCAGCCAGCAGAGGACAGAAAGCCTGGGAGCCTCGTGCGGGAGCGGATGACGGGGCAGAGACCCTGGCGATGGAGCTGGAAAGAGCCAGACCCCCTGCTCTGGGAAGCCGCGCGGAATGTCCTCCAAGTCGGAAGGAGAGTGAAGAGGGGCCGGCCCTGCAGGAGGGGAACAAAGGGGGACAGAGCGAAGACTCGGATCAGGTGAGGGGCTTCAGTCCCCCGGAGTGGGGGAGGGGCAGGAGGGACCCTTCGGAGAGGGATTGGTGGGAAAGAGTTGCCCCTGGGGGTGAAAGAGGCGGGGACAGGAGAGGGACTGGGAGGCAGAGACGGATGACCAGCTCAGAAGAGGTCAGAGCACTTCCTCCTCGATGCCTGGGGACCTTGAAGTCCCCACTGCACTCACACATCCCGGGGTAAGATTCTCCATGGCGTGAGGGAGGCACCAAGACTGTGAGGTGTCCTCTCGTGGCTGAGCTCACTCACAGAGTCACACGGCGGCTCTCGACCAGGAGGCTGCACAAAGAGCAGATTGCTCAAAATGCAGATTCCCCGGCCCCACCTTGGAGTTTCCCTTCCGGGGACCAGGGTGGGGCCACATCATCTGCATTTAAGTAATCACCACCCTGCCTGCTCTCCCTTGGGGGAAGTTCTGATTTCAGCGGTCCCAGACTGCACTCTGAGAAACTCCCATGCAAAGGGCTCACTCCTGACAAGGGGGCGGGGTGAGGGCGTGGGGGTGGAGGGAGGGCAGTGTCCTCTTTTGGATCATCGGATTCATGTCATGTGATCTTTGCCCTCAGGCTCCTGAGGACAGATGGTACGAGGCAGAGAAAGTGTGGCTGGTTCAGAAGGATGGATTTACTCTTGGTAATTAGGGGTGTTAGCACATCTTGGGGGGGGTGTCTAAGTATTTTCTTCCCGCGCGCCCTCAGTTGCTACCCATATTTGCCAGATCACAGTCGGGGGGAAGGGTGAGGGGCATGCGGAGTCTATGGGAAGTCTGGGTGGCTCAGTCGGTTAAGCGTCCAACTTCGGCTCAGGTCGTGATCTCACAGTCCGTGGGTTTGAGCCCCGCGTCGGGCTCTGTGCTGACAGCTCAGAGCCTGGAACCCGTTTCAGATTCTGTGTCTCCCTCTCTCTCTGCCCTTCCCCGACTTGTGCTCTGTCTCTGTCTCTCTCTCTCTCAAAAATAAATAAACATTAAAAAAAAAAATAATGTTGGAGCAGCCAAGTCTAGGATGGGAGTCTGTGGAGTGTGAGAACAGTTGAGTGTCATTTCATCTCTGACAGCTGGTCTACTGGGTGCTGTTTTCCAAAAGCATTTATGCATTGGTAGTTAATTATTTAACAAATTCATTAATGCACTAAGCATTATTTAGTTCCCACAGCATTCCTCAAGGAAATGTAGTGAAAATGTGCAAATAGATTTCATCTCCTGAGCCAGCTTTTGTCAATTAGTTGGGGCCACACCCTACTGAGAAGTGGTTGTGAGTCTCTGTCAGAAGACAGGGGGGAAGCGTGATTGATTAGTGATGTCTGTCACGGGCACTAGAAGGGAAGGCGGTTGCCCGGGCAGTGCGCCCAGCCATCAGGGTGTCCACCCCATGCACTGTGCCAGTTGATAAAAGGTGAGTCCACCCCAGCTTCTGTCTTCAAGGGGTGTGGAGTCACCATTCAGAACCCTCCAGGGGAGTAGATCCCAAGGGGAGACAGGACTGTCCCTTTCTGATCCCAACTAGGATCCCTCTTTAAGCTCCCTGGTCCAGCTTCTCGGCTTAGAGCCTGTCTCTCTGTCTCTCTCTCTCTCTTTCTCTCTCTCCCCCTGGGATGGGTCTGTAGCCACCGTGCTGAAGCCGGATGAGGGAACCGCCGACCTGCCAGCAGGAAGGGTGCGGCTTTGCATCGATGCTGACAGAACAGTCACTGAGGTGGAGGAGGAGCGTGTGCATAGGGTGAGCGCTCTGTCTCCCTCCCTGCCCACTCCGCACCTTCTCTCCCCACCCCTGCAAGGCATTTCCTGGCACTTGACTGCACAGACCGCTTTGGCTCGGTGCCCTGGAGGGAGTTGTAGGGAAGATGATCTTGGAACTCACTGCCCGCCCGGAGACATCACTTCAGGAGGCCACCACCCCATCCCAGGGTTGTCTGTGCAAAGGCACCTTCACAGACACATTTGTCAGAACTGGGAGTTCTGCCTGACCCAAGAACGTGACCGCTTTCCATTTTATGCACATTGCAAATCGTGCTGCAGGGCGTGTTTCCCTTTTCACCCTGGCTGCCAGGGAATTCAGAGCCAAATATGCAGCTTGCCATTAACTATTGCTTAGGTTTCATCAGGCTGTTATTTGGGGGATCAACCTTTCTTTTGATTGACGAACCCAATTGTGGTTTGCATCATTTTTGTAGGACCCCAGAAATCTTTTTGAGCGTCCATTACAGTATAATGATAGGGCAAAAGGGTCCTGTCTTGATCCTTTCCCACCTCTCACATCTTAAGATGTGTCTCCCAGGAGCTCCATGAGGGCCTTGTTCATCTTCCTCCTCCTCCACTCTGCCCGCCTCAGGCCTTCTCTCCCTATAGGTGTTGAGTTTGCAGTGGGCCCGTGTCCTTCGCAAAGAGGCTGACCCACGAGACAGCTCAGGCTGGGCCTAAACCGCAGAGCATTAGGCCCTAAAGAGACCTAGAGGCTGGAAAGAGTAGGAGGAAGGGTTTTAGAGTGGATGCCCCGCGGAGAAGCTGCAACGATTCCTCGCTTCCAGAAGAGTTTGGGCATATTGCCAAGGGATCGATGCACAATGGGCTGTCAAGAAATAGGGCTGTTCGGCCATCGGGGGGTCACAGGGCGCGTGTAGAGCTCCTTTGACAAGACCCAGGGAGGCGGCCACAGCCTCTCTAGAACCCCATCCTCCTTGCAGTGTGGGAGATGCAGCAGGCTGTCCGAGTCTTGCTGGGTCTGTCTCAGGAATCCCTCCCCTTCCGGGGCAGTGAGGTCAGCAAGGAGGGCCACGTGAAGAGACAGGTGCCAGGGGCACCTGGGGGGCTTGGTCGGTTAAGCGTCCGACTCTTGGTTTCGGCTCAGGTCAGGATCTCACGGTTTGTGAGATCGAGCCCCGCGTCGGGCTCTGCGCGGACAGTGCGAGGCCTGCTTGGGACTCTCTCTCTGCCCCTGCCCACCTGTCTCTCCAAATAAATAAATAAACTAAAAAGAGAGACAGAGACGGGTGGCTCCCAGCATACGCAAAGGGCAAATGAGCGGGAGTGTCCTTATTTCATGTCTGTGGATGTGTTTCTCTCTCCCCAGAGCCCTTGTGTTCTGTCCTGGTCTGTGGCCAACAGCTGGCCCAGCAGAGGGCCACAGGGCTGTGTGTGTGTGTGTGTGTGTGTGTGTGTGTGTGTGTGTGTGTGTGGTGTGGTGTGGTGTGGTATGGAGGCCCAGGAGATCAGGTGACACTTTGTGTGATGCTTCACAGGCCAACCCCCCTGAGCTGGACCAGGCTGAGGACCTGGCGTCCCTGGTCAGTGTCAACGAATCAAGTGTTCTGAACACGCTTCTGAACCGCTACCGGGCTCAGCTGCCTCACACCTTCACGGGGCCGGACCTGATCGTCCTCCAGCCCCGGGGCCCCCTGGCACCCTCTGCAGGCAAGGTGAGGGGGATCATGGGAACAGGGCGGGGGACGGGTGCTCACCGCCGGGTGGGGTGGGGTCCCCTCTGCCTCTCAGGGCAGATAAAAAGATCGGGGAGGGGGGTATTGTGGGTCTCGTGGGGGTGTCGAGGGCCGTGTGGCTCCCTCCTCCATAGAGGGGGACCTTGAGTCATGGATGGAGAAAACAGGAGCGGCATAGACGATAATAATGACAAGGTATTGAAGAAAAGTCAGCCGTGCAGCCGGCTCTGCTCCCAGCGCCTTCCATAGTACCTCGTCTAACGCTCACACCCACTTGGAAAGATAGGGGCCTCTGATAGCCCCATTTTACAGATGACTTGTGCGGGGCCAGCCCTCCTGTCCAGCAAGTGGGAGAGCTGGGATAAAACCCCGGCCACCGGCCTTTCTGTGCTCCGAACCCCATTCTGCATGAGAGTCCCAGACACCCACATACTTTGGGAAACAGAAGCCTCCATTCTGTTATTCCGTTATTTTTTTTTCCTACCAAGTGTAGAAACGGCCAGTTTTTTGTCAAGACAAAGCAAAGGGGATCTCTCGCGCCACCTTGTGGCAGCGCCTGTAGCCGCGACGGAGACCCTCCCGATCCCCTTGGCACCATTGACTGAGACCGAGCGACTCCTCTAAGCAGGGCCTGGAGGAGAGAGCAGGGAGGGGGACAGATAAGCCTGCCCACGTGGGGGCTCCGTTCCCGAGGGGGAAGGCAGGCCCCCGGTAATAAAGATATCAGTGGGTAGAGCAGCTGAGTGTGGAGGAAGAGACAGTGAGGAGGCCAGGACAGGTGGGCCTGGGTCACACGGGTCCTAAACGTGGTCATGACGTTCCTGGCTTTTGCTCTGAGCGTGATGCTGGCTTTTAGGAGCCTTCAGCAGAGGGACGAGATGGTCCTCGGATGCCGGACAGGGCTCCCCGCGGCGGCTGGCTAGATCGGTGAAAGCAGGCAAAGGTGGAGGCAGGGAGGCCTGATGGAGGTCAAACGTCCTATCCGGGTGCTGTTGGGAGGACTGGGAAGGCGCTGCCGGTGCCCCCCAAGTGCCTTGGAAAAACCATGACGCCTCTCTGGCCTCGGCGTTCTCATCCGCCCATTGGGCATCTTGCCCTCTGGAGTACCATGGGACAAATCCATTCACAGCCCCCAGATGATGCTACAGAGCATTTAAAAAGGGACAGTGGCTCCGAGTCTGCCTCTGAGACGTCTCTTCTCCAGGGAGCCCCACCCTATCCCCTCCGTCGCTCCCCAGACCCCTCCTTCCCTCCCCGGCCTGGCCGTCCATATGGGCACCTGCACTCGTCGTCCCTCCCTTGCTGTGAGGGCTCTGCTTCTGCTGCTGCAGCCCGAGGCCTCTGAGCCTCCCAAGATGCTGGTGACTCTTGCTCCTTCAAAGCCCGTGGGTCGGAGATTTAGCACAGACCCCCACAGCAAGCCGGCTTCTCAGCGGCCTTTCTGGATTGAGGCCTCCATTGCAGAGCCTGGGATGTGCAGGAGTGGGAGCATTCCCTGTATGGAAGCATTTGAGTTCAGCGATTCCCCAAGTCCCTGTAAGCCCTCAAACCATCCAGCTTCCCACACCCACACCCGCAACCACCTTCTCCGCGCTTTGGCTGAGTCACGGCCAGTTCCTCAAACGGCCACTAGGTGGGGGCATAGACCCGCGGTGCCATCTTGTAGAGGGACCTGGTGAGACCTGGGGCGGGCAGGGGGTGGGGGAGCCCTCTCACTGGGAGTCCGCCCACCGGGCAGCGGCTGGGAGCTGGGGTGTGCCTGAGGGTGCAGGTCTGCGTGGCTGCGGGCATGGGTGTGGATGTGCGGGGTATAGATGGGTACATCTCTGGGCAGCTGGCGACTGCCGCTCTGGGGTGCGTGTGCCCGTCAGCGCACGTGGGCACACAAACAAGGCACATGTGCATGCGTGCACCTGTATGTGTACAGAGGGGCCTGGGTTTGAAGGATCCTCCCTTTTCCCTCCCGGCCCCCTGAGGAGATGGGACCGCCCGCCCCCTGGACCTCAGTGCTCCCGCCCCGGCTCAGGCCCCAGGACCCTCTACCTGCCGCATGCCTTTAGGCTGTGTCCCGCCAGTGAGGGGGGTGGGGCCTGTGTTTTGTGTCAGGACAGGGACTCATTATTGCTGCTGGGTGTCTTGGGCAGGAAAGGCGGCCCTGAGCCCCAGGCAGGAGGTGCAGGCTGCGGGAGGAGCCACCGAAGAGGGCGGGTTGGGTCTTGCTGGGCCCAGCGGTCACCTACCTATCATTCCAGGCTTCCAACGTCCTTGTCCAGCCTGGCCAGCTGCCCGCCCACCTTGGTGCCCCTCTGCTGACCACCGTGTCTCCACTTGCCCTCTTCCCTTCCACCCCAAGGCCATGCTAAGCAGACTTGGGTCAAGGTCACCAGGCTTTCCATGCTGCCAGACACATTTGCCCCATGTTCACGTCTCTGATTTCCCCTTACTTGGCCCTCAAGATAGCATGTGGCATGGCCAAGCCTCCCTCCTGCAAACACTCCCTTCCTGAGCCCCAGGACGCCCCAGTCCCGCCCGCCCCTCTTCCTCAGCCTCCTTTGCGGGTCTCCCTGGCCTCTCTAAGGCGGGTGCCCCGTCCCCCCACACCCCTTCCTTGGTGATCTCATTCAGGCTCGTGGCTTGAAAATGTCTCCCGTTAGAAACAGTTTTATTTCCCATCCGTCTCTTCCCAGCAGAAAGCGGGCTCTGCTCCGTAGGCAGGGCTGTTTTAAGGCAGAGTTATGAAGGTATGATTTGCAGTCCGTTCAATTCACCCCTTTTATAGCGGAAGGTTCTGGAAGTTTCTGACAAACGCATATAGTTGTGTACCAGCCTCTGCTGTCAATTACAGGACTGTTCCGATGCCATTGCCCTTAGAAGCCCTCTGGACCCATGGTTGTCCCCCGCCTGCCTCCCAGGTCCTGCCCATGGCATCCATAGATCTGGGTTGTGTTTTTTTTGTTGTTGTTGTTCCTATAGTTTGACCTTTTCTGAAAAAGTCATATAATTGGAGTTTTATGGCAGGTAACCTTTGAATCGGCTTATTCCGCTCCCCGCGATGCATTTGACCGTCATCCATATTACAGCCGTGATTGGCAGTTTGTTCTTTCATTGTAGGTGAGCCCTGGTTTATCCATGCGTCGAGTGACCAGCGGCCCCAGTGTGCCCGGGCCAGAGGGGTTTTCTGGGACATGGGAAACCCGGTTTTCTGGGTTGTGTCTTGTTTTTGGTGGCTTTGAATGCATATTCAAGAGAACCAGTGACATTGAAGGTTTTTCATTGGTTTTGGTGTGTGTGCATGTGGACATAAAGGCCCCTTTCTCTTGGACCATCCCTAAGGATGGGATTGCCAGGCTGTGTGATGAAGGTCCCTGTCACTGTTTCCTTCCCACCAGCATAGGGTGGGAACCCCAGTCGCTCTGTACCTTCACTAGATCTTGGTAGTGAGCATTACAAAAAATGTAAAACATTGTTTTAGCCATCTAATATGTATACAATGGTATCACCTCGTGGTTGGTAGTGATTCCCTTTATCCGTTTTGTGTGGCCCTGCGCCCCCTGTGCCTGGGACAGTGCCTGCTACACAACAGACACCCAGTAATATTTTTCTCTGTATTGAATGATTAATACACGAAGGGATGAATGAATGGGTGAGTGGAGTGGAGGGCCTCAGGTATTACCTAAAACTGTTATGACCAGCAGCGCACAGCATACGTACCACCATCTGCCCCGTGCTTCATTCGGGTTCCACGGCAGACATTACTAATTGATCTTGCCATTTTATCCAACTGCCTCACTCCAGGCACATACTATCCAATAATGAGCTCACACAAGCCTCCGAGGAGCTAACGAGGAGACCCAGGTCCAGAGAAGGCTCAAAGGCTGTCTGAGGACCCACAGTGAGCCAGGGGCAGGACTAGACCCCAAGGCTGGGCTCTTCCCAATAAAATTCAAGCCTTGTCTGATGAGGTCGGGGTAGGATGACAGGCAGGGAAACGGGTCTGGGCTTGAGCACTGCTTGGAGTGCTCCCTGGGCACCGGCTGGGCTGGGAAGACCGATGCCTAGGATGATCTTCCTGCAGGTGTCCAAGCGCCGCCGGGATGGCCTGCCAGCTCACCTTGGCTCCCTGGCCCAGCGGGCCTACTGGGCGCTCCTGAGCCAGCGGAGAGACCAGAGCATCGTGGCCTTGGGCCGCAGCGGTGCTGGGAAGACCACGTGCTGCGAGCAGGTCCTGGAGCACCTGGTGGCGATGGCAGGCAGTGTGGATGGCCGGGTCTCAGGTACAGTGCTCTCCGGGTGACGTGGGCCAGGGGTGGGTTGTGGGCGAGGGTGGGGAGACTGGGAGGGGATGCTTGATTGCTCCTTATGTCCGTTCTGCCAGCACTCACTGAGCACCCACATACAGGCTCCATGCTTGCTTCCTTCTAGGCAGGGCTACCACAGTCCATTGGACATGTCTGTGCAAATTAAACAAAGGTACTCCTTCCTCAAGATGTTCACAGCTCTCTGCAGAACAGTCATCATCCACTGATGTTAGAACCAGACACTTGACTGCCATGTTCTGGGAAATCATCCTAACAAATAGACACACCTGTAACTGTGTGATGTACACAGTGTGCCCCTTTGATATGGTGTCCTTGTGCAGTGCATGACCTTTACTTACTAGTAAAGACAGGAGGGCAGGGCCCATGCTCATGAGGAGCTGACAGCCAGAAGGGAAACTGAACTTCACACATCTGCCAAACTCCAGTGCTCTGCACACAACGCTGGCAGAGTTGGCTAGGAAAAAGTCACGGGCAGCTCAGAGGAGAGGAGGGTGGGGGCTCCCTTGAAGACATGATGTTTGTCTGGGTGACTCAGTCACTTAAGTGTCCAACTCTTAATTTCGGCTCAGGTCATGATCACGCCATTTGTGAGTCTGAGCCCCGCGTCGGGCTCCGTGCTTTTACAGAGCGGAGCAGGCTTGGGATTCTCTCTCTCCCTCTTTCTCCCTGCCCCCCTCTCCTGCTCTCCCTCCCTCTCTTTCTCAGAATAAAGAAATAAAGCTTAAAAAACTAAAAAAAAAAAAAAGAAACGATGTTTGAACTAGGCTTTAAAGAGTGCCAATTAATAATAATAACAATAATATTAATAATAACTGTCGTAAACATTTGCTGAAGACTTACATGCCGGGCCCTATTCCAAGCATATTAACTCATTTATTATTTAGAACAGCTCTCTAAGGTAGCTATTATTATTATTCAAATACTATAGATGAGGACATTAAGACTCTGGGAGATTAACTTGCTTGCCCCAAGCCACACAACTAACGCATCCTGAAGCTGAGTGTCCACACAACTAACGCATCCTGAAGCTGAGTGTCCAAACCAGACAATCTGGCTCCAGAGCTATAACCCCTGGGCCCGTGTTCTTAATGTTTTTTTCATTTTTGCAGCTCTGAAGAGCCTTTTCAGACACCCCCCCACCCCACATGCTGTGAAAATTTAATACCATAGATATACCATGATCTCTTCGTGCGGTTTTGGCATATCCGTGCTTTATAGAGCCCCACATTTGGAACGGGTACTAAGCACTTTACATTATTAAAATCTTTTAGTCCTCCTGACTAGCACATGAGGTAGGTTCTGTCATTATTCCCATCTTAGGATAGGGTATCTGAGGCATAGAGAGGTTACTTGATTTGCTCCAAATGAGGTAACTAGCAAAGGCAGTGCCAATATTCAAATTCCCTTAACTAGTAGGTGTGCTTCTGCTTCGCTGGGGTTATTCTAGAGCTTTGTTGATCACCTACTGTCCACCGGACCCATGGGAGGGCCTGGGGATACGGCAGGGAGAGGCACCAGTCTTGGGTCTCCCCAGACGTAGCTCTGCTGTGAGTGCGTGTGTTTGAGAGTGGGAGTCAGGATAGGCTGCATCCAGCACCCAGTGCTTGGCACATAGTAGGTGCCTAATAAATAGTTGTGGAGAGAGTGCAGGGCTTTTCAAGGCTGCTGCTACCCTGTGAGCTCCTGCAGAGCCGGTCTGAGAAAGTTAATGCCCTGCCCTCTTTCATCAGGCCCAGAAGGCCCCTATTGTTGGACTGTATCAGTCCCGACCCTGCGTGTTTCCCCTTGACTTAGTCTCCCTCCCCCTGCACCCTGTGTGCAGTGCACAGCCAGGGCAGCAGCAAAATGTGTGTGGTCTGGTGCCGAGTTGGGGGGTGGCGAGGAGCCTCGGGGCCACATGGGCTTGGATGGGTGCAGGTTCCCATGGGGAAGGTGGTCATCTGAGACGTGGGGGCAGCTCCGGGACCACAGGTGACTGCTGCCCCATGCCCCTCCCCGCCAACAGTGGAGAAGATCCGAGCGACCTTCACTGTCCTCCGGGCTTTTGGCTCTGTGTGCACCGGCCATAGCTGCAATGCCAGCCGGTTTGCCATGGTGATGTCGCTGGATTTCAATGCCACAGGGCGAGTCACGGCCGCTCAGCTCCAGGTGAGTGCTCTGATGGGAGAGATGGCGCTCTTGCTGCTGCAGCATCCCCAGGCACCCTCAGCAGAGGCCGCACATCCACCTGGGACCCCGGGACATGTCTAAGTGGTGGTGGCTCTCCTGGTGTGTGGGGGGGGTCACCCCCTCCCCGGTGCACTCAGTGCCCCGGGGCCTCGCCGGCCTGCCTGCGCCTCGGAATGTCACAGGGATGAGATATTCATGAGTAAATATATAATTCAGCCGCTCGTTAGCTTGGTCTTAAAAGCGTAAGCTGGAATTAAACAGACGCTCCCTGGCCTTCCGCGTCCATCCGCGCATAACCAACACATGGGCTGTTTGTTCCACTATCTCTAAAATCACCCGTGCCACTTCCCTGCACCTCAAACAGGCCGTCTGAGCAGAAAATAGGATTAGGCTATTAGAAGGGTTGTTTGCACGCTGAGCTGGGATAATGTCCAGACTCAAGCAAAACTCATCGGTGCCAAATATATCCCTCTTCTGTCCCTGCCCAGCAATTCTACCATCAATCACCACTTGGGTCAGGTTGGCAAGCTTCTGTTAAATAGCAACATGTTGGAGAGTGGCTCTGTTTAATTGTTACTGCCTTTAATCGGAATGGATCCATTGCAGGAGTTGAGTCCCTGGACAGGCTCGGAATCAATGGGAGAGAGGACTGAGCAGTTCTGATACGGAGGTGTCTGGCAGAGTGTGGACCTGAGCCATTGATCCAACGAGTGCCTTGGGGTGGGGGTGAGGTGCCCCGACAGGGGCCTCTGGGTAGCCTGCCACCAGGCTGACCACGTCCCGCCCACCCCCGTTTGCAGACAATGCTTTTGGAGAAGAGTCACGTGGCCCGGCAACCGGAAGGGGAAGGCAACTTTGAGGTTTTCTCCCAGATGCTAGCTGGGTTAGACCTGGATCTCAGGTGAGTGATGGAGCCAGTGTCTCAGAACTCAGCAGACGGCAAGGACTCGTCTAAACCGGCTCTTTTACAGATTACCCCCGAGCAAGTTCACACAGCTGATTAGCACCCACTAAAGGGTGAGAACCCACTCCCTCGGTTAGATTTGTGGTGTTCTGTGCCAGAGAAATGCTTAGGAAAGAGCCACAGAAGGGCAGTGGGTGGGGAATATTCCAGAAATGGGCCTGGGGCAGGCACGGGGGCCGTCTGGGCCGTGGTGTGGAGCCCTGTGCCATGATGACCACACACTCGGCCAGGTCACTGGTGAGGGCGGCCCTTCCCTTACTTCGCATCCCTTCTCTGCTTCCAGGACGGAGCTGGACCTCCAGCAGCTGGCCAACAGCAACTCCTTCAGCATGGGCGTGTGGCCTAGGGTAAGGAGAGGGTCCTTCTAGCAGGTCTGTGTGTGCGTGCACGTCTGTGTCTCCTTGACCAGGGGACACAGGATGCGAGGGTGATGGAGGGTTCCCTGGGCGACTCTTCTCCTTTGCAGGTGGGGCTGGCAAGGGCTGCTCATAGTGGGTGGGCCTGGGCTTGTAAGGTGACTGAGACTCGCACACGTGAAAGGAAGTAAGAGGTGAGACACAGAGAGGTAGGAGTGTGGGCTCTCACCTCACACCCCGGCCCTGGCATTTATTAGATACGTGATCTCAGGCATGGAGCCGAGCCTCTCGGAACGTCTGTGTCTTCTTCGGTACAATAATGCTAACGGTGGTGTCGGCCTCATCAAGCCGTGTGGCAAAGGTCCAATATAACAATGTGCGTCAAGTACCTGCACAGGGCGGGGCCTAAGTCACTCGATCAGGTTCTCTGAGGAAAGATTACTGGTGATTTGTGTGGTTGGGTTCGGTCAGAGACGGCTTCCCAGGAGACTCGGTCTGGGAGCAGACTTTGAGAGGTGGTACTCACGTAGGAAAAGCAAGGTGTGTCCTTGTGTGTCTAGCCGTTTATTCTTCTGTTTATACCTTAACTATTGTTTATCGCGTCACTCCCCACCTCACTAACACACCCCAGCTTCCGTGCCAGGCCTGCGCTAAGCGCTGGGGTTAGGGTCTCCTTCCAGGAATTTGTACTCCATCAGGAGAGCTGGACGTGGGTGTTGATGCAGTCATGTGGGGTATAACCATGGCATGGGCTGCCCAAGAGGCTGTGGGCACTAAGCCTGGTTGAAAAGGCTACTTGGCGTCAGATAGAGAAGGCTTCTTAGCTAGGGCCACATTTGACTGGGTTTTGAGGAATGAATAGGAGCTCACCGTGTCAAGGAGGGTAGATAATTTCCATGCCAAAGCCTTTCAACAAAGATATGATCTGGGAAAGAAATGGTGCTGGAGTAATGGGGTATCCTCGGGTCAAGAATGAATTTCAACCCACAAACTCATACCATACAGAAATTAACAGAGACTGGTGTATAGGCCCACATGTAAAACTTAAAACCATGAAATTTCTACAAAAAAACAAGGGGAAATTTTCCCTAACTTTGTTTTGGGTGAAAGTTTTTTAGATGGGACACCAAATGCACACGTTATAAAAGGACAAATAGATAAATGGTATTTCGTCAAAATTAAGAACTTCTGCTTTTTTAAAAAAAAAAAGTTTATTTATTTATTTTGGGAAAGAGAGAGAGAATTTGTGAGCAGGGGAGAGAATCCCAAGCAGGCTCCTTACTGTCAGCACAGAGCCAGATGCGGAACTCAAACCCACAAACCATGAGATCATGACTGGAGCTGAAATCGAGTCAGATGCAGGGGGCGCCTGGGTGGCTCAGTCGGTTAAGCATTCCACTTTGGCTCAGGTCATGATCTCACGGTTCGTGGGTTCAAGCCCTGCGTTGAGCTTTGTACTGACAGCTAGCTCAGAGCCTGGAGCCTGTTTCAGATTCTGTGTCTCCCTCTTTCTCTGACCCTCCCCTGCTCACTGTCTCTCTATCTCAGAAAAAAAAAAAAGAGTCGGATGCTGAACCAACTGAGCCACTCAGGCACCCCCAAGAACTTCCACTCTTTGAAAGACACTGTTAATATGAAAATACAAGCCACAGGCTGGGAAAAAATATTTTCAAATCACATATCTGATGAAGTTTTGAATCCAGACCATAGAGATGACTCTCTAAACTCGTAAATACAACCTGACAAAGAAGGCGGGCAAAAGATTTCAACATATGCTTTGCCAAAGAAGACACGTGCATGGTCGATAACGCACATGAACATATGCTCCACGTCATTAATCATGAGAGAAACTCACAGTCAAACCGTGGTGCTGTACCCCGATCACTGAATTGTCTGCCTTTTAAAAGACTGATCACACCAAGTGCTGGTGGGAACTGGGGGCAGCTGCGATTCTCACACCCTGCTGGTGGGGGTGGAAGATGGTACACCCGTTTGGGAAAACAGTTTCTTTTCTTTTAGTTTATTGTTTTTAAATTTACATCCAAGCTAGTTAGCATATGGTGCAACGATGATTTCAGGAGTGGATTCCTTAATGCCCCATACCCATGTAGCCCAGCCCCCCTCCCACAACCCCTCCAGCAACCCTCTGTTTTTTCTCCATATTTAGGAGTCTCTTATGTTTTTGTCTCCCTCCGTTTGTATATTATTTTTGCTTCTCTTCCCTTATGTTCATCTATTTTGTATCTTAAAGTCCTCATTTGAGTGAAGTCATATGATATTCGTCTTTCTCTGACTAATTTCACTCAGCATAATACCCTCTAGTTCATCCACATAATTGCAAATGGCAAGATTTCATTCTTTTTGATTGCCGGGTAATACTCCATTGTATATATACACCACATCTTCTTTATCCATTCATTCATTGACAGACATTTGGGTTCTTTCCATACTTTGGCTCTTGTCGATATTGCTGCTAAAAATATTGGGGTGCATACGCCCCTTCGAAACAGCACACCTGTAACCCCTGGATAAATACCTAGTGGTGTAGTTGCTGGGTCATAGGGTCGTTCTATTTTTAATTTTTTGAGGAACCTCCATACTGTTTTCCAGAGTGGCTGCACCAGTTTGCATTCCCACCAGCCATGAAAAAGAGATCCTCTTTGTCCACATCCTCACCAACATCTGTTGTTGCCTGAGATGTTAATGTTAGCCATTCTGATGGGAGTGAGGTGGTATCTCATTGTGGTTTTGATTTGTATTTTTGGGAAACCATTTTCTTAAAAAAGTTACACACACACACCTTTTCTATGACACACTAGTCTTCTCCCGAGTATTTATGCGGGAAAATACAGGTGCGTGTCCAGACAAAGGTTTCTATGCGACAGGTCATAGCAGTTTTCTTTGTAACAGCCGAAACCTAGCAACTACCCACATGTCTAATAACAGGTGAAGGGGTGTGAGGTACCCATAAAGGTAGTGTATTAGTCAGCAGTGAAAGTGAACGAGTGACTGGTATATCCAAGAACATGACGGCTCGCAAAATAACTACGCTGAGTGAAAGATCTCAGATGAAAGAGTAACTGTATGAGCCCATGTATGTGAGACTCTAAGACTTGCAAACTAACTCACAGTGGCAGCATACGGGACAGTGGCTGCCCAGGCCCTGGGTGTGGGCAGGAGGAGGGGACAGGATTTATAAAAGGAAACTTTTGCGTGGTGATATGTTTATTGTCTTCATTGTGGGGAGAGTTTCATACATGTAGGCATCAAAGCTTATCAAGTTATACCTTTTATTTATTTCTTTATTTTTATTAAAAAAATTTTTAATGTTTAGTTTTGAGAAAGAGACAGAAAGAGAATGAGTCGGGGGAGAGGAGAGAGGGAGACACAGAGTCCAAAACAGGCTCCAGGCTCTGAGCTGTCAGCACAGAGCCCAACGTGGGGCTCGAACCCGTGAACAGTGAGATCCTGACCTGAGCCGAAGTTGGATGTTCAACTGACTGAGCTACCCAGGCGCTCCCCAAGGAGCCTCTATACCTTTTAAAGAGGAATAGTTTATTTCTTGTCAATTATACCTTAATCAAGCTGTTACACACACACACACACACACACACACACACACACACACACACTGCTAGGGGCTCCCCACAGAGGTGCTGATTCAGCAGGGCTGGGGCAGGGCCTGGGAGTCTGTATTCCGCACAGCCTCCCAGGGGATGTTGATGCTGCTGGCCCAGGGATCTCCCCACCTGTCTAAGAACCACTGATATACAGTTTATTTCTGCAGTAAGAGTAAAATGATAAAGCTCTTCCATATTTTTAAAAATGTATTTATTTATTTTGAGAGAGAGAGAGAGATGGGGGAAGGGGCAGAGAGAGAGAATCTCAGGCAGGCTCTGCGCTGACAGTGAAGAGCCTGACGCGGGGCTTGAACTCACGAACCATGAGATCGTGACCTGAACCGAAATCAAGAGTCAGACTCTTACCTTGTTGAACCACTCAGGCACCCCACAGCTATTCCATCCCGGAATTTGGGGGCCACTCCACTCTGCCTCTGACACCCCGTTTTGCTGGCAGTCATCCGCCGTACGGTTTCCTCTCATCTCCCCTGACTTTGACCACGACAGCACCCAGCTCGTCCAGCCCTGGGTTTTCCTGTTGCTTTTAAATACACTTTGGCCACGTGGATCCACTGGACTCTGCACAGAGATTGTCGTTTTGCAGGAGAAGGGCCCCAGCCTGGCCCCTGTGAGCTCGCCCCCCAGCCTGATTTTATGTTCACAGTCTGCACACGGGAGTGGGTCACAGTGGGGAATCCATGTCAGGGAGGCTTTTGAAGTAGTTGTCTTTTTGTGTGTGTGTTTCTGGGGGTGGTGGTGGTTTTTTTTAGTCCAGTTGGTTTGCAGGAACTGGTAGGGGCATCCTTTGTTCTCTCTCCGCTATCCATCGGGTACCCAGGGAAGGTGTTCTCAGTGTGCTAAGAACAAAAATAAAGTCTGAAAAGTCACTGGTCCTCCATTCCAGCCTGGGCGAGTTTTCTGGGGTCAAGTGGTCCCAGGACTATCTCAGTAAAGGAGTTTGGTGGTCAGGAAGTACCCCCTGAGAATGGGACTTGCTAAGTACAAGCTCCCAAAGTTGCCAGATGGAGCTAAGAAAAATACAGGGTGCCTAGAACTTCTTTATCTCATAACAGATCTAATGTACTGCATCGTGACTGTAGCTAACGGTAGCGTTTGTTGTCGATGTCAGATTTCTTAGAGTAGACTTTGAGTGTTCTCACCACACACACAAAATGATGGAGTATGTGGAGTGATGGATGTGTTAATTAACTTTATTGTGGCAATCATTTCAGAACATGCTTATATCACATCATTACAGTGTAACCTAAAAAGATGTCATTTTTATCTGTCATTATAACTCAGCAAAACTAAAAAGAAAATACAGGTTGTCCAGTTAAATCTGAATTTCAGATAAACATGGAATAATTTGTGTAGTATAATTATGCCCCAAATACTGCATGGGTGGGCCTGGAGGGTTGGGGTCATATCACGGAAGGCTGCTTGGAGGAGGTGAACCAGAGAGTGAAGATGGACAGGGGTAGTGGGGCCAGCATTCCTGCTCCACCAGACATTGCAAGGAATATACTTACCTAAAACGTTACCCATTGTTCATCAGAGATTCACCTTGAACTATATGTGCTGCATTTTATCTGGTAGTTCTACAGCCCAGTGCATCCCTGGCGGAGCCTTCCTCCTCCTCCTCCTCTTCCTTGCTGGTGCCGCTGACTCTGATCAGTGCTGCTTCCACTTTATCTGTAACCATCGCTTTCATTGTCCCCTGAGAATTCATTGACAACAATGGCTAAGAAATGAGTCCTGGAGGGGCGCCAGGGTGGCTCAGCTTAAACGTCTGACTTTAGCTCAGGTCACGATCTCACAATTCGTGGGTTTGAGTTCTGCATCAGGCTCTATGCTGACAGCTCAGAGCCTGGATCCTGCTTTGTATTCTGTGTCTCCCTCTCTCTGCCCCTTCCCAGCTCATGCTCTATCTGTCTGTCTCTGTCTCAAAAATAAATAAACGTTAAAAAAATTAAAAAAAAAAAAAAAGGAATGAGTCCTGGAGTCTGACAAATCCAGGTTCGAATCCCAGCAGCAGATGGGTGGCCTTAAGGAAGGTGACTTCATTTCCCTGGGCCTCAGTTTCCTCCCTGGTAAAAGTGGGATGCTAATAGCCCCCCTTGCTCCCTGGTTACATGAGATAAAGCCTCCCAAGTACTCAGATGCTCAACTTTTATTATGATGATTGTGATTTATTATCATTTTTCACTATCACCTTGTACGGCAGCACTGGACTGGTGGGGCGGGGCAAGGCCTCAATGGCCCACGAGGCCCCCAATCCATGCTTCTTGGTAGTACGCACCATGTTTTTTGTCTCACCAGCCTTATCTCTATTCCCTGGTATGTGTATATACACACGTATATATGTGTATATTTTTAAAATTTTTTTAATTTTTTAAACATTTATTTATTTTTTGAAAGACAGTGAGCAGGAGAGGGGTGCAGAGAGAGAGGGATTCACAGACTCTGAAACAGGTTCCAGGTTCTGAGCTGTCATCCCAGAGCCTGACGTGGGGCTTGAACGTGAACACAAGATCATGACCCGAGCCAAAGTCGGATGCTTAACCGACTGAGCCACCCAGGTGCCCCATATATTTAAATTTTTTTAAATGTTTGTTTATTTTTGAGAGGGAGAGAGAGTGAGCAAAAGTGGGAGAGGGGCAGAGAGAGAGGGAGATCATCCCAAGTGGGCTCTATGCTGATAGCAGAGAGCCCAACTCGGGGCTTGAACTCATGAACCATAAGATCATGACCTGAGCTGAAATCAGATACTTAACTGACTGAGCCACCCAGGTGCCCCCCTGGTTTATATTTTTAATATAAGATTATTTTTAGGGGCACCTGGCTGGCTCAGTGCATGCAACTCTTGATCTTGGGGTAATGAGTTCAAGCCCTATGTTGGGTATAGAGATTACTTTAAGACATGTATATATATATGTATATATATATATATATATATATATATATATATACACACACACACAGACATATATATATACATATGTTTTAATTTTAAAAGATATATATAATATTTATTTAAAAAAAAAATAATGCATACTTACTGTGGAAAAAAAATCAGAAAAAAGCATACAGACAAAACCAAATCAGAATCACATAGGCTCACACAAACCAAAACACGGGAGCCAGTAACTTCCCCATCCTGAGACTTCCATTGGTAACATCTTTACAGGTCTGCTCTCAGGTTTCTCTGAATATTTTATACATTTCGTCACAACCTGTATGTCACTTTCACAAACGATATTTTTAATGACCAAACGTTCAGCGTGGAGCCACGACTCCCCGAAACCATTTCCCTCATGTTGCCCATTTCCTGAAAAGGCTCTAAACCCTTTGTGTAGCTCTTAATAACGAGGTGATGAATATCTCTGTGCACCCATTTTGGGCTTCCGTGCCAGAGTGTATGTCCCTGGCATCCCAGCCCTCTGTCCAGGGAGAGCCCTCCTTTTAAAGCGCGCGCGCGCGTGTGTGTGTGTGTGTGTGTGTGTGGTCTCGATAACAATTTCTCATCGTGTTTCACACTGCTTGTTTGCTTATCATCTACCTGCCTGACACCCTAAGGTCTGAGAAGGTGAGGGTCCTCTATGTCCTGCTCACTGCTTATATACTTCACAAGACCTTCCACTGAGCCAGGCACAGGGCAAGTGCTCCCCAAATGTTTGTTGAGTGAATAAATGAATGAGCTGGCCCCCCTCACTACCGCTCGGCTAACATTTTCTAAATTTTGCAGCTGTGGCAGCACAGTTCCATGAATTACACTTTCATTTATCCCGCCGTGTCTTTAAAGGCATTTCCTGGGGCTTTGGGGATTGAGTATCTTTCTTCGGCTCCATTGCCTGAGTCCTGGGAGCCTGGGTCATTCACTGGGAGGCACAGAGTGCCCTGGAGAGGGGAATTAGAGAGTTTGAGGCTCTCCTGGCCTCTGGGGTTCTTGAGTATGGGATTAGTAGCACCGTGGTCCAGGCTCAGTAGGTGGACGCACTCAACGTCAGCCTCAGTGACTATTATTCGGGGACACTAACTAGCAGCGCGCTGACATTCACTCGTCAATGGATATTTACTGATCTCATTACATCCCAGGCACAGGCACAGAGACATAACTTAGCTGGGACTCGGTCACAGAGGACTCGTAGTTTTGGAGGCAGGTGGGGGCTGCCACGGCCATATTAGCAGATCGTTCGAAGCCAGAATGATAGTGCTTGAATAGAGGTGTTTGTGTGTGAGCTGAGGCCAGGCTGGGAGGGGTAGAGGCGTATCAAGGAAGGCTGCCCGGAGGAGGTGAGAGGAAAGTCAGACAGGTGCAGTGAGGCCAGCATCACTGCTCCAGGGAGCACCGATGTGAAGGTGAAGATGGAGAGACCTCAGACAGTGGGGGTGAACAGGATGAGGGGTGGGGGCAGGGCCGTCAGCTGGAGCAGGTGCTCGGGGTGGGGGTGGGGCACCGAGATCCGCGGGGTGGTGCTGGCCCTTGGTGGTCGCCTCCGCTCGCTGCCTGTCAGTGTCCACCCCCTGGTCCCTGCACTGTGCCCTTGCTGCCTGCCACTTTCAGCTTTTAAATGGAACTCATTTGAGCATCAGGGCACCAGGACACATTTGAAATCACAAAGCTTTCATATTATTTTCTCCTTCTCTGTAATTTATTTTTTTGCAACCTAGTCTGATTTTTTTTTTTTTTTTAAAGTGCCCAGCGGGGCGCCTGGGTGGCTTAGTGGGTTGAGCGTCCGACTTTCGCTTAGGTCGTGATCTCGCGGTTCGTGGGTTCGAGCCCCGCGTCGGGCTCTGTGCTGACTGCCAGCTCAGAGCCTGGAGCCTGTTTCAGTCTGTGACACCCTCTCTCTCTGACCCTCCCCTGCTCACGCTATCTCTCTCTCTCTCTCCTAGAAATAAATACAACATTAAAAAAAAAAAAGTGTCCAGCAGCAGTGATAATAATAATAATCTTTGCCTCCCAGCGGTTGGCTTCTGGCTGTTACCTTCCAGGCTTTGGCCCGAGGCACATTTATTTTTTTAGGACTTGGTTGTCAACTGTGGAGGGACAGTCTCCCAACGGAAAGAGGGGGTACCGTGCGGCCTTTGACAGGGGCTCTGCCCAGAGCCTTTTCTTCCTTAATCCTCTGAACGGTCCTTTGAGGTGAGGGATTATTACCACATCTGATTTCAGGAGTAGTAACCAGGCTCAGAGAGGTGAAGTTACTTGCCTAAGGGCACACAGTCTGTAAATGGCAGAGACGGGACTGGACCCGGGTTGGCCTGACCCCAAGCCTGGCACCCTGGTTTGTCCCACTGCGTCATCTCAATCCTGTGTCATGTGCCCTGGGTTCTGACCCACTGTGCTCTCTTTTGGCATTGATCTCCTCTCAGCCTCAGTTTTGCACCTGTGGAATGGGCAGTGCCATAGCCAGCTCCCTGGTCTGCTCCTAGGATGGGGGCTTGGAGCTCTTCCTGCCCCACCCCCACACTCACGTCACTGTCACTGCACCCATTCTGTTTGCTTCATGCACCACTACTTTCAGGAAGCCCCTGACCCTTCCCCAGTCTCCCAGCCTTCTCTCCTCACCCCTACACTCACTCTGGGCTGTCATTCTGTTTGTGCATCTGTCCCCTTGCTTGGACCGAAAGCCTCTCAAGGACAGGGCTGTGCCTCATTCACTTCCAGGGAGCGTTGGGCATGCACTGGGGCGGCCGCGGGGAAAGGGGTCCCGGAAAGCGGAACAGCCTGGGTGAAGGCATGGCCAGAGAGACGCAGGGGGACCAGCATTTATTCAGCCCCACTGTGTGCGGGGCGCTATGCTGGGTGCTTTATACACAACTCAGCTATTCCTCACAATGGCTCTCGGAGGAGGGTAGGCTGTGATTTCCGTTCCACAGAACCAGAGGCTGAGCCCCACTGCGAGGGAAGGAGATCTGAACAAAGTCACCCTGCTGAGGCGCACTGAGTCACAGAAACGTGACTGACTGACTCCAAATCCAGACCTGGCCTCTCTCTGCACTGTGGGAACCCCCCGGGCACTCCGAGCACAGCCCTGTCTAATGTGGAGAGAACACTTGGAATTTTTTTTTTCGTTAAATTACCTGTGGTCTTTGGTTGACCTTGAGTGTTTGCATCAGATAAACCCTGGACGTCTCGTGAATTGACTTTTTTCATTAATATTTTTTTTATTGTGGTGAGACAACTAATTTTAAGCCTCTAACTTAGTGATTATATTCTTTTTTTTATTGTTTATTTATTTGAGAGAGAGATTGAGAAAGAGAGAGCATGAGCAGGGGAGGGACAGAGACAGAGAGACAGAGGATCCAAAGCAGGCTTTGCATTGACGTGGGGCTCAAACTTATGAACTGCGAGATCATGACCTGAAGTCAGACACTTAATTGACTCCAGGCACCCCAATGATAATTGTGTGTGTGTGTGTATATATATATATATATTTAACTTTTAACGTTTATTCATTTTTGAGAGAAAGACAGAGCATGAGCAGGGGAGGGGCAGAGAGAGGGAGACACAGAATCAAAAGCAGACTCCGGGCTCCGAGCTGTCAGTACAGAGCCCGATGCAGGGCTCAAACTCACTGACTGAGAGAGATCATGACCTGAACCAAAGTTGGATGCTTAATTGCCTGAGCTGCCCAGGCACCTCCAGATCAACACACACCTGTATCCACACCCCAGATCAACACGTGGAACATTTCTGACACAGGCCCCCTCCAATCTCTTCCCCGTCGGGGGTGCCCCTCCTGCCTCAGAGTCATCAAAATGACTTTTCTTACTTGGCTCACGCCTGAACCTCACAGAGAGGGAGTCACACCGTGCACATTTTTGCCATCTGGTCTCTGTGGCTCATACTTGGTCTGTGGGGTTCGTGTGTGGCTGCTCAGATCAGTGGCTCCTTCTTTTTCATTGCCCTGTTGCTCGCCGCCACTGTACCCCCTCTACGCTGCCCCTTGTTCATTCAATAGACACGTGGGCTGTGAGCTGACATACTCCACGAATTTCACCAATCTCCGTGTTCACGATTTTGCTGTCAGGGCTGGCTGGCCTTCATGACAACATTAGGCAGAGGTGTTTCGTTCCTTGGAAATTTAAGCAAGTATAAACGTCTCCCCGATCGTAATTGTTTGGATCTGAAACATATACATCTGTCTCTCTCTGTTTTCTGTTGCAACCGTGGGCGGTGGGGGGAGGGGAAGGGAGGGGCAAGAGAAACTGATTAAGCTTTAGGGAAAGTTTCTCCTTCTTTCCGCATGAGCTAAGTGGCAGATAATGGAGTCGGCCTGTAATTTAAAGTCAAACGCTCCGAGCTGACAGGGGATCCATAATGAATGTGTTGCTGCTGTCCTTTCTGTGTCCTTTCCAGGCCGCTTTGAAATCTCATAAATAACCGAGAACATGTTGGGAAGATGCCTTCCTTCCCTCCGTTTGCTCCAGTGGAGCAGCTGCGGTTGCTAGGCTGAGCTCCTGGTTGCTAGGGATTTTGTGGTCCTGTGGTGGCCCAGAAATATGACGGATCAGTGGAACATGCCTTTGCTATTAATTGAAATATTTTCACAGCGAATCTCTCAATGTCATTGCATGCTTTGACCGTGTCCCAGTTGGTTGCCAATCCTTGCAGCCTTCTTTTCTAGTTAGATGTGGCTTGAGTGGAGGGGACAAGCAGCCTGGACAGGGAATCAGGAAAGCCTGATTCTAGTTCTGTCTCTGATTCTAATTTGCTGTGTGACCTTGGGCAGGTATCAGCCCCTCTCTGGGCGCTGGATTCCACAAAATTCAAGAAGCTGCCAGCTTTACCAGCCTATAGTTCATCACCCATGCTCCGTAAGAGGGCCAAGTGCAAATCAGTTCCTCATTATCTGCTGGCGGATTAGTGACAAAAGAATTCTTGTCCCGAACTCACTTCCTCTCAACCCAGCAGGTTTCTGGGCTGAGTCTCCTTGGCCAGATGGTATGTGTGTGCGGGAGTTTCAGGCTAATTTTAATATTCAATCAAACATAATTGGGATCATAAACCTGAAAAAGAAAAAAACAACACCCTTCAACATCTGATCATGTCACTTTCTCTTTCCTCCCGCTTAAAAATTTTGGGCAGCTTCCTATCCCTGCATGGGGGACAGCATGCAGATTGCACCTCAGTTGCTGAGGCAGGTCGGTTGGTGGAGGCTGCAGGGGGTGGTATCCTGAAAAGAATCAGGACTCGCTGGCCTGCAGCATCTCAATCGATTAATGATGTCTGCCGCAGGTCCCGGAGTGTAGATGGGTGTGCGTATCCACCAGGCCTGGTTGGAATTCGAAGCCCGTGCCTTTAACATCATATGTGAGGCCATCACAACGGGCACCTGCTGGCTTCTCAGGCTTTACCTCTTCTCTCTCGGCCCCACCCCCAAAAATACCTGCTTGGTGCCTGCGCTCAGCTGACCCCCTGCTGTCTCCTGAGACCTCCTTTCGTCGTCTCTGCGACGTTGTTCCCTCTGCGTGTGGGGACTTAGCGCGTTACATTGGTCTGTGATGCCTATGCGCCTCCCACACTTCAATCTCAGCGTCATCTTGCCTTAGGGGACCACCTCTTTGAGTTCTGAGTGGGGTTCATAGGCACCTTCCTGTCTCTGCCATTCCGCTGTTCCCCACTTACACCCGCCCGACCCCCAAGCCTGCATCCCGCTCCGTTTTATGTCTCTTTCCACTGCTGACCTTGAGAGGCCCTCCAAGTCAAGTTCTGGGGTTCCCTTGGTTTTGCGTCCTCAGGGCCCCATACCGAGCAGAGCCTCAAAAAATCTGCCTGGGGAACCCATGGGTGAGTGAGGATCACAGCGCGCTCCGAAGACAGACAGCAAGGACATTTGTAATTTGCCCTGCAACCTGAGCTCTGGGTGTCCACACTCCACAGCCTAATTGTGGGTAATTTACTGTGGAAATAAAGCGACCACACTGTTTCCCTCGGGTCTGAGCTTCTCGTTCTCGCCCCCTGACGGCCTCCCCCTCTCTCCCTTTGCTCTCAGCCTGAGGACAAGCAGAAGGCGGCAGCTGCCTTTGCCCAGCTCCAGGCTGCCATGGAGACACTGGGCATCTCGGATGGCGAGCGGCGGGCCATTTGGCGGGTGCTGGCGGCCATCTACCACCTTGGCGCGGCAGGGGCCTGCAAAGGTAAGTCCTTCCTGCTGAGCACACCTGCGCTGCCAGCTGTCTGCCCTGGTGGGTGCCTGGCGAGGCCCCTGTCTCCATGAGGTGGGATGGGATCAATCTGTCACCCTCTGGGTCTCTGGGACTGGTCGCTGGGAGGCTGCCGGACCAGGCGTCGTGAGATGGAAACAGGGAGCAGGGGTTTTCAAGCAAACCCCGTTGACCAGTGTGGCCCAGCGGACTTCTCCGCGATGATGGAGACGTTCTCCATCCGTGCGGTCCGGAACCAGCCGCGTGCGGCCATTGAGTGCTTGACATGCCGCTAGTGCACCTGACGAGTTGGGAGTTTTAATTGCATTATGTTTTAATTACTATACATAATAGTATAGTATTGAATAGCTGTATGTCGCTCGCAGCCAGTGTCCTGAGCACAGAAGCTCTCCGACACTTGAGAGAAGTTGGGTCCAAGCAATACAGATGCTGTGTTTCGCTCTAGACATCTTGGAGGTGCCCCCCGCCATATGTGCCTGCTCACCCAGCCATCCTTATCCTCCGGGGCCTGCTCCCTGCCCTTAATCGTGTGTTTACTGATCGTTCTCCTTCACTTGGTTTCCCCAAGTGGTTCTGGTGTTCCCTCTTTCCCTCAGCCCTCCCTAGCCAATCGTTCTTCACCTTGCCCTGGAGACGATCTCTGTGACAGCATTTCTGTCCATGTTTCTCTGTTCTTACTGTTTGCCAGTCCTTTTCTTTTCGCTCGGACTATTGCAGTAGTCTCATTGCTAATGACTACCCTCCTCCCGCTGTCCATTCTCATTGTGACCTTTGGGCTCTTTTCTAAAAAACACAAGCCTATTGTGTGCCATTAGAATCCTCCTCAGCTTCTCCCTTGCGTGCTTAGTCAAGTAAAATTCCTTGGCTTGGCATTCAAGGCTCCTCCCTTCCCTAACCAAATCTTTTATCTCTTTTGGCATTGTAAAAGGTCCTGGGGAGATAGTAGGATTAAGAGCAGTGTGGTTCCTGCATTCATGAGGATTGTGGTGTCTTGTATTGTGATTGTGTCTTGTCTAGCTCTTTCTAGTAGGGAGTAACTTCGTTGGGGCCCAGGACATAGAACTGAGATTTCCTTGTTGAATGAGCATGAGAATTGAGGGCTGTCCCCTGAGGGCTGTGTACTGACTCTGGCTGACATTCTGTGTCATTTGTCTGTGGGCAGCAGACTTCTGGAATATTCTGGCCCATCATTCCTGCCATATCCGCCCTCCTGGGCCTTGGGGCTCATTCTGTTGATTCTCATACATGTGAGCTGCATATATTTGGCCCACTGATTTGATTTCAGAAAGTTCTAGAAGCTGTGCTGAGTCAGAAATAAGTAAGGTAGGGGTTCCACCATTATGGGACCTGACCCATAACTGTAGCTGCCTGTAATGATAAAAGGGAAAGTCACATTTATAAATATTTTATTAATACATGATTACAGCAATAATTTCTCCCAGCCTCCTCCCCCACCCCCCCAACCCCACCTTATAAATTATTTTAAGAGGAGCTGCCGTCAGTCTGCCCGGGAGGCCTTACCCGATGATTTACTTACTATATATTCTGCTTAGGAAGATTTCATAATAGGTTGCTTTAAAATCAGCTATTAAGAATTTCAAAGTCATATATAAATGTCTTTGCTTTGTGTCATAACAGATCATTTTGAAATATATTAAGAATCATTTCCATGAATCAGATTTTTTTTTTATTAAAATGATGATCTCCTCCCAACGCGCCTGGCTTCCTTAATTTATTTTGAGAATCCTGATCTTATTTTAAAGACCAGAATCTGTCCCTCTAGGGATGTTTTGGGCCTTATCACCAGGCTCAGGGTGTCTAAACTGTTCTGGTAATAACAGCCACCACCACGGGACTGGTTTAGGGTTTGACAGAGTCAAAGGCAACTTGCACCTTGATCGCACCTCTCGATTTGATTCGATTCATGCGGTAAACTGATGAGGGGGCTTCCTACTGCCCCCTCAATCAGGTTTGATAATTTTCCAGAAAAGCTCACGGAACCCAGGAAGTCACTTTACTTACTATTATTCTTCTGTGATAAAGGATACAGCTCAGGGGCACCTGGGTGGCTCAGTCGGTTAATCACCTGACTTCAGCTCAGGTCATGATCTCACAGTTCCCAGGTTCGAGCCCTGCGTCGGGCTCTGTGTTGACAGCTCGGAGCCTGGAGCCCACTTGGGATTCTCTCTCCCTCTCTCTGCCCCTTCCCTGTTCATTCTCAGCTCAGGAACAGCCAAATGGAAGAGACGCGTAGCAACAGCCAAATGGAAGAGATGCGTAGCACAAGGCATAGGGAAAGGCTTCCCTGCCTTCTCTGGTCCGACCTTCCTAGCCCCTCAATGTGTTTACTGGCCCGGAGGCTCTCTGAGTTCTATAGTTTTGGGGCTTTTACCACAGTGGGTGATTAATCAACCCCCAGCCCCTCTCCCCTCCCCGGAAGTCAGGAGGGTGAGGCTGAAAGTTCTAAACTTCCAATCATGCCTTGGTCTTTCTGGCCATCAGCCCCTGTCCTGAAGCTATCAAGGACCCCCGACCCCCTGCTACAGGAACCCGGTCATTCATTAGTGAACAAAAGACCCTCTTCACTTCAGAGATGCCCTAGGTTTTTGGAGTTGTGTGCCAGGGACCAGGACCGAAGACCAAATGTGTGCTTATCACAGGTGCAAGCTCTGTGCAGCAGCCCCCGAACTGGCCGGGCCCGCTGACAGGCCACTGGACACATGTGGGTGGTCCTAGGCTGATGGCACCCCAGACCCTCAGATCCCCATGGGGTCCCAGCGTGCTCATGGCTCCTGGTTCATTTGTACCTACATCATACACGGCCCCAGCATAACGCCTTGGGGCTGCTCTGAGCCGCCTCCTTTGAGGGAGGGGTTCATATCCTGCTCAGGTCCCCGCTGACCCCTGCGTTCCTGCAGAGCTCTGCTGCCATGCCTCCTCCCCACCCGCTTCCCAATCCCATTGGCCCCTGTGACACTGTGGCCTTTATCCCAGGAGGCCAGCTGCCTGCGGGCTGTGGACGGCCCTATCCCTGGCTGTGCCTTGGTCATCCACAAAGTCAGAGGCTTTGCCTTCCCCCAGGACGTGGAGGGGAAAGGACACAGAAGTTTTGCAGTCAGCCAGTTCTGGTTCAGATTTCAGCCTGGCCTTTTACCAGCTGGCTGTGACCTTGGCCAAGTTATGGAACCTGCCTCAGATAGGGGAGGAGGGCTGGAGGAGGGAGAAAGGATGTCTTAGAGCTATCTGGAGGCTCCCCTAAGGCTGCAATGCTAATAATGCTCTGACTCTGGGCTGCCTCCCGTGTACAGGCAAGGTGACTCCTGGCTTGGTTGGTTCATTAGAAAGTGACTTGTTTTGGGGGTGCCTGGGTGGCTCAGTCAGTTGAGCCTCCGACTTCGGCTCAAGTCATGATCTCACCACTCATGGTTCGAGCTCTGTGTCGGGTTCTGTGCTGACAGCTCAGAGCCCAGAGCCTGCTTCAGATTCTGTGTCTCCCTCTCTCTCTGCCCCACCTCCGCTTATGCTCTGTCTGTCTCTCTCTCTCAAAAAATGAATACACATAAAAAAGTATTTTAAAGTGACTTGTTTGAAGAAGTCAGCCATAACAGGCTATTAGGTCTTAGGGAATGTGTTCTAAGTTCTAGGGCCCAGAACTTCCCTTCCTCTGCACCGTGGCTCCGCCTCCCTTCTGTCTCTCAGACTTGCTGTCCCAGACTGGTCCCTTGAGAAGCCAGCAGGAGGACGCTCTGGGGGCTGGCTCCACTCGGCAGGCAGAAAACCCTGAGTGATTTGACATCGCGGTTGGTTTGCTGTTAACCGAGGCTCGTGGCCAGGGCCGTCCCTCAGGAGCCATCAGGGAACCATTCACCCAACCTTGCGTTTCTTTCCTTTGACAAAAGGTGGCCCCTGGAACAATCGGCTAGTGCCTGTATGTTTCTTTTCTTTTCTTTTTAATGTTTGTTTATTTTGAGAATGAGAGAGAGAGAGACAGAGTGCGAGCAGGGGAGGGACACAGAGAGGGAGGGAGACACAGAATCTGAATCAGGCTCCAGACTCTGACTTGTCAGCACAGAGCCCGATGTGGGGCTCAAATTCACAAAGTATGAGATCATGACCTGAGCCAAAGTCAGACTGATCAATAGTCAGAGAGACTGGACGTGTAACACCGGCCACGTAGGAGGTATTCAGCACACTGTGACTTCCTTCCCTGGGCAATATATCATTGTTACTAGTGGTCTCTGTTGGCATTAAAGCTGGCCCATGAGGTGGGCTGGGTGGCAGGCTGAGAGGCCATTTGGTGGGTGAGGAGCCCCAGCCTCTGAATGGAGACGCTCCTCACCTACAGGCACATCGAGAGACTTCTGTACCAACGAAAGGCTGGTTCCAAACCAGAATCCAGTTCTGGACTCACCATCCAGTGCTCCATCTGCAGCTTAGCAGAGGGTCCCGAGGGCCAAGGACAGGGCGAGGCAGTGCTCAGAGCAGCCAAGACTGACACAGATCTGGGCTCACACCGAAGCGAGGACTGCACCAACGGGCTAGCTTTGCGCTGGTCAGCTGACCGGGCTGCGTAACACATCAGCCCCACCCCCATGTTATCTCCTGGGGCCTCTGTGGGTGGGTCTGCGCTGTGGAAGGGCAGTGGGCCGTTCTGGCTGGAGGCTTGTCCTATGGCCGCGGTCTCATGGTGGAAGCAGGTGGAGGAGGCTGGGGCAGGCTGCATGCCTTTCCCTCCGGTGCCACCTCTGGTCTCCCCGCAGAAGCTTGTTTAGGCTGCTTCTTGTCGTGGCGGCTCCAAGTGCAAGTTTCCAGCGAGCTGGTCTCAGATATCACAAAATGTCCCCCTGCCACGTGGTATTGGTTATAAGCCTTCGACAGCTTCGAGGGTCAGGGGATCCAGACTCTATCCCCAGAGGGGGCTCTAGAACACGTAGGCAGAGAGGTAACCGGTTTGGCCATGTGCTGCCATGGTGGCTTTGAGCAAGTCACTTACGCTTTCTGAAGCTTAGTTTTCTGGTCTGTACAATGAGACTGAAAAGGGCGGGACTTCACACGTCCACCATACAGATGAGCTGAGATGCCGTGTGTCAGGGGCTGAGCACAGTGCCAGCACATGGTAAGTTCTGGCTTTTGGAAGTTTTTTTTTTTAATTTTTTTTATGTTTACTTACTTTTGAGAGAGAGAGATACAGAGAGCAAATGGGGAGGGGCAGAGAGAGAGAAGGAGACACAGAATCCGAAACAGGCTCTAGGCTCTAAGCTGTCAGCACAGAATCTGACTCAGGGCTTGAACCCACGAACTGTCAGATCATGACCTGAGTGGAAGTCAGACGCTCAACTGACTGAGCCCCCCCGGGGTACCCCGTGGCTGTTGAAAGTTTTGACAGCACAAAGCTTGTGGAATTCAATAGCCAAGGCTTACCTGCTCCCTGCTGACGTGGTTAGAAGACACTTCTGCTCCCTGCTTCTGTTACCAGGGCTTTCCCTGTTCCCGGCCACTCTCCTCTGATGTCCCCTAAGGACCCTCTTCCCACAGGAGAGTAAATCAAGGACGAGGTCAATGTCCTGTTTGCAGCGAGAAACCATTTCCGTGTCTTGGGTCCCCCGGCCTGTGCGACAGTAGAACCAGACACAGCACTCTTCCTGGGAGCAATCTCTGTGCATGAAACCCGCTCAGAGTCCCCTGTTCTCTGCCCCAGCCCAGGCCTGGGGGTCCCTTCACCTGCACGCTGGCTTTGAATCCTCCCAGCACCTGTGACAGATAGGGAGGGAATCCCCATTTTGCAGGTGAGGATGCCGAGGCTCAGAGAGGTTATGCCACATTGCCAAAGTCACGCAGCATCACGTGGTGAACCAAGGTCAGAGTCATTGCCTGCCTGCCTCCGGGGTCCCTGCCCTCCTCTACCTTCTCTGCCCCCCAGCCGGCCCAGTCCTCGTGTGCATTCTGGGTACCTGGATGTCCTCCTCTCCCCTAAAAGCTCCTTCTCAGCTCCATCAAATCTCCATCCGCATCTGTGTCCAATTTCCAATCCTTACTCCTCCCTCTGGGAGGTTATCCCGTTGAGCAGAAGCAAGGCTGGAGAGCTCACTAACGGGATGGGTCTGGGTCACTAACACAGGCTGACCTGTGTTCTCCTGCGTGGTCTTGACCTCTTGAGACCAGGTGCCTTCATCTGTGAAACTGGGACAACAGTGCCTGCCAGTAGGGCTCTTGCGAGGCTGCAAGATGCAGGATTCGTTTAATTTGAATACGCGCAGCTCCATCATCAGGGTCAGTAGTGCTATATTATTATTCGTGGGGAGTCTGTCCACTTCCCGGAGAGCGTCCCCGGCAAAGCTGGACTTCTCAAGGCTGATGCGCGCTGGCCTTTCTGCCTCTCTGACCCCTGTGGTCCCCTCGCTGTAAGAGAAAGCCCGAGACTTGCTCTGCCTGCTCGCTCTCATTATTTCACAGCAATGACAACAATGTCCAGAATGCAAAACAGCCACAGGGCGAGCGAGGCCCTGCCTGGATGGCTGGTCGTTCTGTTTTCTTTTTTCTCTGAAGGCCAACGGGAGATTTAATTTATTATTCTTTCACTAAATTTGCCAGTCTACTTGCCGCTGACCCCACTGCCTAATATATAACACCGCCAGGCCCATCTATAACTGGGGGTGAGGGGGTGCGTCTCATAATGGGATGATGAAGGGACACTGCCAATCAGCTACTAACTCCCCAAATGCTCTAATAAAGATGTCAGTCCCTGAATGGATGGTGTGTAACCCGGGGAGCCTGGGGGAGTGGAGGAGGGGGTAGCAGGGCCTGTGGGAAGGAGAGACAGAGGCCCAGCCACCCCCCACCCCCACCCTGCCTTGCCTTCTGCTGGGACGCCCTGACTTCCAGCAGCCAAGGTTGTCCATCCAAGCCAGGGCGAGGCCCTGCGTGCACGAGGCCAGTGATAACCCTCGGCACAGAGCACTGGCCGCGCATTCGAGCACTTGACTCTTTTTGTTTGAAAACAACTACACAAATAATGCCGTTAAGTTGTCTTCCTCTGAAAAGCCGAAACCATACAGAAGACGGTGGAGTAGGAAAGGGTCCCTCCCTGCCCCGTCAGATCCCTTGGCCCTCTGAGGGGATCGTGGTTAGAGGCGTGAAGGTGACGTTTGTTGCAGCCGATGAGCCCATGCGGCCACGCGGCTATGAACTGAGGTCTGCAGTTTCCATCCAGGCTCGCCCTTGGAGGTGTGCCTTCTGTGGGTTTGGACAAACGCGTATGGTCATGTTCGGGCGTGACAACATCATACAGGGTAGTTCACTGTCCTAACAGCTTAGGGTGGTTTTTTCTCTTAAACTTTATTTTTTTATTTTATTTATTTTATTTTATTTTTGAGACAGAGAGAGAGCGCACAAGTGTGGGAGGGGCAGAGAGAGAGGGAGACACAGAATCTGAAACATGCTCCAGGCTCTGAGCTGTCAGCACAGAACCCGATGCGGGGCTCAAACCCACGAACCGTGAGATAATGACCTGAGCCGAAGTCGGATGCCCAACCAACTGAGCCACCCAGGCGCCCCTCTCTTAAACTTGAAGTCATTACAGACTCACGGGAGGATGGGACGGGACTGCGCAGCCCCACGAATCCTCTCCAAGCACCGCCTGGTCCGTGGCAGCGGTGACGAGTGAACCCCGGGGAACTGATGTGGGTGTGTCACTGTCATCTAAACTGCCGGCCGTAGGTTCAGGCCCTTATACACCGTGTGCTTAGCTACATCTCAGCGCGTAACGAATATACAGGCTGGCTGCCTGTTTGGATGTTTGAATATCACTCCATCCCCATGTCTGTGCCTGTAAGGACCCACCTCGTGTCCTTGGCTTCCTTGCACACCGAGTCACGGGGTGACCCTAATTCTCTTTGTGGACCACAGGGACCTGCCCATTATGGGGGGGCCTCCGTATTGTGGCAGCTCTCCTGCAAGCCACTCAGGCTGTTTTCGGGTGTCTGGTGTGCTAGAACACGCCGCACCGGGCATCCTTGCAGGAGTGAGCATTTTGGAGGCATGGTTTCCTGGACATGGATCTGCTGGGTCACCGAGTGTGTTCGAGGCTAGGTGTCACATCCCCAGGCTGTTACACGGGGTGGCTCACTGGACCCTCACTGGACTGTGGCGCAGGTACTAATGTCTCGTCTCCTCTTGGAGGTGGGGAAGCTGAGGCTCTGAGAGGTCAGGTCACTAGCTCAGGGTCACACAGCTCTAAGTGACACAAAGCTGGAACTTCTGTCTGCTGGGCACTGTGTCCATGGGGGCAGGGAAGGCTTGGCGTTTCAGAATGTATCCACAGCCTCCACTTTGGTGGCCACCTCTGTCCACCACTGCCGTTCTTTCTTCGCTTCTCTGTGCTCACTTCTGTTTCCATAGGGGAAGCATGCAGGACTCTGGGGACCGGAGGCCAGGCCCCCAGGAGCCTCACATTGCCGCCCTGAGAGAGGCTCCTCTCTCCACATCCCTCCACATCTTACTGCCCCAAGGACACAGGCTGCACACTTGTAACACGGTGTTCAGAGCCCAGCGCACCTGCACCTCCTTTGTATTTTCCCCAGGAGCGCTGATTAAGGCTGGCATCCTGGCTCCCGCTGGCCGGGACCAGGGTCGTTCGTTCTTCCAGGCTCCGGGCAAAGGGACAAGAGCTACCGAGCTGGGACACTCAGGACAGCTACAGTCTGGGCCTGTATGGCATCTCCTTGCCTCGGACGCCAAGCTCAGTCTCTCGTAGCCTGGGCCCGTGTGGGGGGGAGCCAGAGAGGGCATCCCACCTGCCTAACGCGGTGAACACCCTGTGGGGGGCGGGGAGTGGAGAACCACCTGCCTAGAAGGGGCTGTGCCAGGCTGGAGCCCCTCTTTGTGCAGGCGGGGACGGAGGATCAGAGAGGGGAAGGGATCTGCACAGGGTCACACAGCGAGGCTGTAGGGGAGATGGGACTAGAGTCTGAGTCTGGGCTCATGGGTCATTTCTTTATTTCTTTTTAAGTTTTTTTTTTTAAATGTTTCATTATTTCTGAGAGAGACAGAGAAAGACAGAGTGAACAGGGGAGGAACAGAGAGACAGGGAGATACAGAATCCAAAACAGCCTCCAGGCTCTGAGCTGGCTGTCAGCACAGAGCCCAAAGTGAGGCTCGAACCCAAGAAACGCGAGATCATGACCTGAGCCGAAGTCTGACGCTCAACCGACTGAGCCATCCAAGCTCCCTGCTCTTGAGCCATTTCTGCGTTCATTTTGCTCAGCGCTTCCTCTTCTCTTCCCTCCCTCCTCCTCTTCTCCCCTCCCCCCCTTTCCTGTCTCTTTTCCTGTCTAAGCCTAGGCTTCCCGGGGACACACCATTTTCACTTTCCAAAGCAAAGTTTCCGTCTGATCAAGGGAGATAGTGCAGGTCAGGGCACAGATGATGACCAGAGAACGCCATAGGCAGGAGACACTCCAAATTCAAAGTGGTCGGCTCCATCCAGAGGGCCTGCCGTCCTCCTCCGTAACCCTTGAGCTGAATCCCCAAAACGGGGAAGAAATTGGAGAGGGTGCCTCAGGCAGAGGAGCCCCACTGGGCAAAGGTCTGGTGGCTTTAGCAAAACATCTGCGTCCCCATCCGCAAGGTACCCGCCTAAGGGGCGATGCTGGATTGAAACAGGGCTCTGATTAAGAGACTGCCACCAGGCCCTACAACCTAGAGATCACGTTGATCCTCCTTGGACCCAGCGTCCCTGAGGCCCAGCATCCCCTGAGGCACAGCATCCCCGAGGCCCGCCCCCAGCATCTCCGAGGCCCCGCCCCCAGCATCCCTCAAGGCCCGCCTCCGGCATCCCTCGAGGCCCGCCCCCAGCATCCCCGAGGCCCCGCTCCCCAGCACCCCCGAAGCCCGCCCCCAGCATCCCCGAGGCCCCGTCCCCTACCGGTCCCCTACCACCCCCCTGCCTTTTTGCAGACATAGGCAGCGAATCCTCTGCCCTGCTCCAGCTGGTGGCTTGGCTCCTTGCCCGACAGCTGGTGCGGCCGCGCCTATTCTGGGCCACAGGCAAGGATTTATTCTGCGTTTTCCGAGCATATTGAATTCATTCATTAAGCCGAAATGGCTGCTCTGGGATGTAAACAATTATATTTTTTAAAAGCCCACAAAAATCCTAAAGTGGCTGATGCTAGAAGGCACCGCTGGGGGGCAGCTCACGCCTCCATCAGGAGGGCGTAGTGGGGAGGCTGGGACCCCCGGGGGAGCAGGTCTCACATAGGCTGAGCTACTCGCTTGCTGGGTGGCCCCGGCAAGGCCTCTCCCAGCTTCTTAGCCTCACTTTCCCCTAAACGATAACAGGAGCTGCTATTATTTATCCACTGATTTCTATGTACCAGGCACTGTTCTAAGAGCTTTGGCCATCTATTATCCCATTTTACAGATGAGGAAACTGAGGCTCAGAGAGGGGAAAGGGCTTGCCTAATGAGGATGGGCCAGGTGCCCTTGGGTATCTCCATAAGCCTTGATCACCAGGGTCGCTACTGACCTGTTGCTGGAGGTGGGCAGTTATAGCTATCTCCACCATGCATGTTCAGGGACAGAGGACCACACTGTGGCCACAATGTGGCCAGTAACAGTCATGATGATGATGATGATGACGATGATTCTGATGGAGTCGTTCACTGTTCCTATTTACTGAGAATCCACTCTCTGCCTGGCAGGATTTATGTGCTTTGCCCGGGGTAGTCCACTGAATCTTCATAACCCTATATGGCAGGGTATACCCATTTTATGGATGAGTCAGTGGAGGCTCAGAGAGGTAAAGTAAGTCATCTAAGGTCGTGGACTTGGGAAGGGGAGGGGCCCAATTTTTGGTTGTAGTATTTCTTCTTTAAAGACTTTCCTCCTATTCATTTTTTAAAAAAGTTTATTTGAGAGAGAGAGAATTTATTTGAGAGAGAGAGAGAGAGCACATGGAGACAGAGGGAGAGAGAGAATCCCAAGCAGGCTCTGCACTGACAGCACAGCCAGATGCAGGGCTCGATCCCATAAACTGAGAGATTATGACTTGAGCCAAAACCAAGAGTCGGACCCTCAACTGACTGAGCTGCCCAGGTGCCCTCCTGTTCTTTATGCCACGTTATGTCGTTTGGTACACGGCGCTGTCATTAAATGCAAGGAGTCATGAGACTTTTCCCGTGGCTGTTGCACTGATGAGACAAGGTGTGGGCTTAGCACAGGGCCAGGCATGCGGTGAGCATCAGGAAACACCACCTGTTGCTGCGCTTTCCTTGGGCCCCAAGAAGCAGCTCCCAAGGGGACAGTGTGATCAGCTGCATGACCCGTTCTTCCTGTCTTGCTGAGGGGCACCTGAAATATTGGGAAAACAGTGGACTGGGAGCCAGCCAGGGCTGGTGTGCTCCTGGCTTCTGCCTCACTAACTGTGTGGCCTCAGGCAAGTCTGGAACCTGCTGGCCCCGCCCCCCAGCACCCCCACCCCCCAGCGCCTCCCCTTTACTCCCGGAGTTCCCTGGAGTGACAGGAATGATGTGACAAGTCACGCCTTCTGCCTGCTCTGAGGGTATTCCCAGGCAGCTTCACATCCAATGTCTCATTTCATCCTTCCTTCAAGCAACCCTCTGGGAGAAGAGCCACCCATTTCACAGATTTGGAAACCGATACTTAGGGAGGGGACATCTCCTGCTCGAGATGTCGCAGCCGGGCCAAATCTGCCTTTGGATGTCCAGCCTCCACTTCTTTCCATAGTTGCCACCACCCCAAAGTTGCCACACCTACCTTTTCCCTCCAGCCTCACATGCTCCCCTTTCTCTTGTATATTCTTGAGGTCCATTGGCATACTCAAGGCTCTGAGAAGTCCTGCCAGAAGGCAGCCATTTTCCTTGGTTTAATCTGACGCCGCCCCAACTGATTTGTTTAGAGAATCTTCTTTTTTCCCCAAACACCTGCTCATGCTCCCTGGAGCGCTGGGAGTGCTCTGTGCCTTGTCTCCTAGCCAGTGTGAGCAGTGATTCCACTTGGGTTAAAGATGGCTTACTGACCACGCCTTACAGGGAGCACTGACTGCATTTGGGTAAAGGTGCTGGGGAACATGACAACTTTCTCCAAAGCCGGACAGGTAGAGCAATATGTCTGGGGCTCTCTGGCACCTAGGGGCAGCAGGGACACCGTAAGAGGTTGCGTTTTCCATGGTCCCAACAGTACAGCCTTGCTGGGCACTGCTGGGCAGAAAGCCGCAGCCACCTGAATTGAGCTGGTCCCCGGGGTTTCTCTTTCTGACCCATTTGTCCCCTGGAAAGGCAGAAAACTCAGAGTGTGATCGTAATTGTAGGAGCTGACATTTACGGAACAGACTCTGTACTAAATGACCTGCAATCAAAACCTCACTGAGCTCCCCCCGCCCCTGCCAAGGGCTTCATGGGGGAAGATTCCCATTTCACAGAAGAGGAAATGATGGCTTGAAGAGGTGACAGGATCTCCCCAACACCACAGGGCTGTAGGCGGGAGTGGTGGGATTTGAACCCAGGCAGTCTGTCTCTCCAGCGCCAGTACCGTTTCCTTCAGCGTCTATAGACCTTCAGGCTTATCTCTTCCCCGCAGGTCACTTCCTTCTTCGCAGGACTCTGGATTGGAAACCTCTGGGTGAGCAAATGTGACCCAGATGCACTAGTGTTCTAAATAAGTCACATAATGCTCAGTAATTCAGCAACAGCGCGGCTATTGTTGGAAGTTGTTGGAAGGAGAAATAACTTGGTTATTAATAAATGCAGGAGGCCTCGGTAATTGATAGCAATTGAACTCACGGTGCACGAGGGAAAGCTCTCGTGTTATTATTTTGTCTTTCTCTTTTTTTTGTATCAAACATAAAGGGAAAAACCTGCTTTTGCAGGTGGATTGAGCCTCTCAGAAGCTGTAGTCCTTTTACATTCCCTTGCTCCTTCCTTTTTTCTGTCTCTCATTTTTGTCCTTTCTATTCAAATCCCAGCCTGCCCCTTACCAGCACAGTGACCTTGGGTAAGTGACTCAGGTAAGGCAATTTGTCCAGGGTCACCTGGTTAGTTGAAAGGGCTTTCTGCTAAACCAGTGCTTCCCAAACCAGTGTCTCATGGGACATTAGGCCTACAAGGTGCTCCTAAAAGCATTCTGAGGCCAAATACGTCTGAACAGAATGTCCCCTTCTTGGAGATTCATCAGATATACTTTAAAGGCTCTGAGAAGTCCTGCAGTTACAAAACTTGTTTCACCAAGCAACGACCACCTTGATATGATACAGGATTCATTTTTCCCAGTGACACTGATGAACATTCCAAGGAACGACAGCTATGAGGGGCCTCCTTGGGGGAACTGAGCCCCAGCTGTGTGGCCTCTCTGCCCTGTGCCAAACTCTACCACATGGGGGGTTTCTGACTCAGCCCTGCCCTTGGTGACACACTGGCTGGAGGCAGGCCTCACCCCAGATGTGTGAATGGGTTCAGAGGAACAAAGACACAAGGAAATAGCAGCCTACCTAACCTTGGGTCCCTTTCAGAGAACCCTCCTTCGGCCTCAGTAATTGAAAGTAAATCCAGATGGAATCAGCCTTGAAGGGTGTGTTCAGGAGGCAGCTACTGTTGGGCACAACTGGGGCTCAGTCCCGCTAGTGACCTCTGGGGGGCAGCATAGAGCACACACAAGGAGTTAACCCCCTCCAAGGGCATCACCTTCCATCTCATTGGTTGAGGGCTGAGGATTTCAATTCCATGGCAGCTGCAGCCTCCCCTTGCATCAGCAAATGCCATTAGGAGAGATCAGCAGGAGGAGGCACAGTGAGCCCCAGGGGTGTGGGGGAGCTCTGACGGCTCCCTCGCAGGTACCCCTCAACCCCCATGTTGCTGCCCCATGTGAAGTCTGTCCCTGTTTCCTTTTGACTTGAGCTAGCACAGCCCACGTGTATGCCCAAGCTACACCAAAGATGGGATATGTACCCGAACCGCCCCTAACCCCATGCCACTGACCTGGGGGTCGGGGACCTGGACTCAAGTTCTAGCTCAGCCGCCTCTGTGCTGTGGGACCTAAGGCAGGGCCGTATCCCTTCCTGTGTCTCAGTAGCTTGTACTATAAAATCAGGCTTGAACCACACTCAGCCTGCAGACCTGGCAAGACAGTTGGGAGATCACCCGAGGTCACACCGCTGTCCTCTCCCTCGGTGTAGGCACACCCAGTGTCCTGGCCACGGCGAGGCGTGCAGACCCTTTGTCACTAAGAATAAGAGCAGAATTGGTATTTGCAAATAATTTTTAGAACAGATTCAAGGGCGGGTGTTGCCTATCACACATGCGTTGTATTTACACAAATCCCTCCATAGATACAAAAGCAAATGCAAAGCTAAGAGTTACAGGCGTGTGTGTATCTTTCCGTAAGTCACAGCTGCTAGAGGCAAGCCACCATTTGTGTGTGTGTGTGTGCACGCGCTTGTGAGTGTGTGTGTGTGAGTGTGTGTTCCGCCGGAGGCAAAGCCTTCTGTGTTGGACTTGCAAAGAAGGCTTTATGGGCAATTTGAGATTCTCCAGGGAAATTGTAAGGGCACTTGACTTTAGATTGAGGCTTGTTACGAGGAAGGCCCCTCTGCACCAGTGCTGTGGTTAGGCTATTGAGGACTGGAGTCAGGAGGCCTGAATTCAAATCCTACCAGCCACATGGTCTTGGAAGGTCACCCTGAGGGCCAGTTCTGTCCTAAGTCAAGTGGTGACACTATTGCTGACCCCAAGGGCCACAGGGAGGACTCGGTGAGGCATCCGTGTTTGAGGCTCAGCCCAGCACCTGACATGGGGAAGTCGTGCGGTACGTGCTGCTGGCTGATGTTATGATATTAAGGTGGCTTTTGTAATCCTGTCAAACACTGGCATTCTGACTTCTTGTTCTTGGGTGAGTGAGACAGAGGAGTGACAGGTGGGCTGCCAGAGAGCATTTCCTGCTCACGGCTCAACATCGCGTGTCCTGTGCGATGCTGGCAGAAGAAGGAGTGGATCCCTACACGGGGTGTGCACCGCGGTCCCACCTGCCGCGGGGTCCTGCTCCCCACCAGGGGCCGGCAGAATGGCCTGAAATGACCTCTGCATTTAGCTTCGGCATTATTCTGGGCACAGGCTCCTGGCCTTCTGGTGGGTGGTGAGAAAGCACCTGGCTTGAGCTGCACAGTCCCCTTTGGAGGGGGGCAACGGGCAGGGGGAAATCCACAAACCCGCCCCACGAGGAGCACCTTCTGAGAAGCCAGCTCCTCCCTGTCTCTCCGTCTTTCCATCTCCGTCTCACTTCTGTGTTTTCTTTTATATGATCTTTCCTGTTAGAAAAGGCTGTCTCTAAGGCTCAGATGGTGAGTTCCATGGGGAGAGAGGAGAACACAGAGATTCTCTCTCCCCAGTCTCGGAGAAGCGGCGAGGGAAAGCAGGCAGGGCTGGCCATCACTGAGGAGCGTGCCTTCTACTCTCGATTCCTTCCATCGTGTGATCACCCACTTTACAAATATTCGTTGAGCACTTCGCAGGGCCGGCTCTGATCGGGATAGAGTGGGGAGCATTGCACACTCTGCCTGAGGAGACCAGCAGGTGGCTTCTGCCTGGTCTGGGATCCGCACACAAGGGTGGGAATTCTGCTCTGCCACCCACTCCCTGAACCACCTTGGACCAGAAACTAGACCCTCCTGGGTCTGTCCCACATCTTTGCATTATCTCATTTTTAAAATGAGAGTAAAGAAGAGGGAGAGGAAACATTTCACACAGTGCCTGGTGCATAGCACGTGCCGATGCTTGATGGCTGTCCTTATTCATTAAGTGATGGCTTTTCAGGAGAAGGAGCCATCGCATAAATGAGCATCGCTTGGATGGGAATCTTCAGTCCCGGCGGCATTCCGAGGACAGCTTTGTCCTTGGCTTTGGGGTAGGTTGGTAGGAGGTGCTGAGCCAACATGTATCTGCCTTTCCGTGGAGGAGAAATGACCTCAGTTGGCTCAGAATCTCTGGGGCGTGGCCCAAATCGGGAGTGCGCCGATTCGTTATCTATCCTCCAAAGCGATGGTCAGACCCATCTGCAGGAGTCCCTGCAGCCGCCAGGAAGGAATAACCCCTGTCAGGTGAGTGGTGCCGTCTTTGATTTTACAGTTGGAGAAGGGAATAGATATTTATCGAACACCTTCTCAGGGCCAGATGCTCTGTTAGGTATCTCCCACGTAAGTGTGACCATCTCACCCCGTCCCTGCAGCTCTGTGAAGGAGTGCTTGGGGTTTTATGACTCCATTTTACAGATGAGGAGACTGAGGCTCACAAAGGCTGTGCACCTCCCCCAAAGACTGACAGTTGAAGATGGCAGAAGCGGGAATAAGGACTCACATCCTGGCAGGTCCAGCGTTCATGTTCCTGGCTCTGCCTCAGATGTTGCTTTCCTCAGCTCCCCAATTCTCTGTCTTCCACCCATGTCTGAACAAATACAGGGGAACCCATGGGATTGGATCTTGTGCAAGAGTCCGGTTTCAGGGAACTGGAAACAAAAAGCGCATTTTCCCTGTGAGACTCCTTATGTGCGCCCCACCCCACCCCCACACCTGGATTTCACCAGCAAGATGCTGCACTGTGCCCTGGGAAATATTCCCCTTGTCAGGCAGGATTTAAAGTTAGATCAAGTCTGTTCGGTGCTCCTCTTTTCAGAGAGAACCACTGCTGATTCCCTTCTGGGCTCAGGGAGGTACTGAATGTCACTGCAGGTAGAGTGTAGGGGAATATTTTGGAGAGTGGCAGAGGAGGGTCGACAGGACAGGAGAGACACAGAACATCTCCCATCCAGAACATTATCTCCTGTTTAATTACCTTTCAACCCCCAACACAGGAAGAAAGAAGTCTCACTCGGGGCTAACAGCCTTTAAAATCACCAACACTCTGCTAATCTTCCATTTTGACTTGACCTCAGGCTCCCAGGTAACTGTATCTAATTAGAACTATTGATACTTCTGTGCTCCTACTGTATTTGCTTCTACTTTCTGTTTGTGACAAGTGATAATGGTTTTGTTTTGCAAACTGGCCCCAGATCACCAAGGGCAAGAGGAGGCCAAAGGAAGGGGCGGATCACTCCAGATGTAATAAGCAGAGGTAATAAGCAAGGGAATTGACATAGGAGACTTGTGTCTGCCCGCCAGCCCTGTACATCTCCAACCCACCCACCGGAATCTTAAAGTTTATACAGTGTCACATATTCAATCCAGATGGTCTAACCAACACCTTACTCACTCGAGGCTAAGTCCTTGAAGACAGCTCCCCCACCCGCTGTGGGAACGTGGGCAGAATGTACATTTCATGGACAGGGGAGGGAGTCGTCACCTGGGGCCAGCTTGAGGGTCACTGGGCAGTCACTGGAAGCTCTTGATGGCTTCCTCCAACAAATGGGTTTTCTTTTAATATAAGGCTATAATATTTCGTTTCACAGTGTATTCAGTTAAGTGAAAAAGACAAACGAGTCTGTGTTAAGGAAAGTCTTACCTAGGGGTCCCAAAGATAATGGCAAATTTCCTAAAAGTGGGTATCTGAGGGACTGATTTTGGTGAAATAGTAGTTCTTGTACTTAGTGTCCGTATAATTTCTGCTGACTTCTCTGAATTTCAGTTTTTTTCATCTGTAAAATGGGAACATTCTCTTGTGATGATCAGTGCTGAGTAACTGGCGCGTAGACGGGTGTCAATGAGCAGTGTCTCTTGTGGTCCCTCAGTTGCCTGGGGCCACTTGGGTGGCATCCAAGTGTCACATAAATTTTTTTCCGAATTCTCAATTTTGCCTTCCACCAGACTGATTCTTCAAGATGTCTTCTTGGAGAACTGGGCCCTTGTGATCTCATTCTGATGGACTGAGAAACCTAGGGGCAGCTGTGATTTTTATTGCAAAGAAGGAAATATTTATGGGGAGATAAGCGATGGGTGGAAATTATTTAAGGATGGCACTGTTATTTATTTTCATCAGCCATTAATTTTTTGTTTGAATTAAGAGAGAATTTTGAAAGCAGCTAGGGAGAAAAGGGCCCTCACATACAAAGGGAAACCCATCAGAGTGGTGACAGACCTATCTACTGAAACGTGGCAGGCCAGAAAGGAATGGCAAGAGATCTTCAATGTGATGAACAGTAAAAATATGCAGCCAAGAATCCTCTATCCAGCAAGCCTGTCATTCAAAATAGAAGGAGAGATAAAACCTTTCCAAACAAACAGAAATTGAAAGAATTTGTCACCACGAAGCCAGCCCTACAAGAAATCCTGAGGGGATGCTCTGAAGGAAAGGTTGCAAGGAACAAAGATTCCAGAGACACCACCACAAACATGAACCCTACAAAAGATACAAAGACTCTAAACCCACATATTTCAATAATAACACTGAATGTCAATGGGCTGAATGCTCCAATCAAAAGACATAGGGTAGCAGAATGGATTAAAAAACAAAATCCATCTATATGCTGTCTACAAGAAACTCATTTTAGACGGGAAGATACCTTCAGATTAAAAGTAAGGGGATGGAGAAATATATATCATGCTACAGGAAATCAAAAGAAAGCCGGAGTAGCGATACTTATATCAGACAAACTGGACTTTAAATTAAAGACAATCACAAGAGATGAAGAAGGGCACTACATAATAATTACAGGGTCCATCCATCAGGAAGAACTAACAATCATAAATGTCTACGCACCGAATATGGGAGCACCTAAATATCTAAAACAATTAATCACAAACAGAAACAAGCTTATAGATAAGAATGTGCTAATAGCAGGGGACTTTAATACTCCGCTTACAGTAATGGATAGGTCAACCAGACAGAAAATCACTAAAGAAATAATGGACTTGAAAGATACATTGGACCAGATGGACCTGACGGATATATTTAGAACTTTACATCCTGAGGCCAGGGAATTTACTTTCTTCTCAAGTGCGCATGGCACATTCTCCAAGATAGATCACATACTGGGACATAAAGCAGCCCTCAATAAATATAAAAGAATAGAGATCATACCATGCACACTGTCAGATCACAATGCTTTGAAACTTGAAATCAATTACAGGAAGAAGTCTGGAAAACTTCCAAAAACATGGAGGTTAAAGAACACCCTTCTAAAGAATGAATGGGCCAATCAGGCAATTAGAGATGAAATTAAAAAATATATGGAAACAAATGAAAATGAAAACACAACAATTCAAAATCTATGGGATGCGGCAAAGGCAGTCCTAAGAGGAAAGTACATTGCTCTCCAGGCCTATTTCAAGAGATTAGAAAAAGCGCAAGTCCAAAATCTAACAGCTCACCTAAAGGAACTAGAGGCAGAGCAACAAGAACGCCCTAAACCCAGTAGAAGAAGAGAAATAGTAAAAATTAGAGCAGAAATAAACAACATAGAGACCAAAGAAACAATTGAACAGATCAATGAAACCAAGAGTTGGTTTTTGAAAAAGTAAACAAAATTGACAAACCTCTAGCCAGACTTATCCAAAAGAAAAGAGAGCACCCAAATAGACAAAATTATGAATGAAAATGGACTTATTACAACCAACCCCTCAGAAATACAAGCAATTATCAGGGAATACTATGAAAAATTATATGCCAACAAATTGGACAACTTAGAAGAAATGGACAAATTCCTAAACACACACTCACTACCAAAATTCGCACAGGAAGAAATAGAAAACCTGAACAGACCCATAACGAGTGAAGAAATGGAATCAGTGATCAAAAATCTCCCAACAAATAAGAGCCCTGGACCTGATGGCTTCCCTGGGGAATTCTACCAGACATTTAAAACAGAATTAATCCCAATTCTTCTCAAGTTATTCCAAAAAATAGAAAGCGAAGGAAAACTCCCGGATTCATTTTATGAAGCCAGCATCACACTGATTCCCAAGCCAGACAGAGATCCAGCAAAAGAGAACTACAGGCCAATATCCTTGATGAATACGGATGCAAAAATTCTCAACAAGATCCTTGCAAATCGAATCCAGCATCATATAAAAAGAATCATCCACCAAGATCAAGTGGGATTCATTCCTGGATTACAGGGCTGGTTCAACATTCGCAAATCAATCAATGTGATACATCATATCAATAAAAGAAAAGATAAAAACCGTATGATCCTGTCAATAGATGCAGAAAAAGCATTTGACAAAATGCAGCATCCCTTCTTAAAAAAGACTCTCGAGAAAGTTGGGATAGAAGGAACCTACTTAAACATCATCAAAGCCATCTATGAGAAGCCTTCAGCTAACATCATCCTCAATGGGGAAAAACTGAGAGCTTTCCCCCTGAGATCAGAACACGACAGGGATGTCCACTCTCACCACTGTTGTTTAACATAGTGCTGGAAGTCCTAGCATCAGCCATCAGACACCAAAGGAAATCAAAGGCATCAGAATTGGCAAAGAGGAAGTCAAACTTTCACTCTTCGCAGATGACATGATACTCTACATTGAAAACCCGACAGACTCCACCAGAAGCCTACTAGAACTGATCCAAGAATTCAGCCAAGTTGCAGGGTACAAAATCAACGTACAGAAATCGGTTGCATTTTTATACACCAACAATGAAGCAACAGAAAGAGAAATCAAGAAACTGATCCATTCACAATTGCACAAAAAACCATAAGATACCTAGGAATAAACCTAAACAAGGATACAAGAGATCTGTATGATGAAAACTATAGAAAACTTATGAAGGAAATTGAAGAAGACACAAAGAAATGGAAAAGCATTCCATGCTCATGGATAGGAAGAATAAATATAGTTAAGATGTCATTACTACCTAAAGCACTCTACACATTCAATGCAATTCCAATCCAAATTGCACCGGCATACTTCTCAAACTAGAACAAACTATCCTAAAATTTGTATGGAACCACAAAAGACCCTGAATAGCCAAAGTAATCCTGAAAAATAAAACCAAAATGGGAGGGATCACCATCCCAGACTTTAGCCTCTACTACAAAGCTGTCATCATCAAGACAGTATGGTATTGGCACAAAAACAGACACATAGACCAATGAAACAGAATCGAGAACTCAGAAGTGGAGTCAAAAGTATACAGCCAATAATCTTTGACAAAGCAGGAAAGAACATCCAATGGAAAAAAGACAGCCTTTTTAACAGATGGTGTTGGGAGAACTGGACAGCAACATGCAGAAGCATGAAACTAGATCATTTTCTCACACCATGCACAAAAATAAACTCAAAATGGATAAAGGACCTGAACGTGAGACAGGAAACCATCAAAACCCTAGAAGAGAAAGCAGGAAACAACCTCCTTGACCTCCACTGCAGCAACTTCTTACTTGACACATCCCCAAAAGCAAGGGAATTAAGAGCAAAAATAAACTGTTGGGACCTCCTCAAGATTAAAAGCTTCTGCACAGCCAAAGAAACAACCCAGAAAATTAATAGGCAACCAACCGAATGGGAAAAGATAGTTGCAAATGACATATCAGATAAAGGGTTGATATCCAGAATCTACAAGGAACTCACCAAGCTACACGCCCGAAAACAAACAACCCAGTGAAGAAATGGGCAGAAGATATGAACAGACACTTCTCCAAAGAGGACATCCAGATGGCCAACAGACACATGAAACGATGTTCAGCATCGCTCCTCATCAGGGAAATATAAATCAAAACCACACTGAGATACCACTTCACGCCAGTCAGAGTGGCTAAAATGAGCCAATCAGAGAACTCTAGATGCTGGCGAGGATGTGGAGAAGCGAGCACCCTCCTACACTGTTGGTGGGAATGTAAACTGGTACAGCCCCTCTGGAAAACAGTGTGGAGGTTCCTCAGGAAACTAACAATAGAACTCCCCTATTACCCAGCAATAGCACTGCTAGGAATTTACCCAAGGGATACAGAAATGTTGATGCATAGGAGCACATGTACCCCAATGTTCATAGCACTCTCCACAATAGCTAAAACCTGGAAAGAGCCTAAGTGTCCATCAACAGATGAATGGATCAAGAAGATGTGGTTTATCTATACCATGGAATACTGCATGGCAATGAGAAACAATGAAATCTGGCCATGTGTAGCAGCATGGATGGACCTTGAGGGTGTTATGCTGAGCGAAATAAGTCAGGCAGAGAAGGACAAATATCATATGTGTGCACGTATAGGAGGATTTGGAGGAACTTAACAGAGGACCAAGGGGGAGAAGAGGGGCGGAAATGGTGGGGGAAAGGGGGAGAGGCAAACCATGAGAGACTCTTGAATGCTGACAAAAACTGAGGACTGGTGGATTGGGGGGGAGGATGGGTGGGCATGGAGGAGGGCACTTGTGCGGGTGAGCACTGGGTGTTATGTGGAAACTAATTTGACAATAAACTATTTGTAAAAAATAAAATAAAATAAAATAAAATAAAATACAAAAAAAAAAATTTTTTTTGTTTGGATTATAAAGTTCGTACACAAGCTCCGTAGAAAATTTAGAAAATACAAAATCCTCTTACCCAGCTATGACTGTTAATATTTGGACATATTTCCTTTTTACTATTTAAAATTTTTTTTAATGTTTTTATTTATTTTTGAGAGAGAGAGCACGCACAAGTGGGGGAGGGGCAGAGAGAGAGGGAGACACAGAATCTGAAGCAGGATCCA
>JAESUZ010002291.1:0-47095 GCA_017311185.1 Proteles cristata cristata | reverse complement strand
GCCATCTGGATGTCCTCTTTGGAGAAGTGTCTATTTATATCTTCTGCCCATTTCTTTACTGGGTTGTTTGTTTTTCGGGTGTGGAGTTTGGTGAGTTCCTTATAGATTTTGGATATTAACCCTTTATCTGATATGTCATTTGCAACTATCTTTTCCCATTCCGTTGGTTGCCTATTAGTTTTGTGGGTTGTTTCCTTTGCCGTGCATCAACTATCATTCTCAACAAAACATTCTAAGGGTGCCTCTGTGGCTCAGTCAGTTCGGTGTCTGGCTTTTGAACTCGGCTCAGGTCATGGTCTTGCAGTTTTTGGGGTCAAGCCCCATGTCAGGCTCTGTGTTGACAGTGCAGAGCCTGCTTGGGATTCTCTCTCTCTCTCTCTCTCTCTCTGCCCCTCCCTCACTCTCTTTCTCTCAAGATAAATAAGTAAATATTTTTTAAAAAGAAAAGAGGGAACACTTCTAAACTCATTCTATGAGGTCAGCATTACCCTGATACTAAAGCCAGATAAAGACACTCCAAAAACCCTGCAAACCAATATCTCTGCTGAATTTTGATGCAAAATTCCTCGACAAAATACTAGCAAACTGAATTCAACAGCGTGTGGAAAAGATTATACACTATGGCCAGACTGGGTTGATACATAGAATGCAAGGATAGTTCAGCATATGAAAACCAATCAACATAATACACCACATTTGTAAAATGAAGGACAAAAAACCTGCAAGACCATCTGAGTTGAAATATAAAAAGCATTCGACAAAATTCAACACCCTTTCATGATAAAAACAATCAACAATCCAGGAACAGAAGGAAATGACCTCAGTATAACAAAGGCTATAGCTAGCATCGTATTCAGCAGTGAAAGACTGAACACTTCCTCTAAGATCAGATTAAAGGCAAGGATGCCTACTCTTGCCACTTCTGTTCAACATAGTACCGGAAGTCCTTGCTAGAGGAATTAGGCAAGAAAAAGAAATAAAAGGCATACAACTTAAAAAGAGGTAAAATTATCTGTTCACAAATGACATGATCTTATATGTAAAAAAAAAATCCTGAAGATTCCACATTAAATAGTTGTTAAAATTAATAAGCAATTTCCACAAAGTTGCAGGGTTCAAAATTAACACATAAAAGTCAATTGCATTTCTATAAACTAAAAATGACCAATCTGAAAATGAAGTTAAGAAAACAATCTCATTTGCACTAGCATCAAAAATAATAAAATACTTGGGAATAAACTTAATCAGGGAGGCAAGAGACTTGTACACTAAAAACTAAAAAAAAAATGTTTTTAAAGAAATAAAAGAAGATACAAATAAATGGATGACATCCTATGTATGTGGATTGGAAGACATAATGTTAAAATGTCCACACTACTCAAAGGAATCTATAGATCCAGTATAATCCTTATCAAAATGCCAATGACATTTTTCTTTTTAATTTTTTAATGTTTACTTTATTTTTGAGAGAGAGATTGCATGAGCCGGGGAGGAGCAGAGAGAGAGGGAGACACAGAATTTGAAGCAAGCTCCAGGTTCTGAGCTGTCAGTACAAAGCTTGATGTGGGGCTCAAACTCACTAACAGTGAGATCATGACCTGAGCTGAAGTTGGACACTTAACCAACTGAGCCACCCAGGTGCTCCAACCAACAGCATTTTTTATAGAAATAGAAAAATTGGTAAAATTCATATGGAATCTCAAGGGACCTCAAATAACCAAAATGGTCTTAAAGAAATAAAGAACACAGTTGAAGGCTTCACACTTCTGATTTCAAAACCTACTATAAAGTAATAATTATGACAGCGCATTGTGGGCATAAAGACAGACATAGAGACCAACGGAACAGAATAACCCAGAAATAAGCTTTTACATATATAGTGAAATGATCTTCAACAAGGGCGCCAAGATCACACAATGGGGAAAGGATAGTCCCTTCAACAAATGGTGTAGGGAAAATTCAATAGCCACATACAGAAAAATGATGTGACCTTTACCTTACACCACACACACAAAATAACTCAAAATGGATTAAAGACCTAAACATAAGACCTAAAACTCTGGGGGTTCCTGAGTGGCTCTGTCGGTTAAGCATCCAGCTTTGGCTCAGGTCATGATATTGTGGTTTGTGAGTTCGAGCCCTGTGTGGGGCTCCATACTGACAGCTCAGAGCCTAGAGCCTGCTTCAGATCCCTGTAGCTCCCTCTCTTTCTGCCCCTCCCCTGCTCATGCTCTGTCTCTGTCTCTCAAAAAATGAATAAGTGTTAAAAAAATTTTAAAGACCTAAAACTAAATTGCCCAGAAGAAAACAGAGGAAATGGTTCAGCACATTGGCTTGGGCAATGATTGTTGCCAAAAGCACAGGCAGCGAAAGCAAAAATAGATAAATGGGACTATGTCAAATTTAAAATTTTTGTGCATCCGAGGAAATAACCAGCAGAACAAAAGCAGCCTATGTTGTGGGAGAAAATACTTGCAAATCATATTTCTGACACAACTCAACAGCAAAATAAATATGCAAATTAAAAATAAGCAAAGGACTTCAACACACAATCCTCTAAAGAAGATACACAAACAGCCAACAAGCATATGAAAAGATGCTCAACATCAGTAATCATTAGAGAAACACAAATCAAAACCACAATGAGACGTCACTTTGCACTCATTAGACTGGCCGCTCTCAAAAGAACAGAAAACAACAAGTGTTGGCAAGGATGCAGAGAAATCACAACCCTCGTGCATTGTCAGTGGGAATGCAAAATGGTGCAGCTGCTATGGAAAACGGTGGCAGTTCCTCAAAAAATTAAAAATAGAATTACCATAGGCTCCAATAAGCCCACTTCTGGGTAGACACACAAAAGAATTTATATGCAGGATTTCAAAGAGATATTTGTACACCCATGTTCATTGCTGCATTATTCACAGTAGCCAAGAAATGGAAGCAACCCACACGTCCACTGATGGATGAGTGGATAAACCAACGTGGCATATCCATGTAATAGAATATTATTCAACTTTAAAAAGGAATGAAATTTTGACACGTGTGCTACAACATGGCTTAACCTTGAAGTCGTTATGCTAAGTGAACCAAGCCGATCACAAAAGGATAAATATTGTATGATCAGATTTATGAGGCACGTAGAGTAGTGAAAGTCACAGAGACAGAAAGTAGAAAGTGGTTGTCAAGGGTGGGAGAGGTGAGAGGTACTGCTTGATGGGCAGAGTTTCAGTTTTGCGAGAACATCATGTTCTAGAGATCTGCTGCACAACAATGTAAATATACTTACTGAACTGTATACACTTGACACTTGCACAACACAGGTTTGAACTGTAAACTGTAAACACAGGTTTGAACTGTAAAGGTCTGCTTATCTGCGAATATTTTTTGACAAATATGGTGCAGTAAATGTAGTTTTCTTTTTCCTTATGATTTTCTTAACATTTTCTTTTCTCTAGCTGACATTATTGTAATACAGTCTATAGTATAAACAGCATACAAAATGTGTGTTAATCGACTGCTTATGTTATCTGTGAGGCTTCCAGGGAACAGCAGGCAGTTAGTAAAGTTTTGGGAGATTCAAAAGTTATACGCAGATTTTTGACTGCACGGAAGGTCAGTGCTCCTAACCCCTGCATTGTTCAAATCAATGGTACTTAAAATGAGTAAGATGGTAAATTTTATGTCATGTCCTTGTAGCCACAATTAAAAATAAAATTTAGGGGCGCCTGGGTGGCTCAGTGGGTTAAGTGTTCGACTTCAGCTCAGGTCATGATCACACAGTTTGTGGGTTCGAGCCCCGCATCGGGCTCTGTGCTGACAGCTAGCTCAGAGCCTGGAGCCTGTTTTGGATTCTGTGTCTCCCTCTCTCTCTGACCCTCCCCTGTTCATACTGTCTGTCTGTCTGTCTCTCTCTCAGAAATAAATAAAAAACATTTTTAAAAAGTAAAATTTAAATTTAAAACAAAACAGGAAGATTTGGATGGATAAGGAGGGAAAAGGAATATGGGAATGAAGGAGAAATATTGTTTTATCTCTATTTTTGTTACAATGAAACTGTTTTCAGGTATTATACAATTAAAATATTTGTTAAAAGCTTTGGGTAATCTAACTGCCCATGGACAGACAAATGGATAAAGAAGATGTATATATACACAATGAAATATTACTCAGCCATAAACATAATGAAAGCTTGCCATTTGCAACAACTTGGATGGACCTAGAAGGTATTATGCTAAGTGAAATAAGTCAGACAGAGAAAGACAAAATATGATTTCACTTATATGTAGAATCTTAAAAACAAAATAAAACAGGAGCGCCTGGGTAGCTCAGTCCATTAAGTGTCTGACTACCGCCCAGGTCGTGACCTCATGGTTCATGAGTTCAAGTCCCTCGTCAGCCTCCGTGCTGACAGCTAGCTCAGAGCCTGGAGCCTGCTTCAGATGCTGTGTCTCCCTCTCTCTCTACATCTCCCCTACTCACACTCTGTCTTTCTCAAAAATAAATAAAAACATTTAAAAATTTTTTAAAAATGAAACCAAAACAGACTCATAGATACAGAGAACAAACTGGTGGTTACTGGGGGGGGTGGGGGAGTGGGGTGGGCAACACAGATGAAGGGAATTAAGAGGTACAAACTCCCAATTATAAAATAAATGAGACACAGGGATGAAAAGTATAGCATAGAGACTATAGTCAGAAATATTGTCACGACTTTGTATGGGGACAAGTGGTAACTAGACTTATGGGGATCATTTTGTAATGTGTAAAGATATCAAATCACCATGATGTACAGTGGAAACTACTAGGATATTGTATGTCAATTAGACTTCAATTTAAAAAAAAAAGGTTTCAGGGGCACCTGGGTGGCTGAGTCAGTTAAGCATCCAACTTTGGCTCACGATTTGTGTGTTCAAGTCCCACGTCAGGCTCCACACAGACTGTGCAGAACCTGCTTGGGGTGTTCGCCGTCTCCTTTCTCTCTGCCCCTCCCCCATTCATGTTTTCCCTCTCTCTTTCTCTCAAAATAAAAACTTATAGAAAGGGCCCCTGCTCTGGAGGCATGGAGAGTCTAGTGAAGGAAACAGACATGTACACATAGCGTGCACTGGCCAGTGTGCTTGGTGCTGTGACAAGTGTCCATGCCAGGTATAGCCGGCATGCAGGAGGACAGCCTGATCTGTCCGGGAATCACAGGAGTGGCCACTGGGTGGCTGACTCCAAGGACAGGTAGGTATTGGTCTGGGGGAAGGCCAGTCTAGGCCCCAGAGACTACACCATTTGAAACCTTCTACTTCATTTCTAGAGGCTCAGTGGCAATATATTCAAAACAATATATTCAAACACACTGTGCTCAAATAATGCCATGAAGTATGAGGTGGGGGGAAGGAGTCTTTTAAAGACCTCTCCGAAGATAATTGATAAAATAACTCAACTAAATGTCAAGGCATGTTAAAGCCCTAAAGCGAATTATACGCATACACAAAGTGATCTAACACAGAGGTGGCCTGGGCTAGACCCCACGAGCTTGTTCCTAGGTTATTTTCATACAATCATTAGGTTCAGCCTAACAAAATGATGACATAGAAGTCCTTGGAGGGTCTGCTAAATGATGAAGAATGACTTTTAATCAGCAGATTATTTTTTTTTATGTCAATGGACACATGAGCAGTGCTGAGAGTGGTGCTGAGACTTTTCTCTTTCATTCACCCAGGCATTCGGGGATCCACCATTAATTTGCTCAGCAAACCATTTATTCATAGCTAGCGCAAGAGAAGCTTTAGCTCAACCCCTGTCTCAAAGCCAAATGGATGGGGTTTAAATTCGAGGATCCCGTCAAGATATTTATCCAGTCAACTCTTTGTTAACCTCGCTAAGGAGAGGAGACGCATTCACACGGAATACTGAAAGCGCTTTGCTCGCTCACTTTCAGGGGTATGTATGGCCAAGGAATTTTTCTTGTCACCATTACGTTTGCCTCTCCTGTTTTGTTTTCTTTAGGTGGAACAAGAAAACCATACTGCACTCCCAGAGCTCCTCAGGGGCTAGAGTCACAGATGAGAATAGCCCAGGTCCAAGGCCAGCCTCACCAGGGGGCCGCATCAGAACTAAAGTTGCCCCCTGACACCCCATGTGCTCCTGGCTGTCTCGCACGTCTCCGCGGCTGGCAAAGGAACAACAGCACAAGGTTGTTGCCAAGAACAAAGTGTTCAGAGACTCTGAAGTCCCGGTAGCTCTACTTTAGTCTGGACACCTACCCCAGTCGGCCTAGGTCGCAGCTCTGCCACGAGCCAGTTGTGTGACCTCGGACAAGTCACTTAAGTTGTCTGTGCCACATCTGTAAAATGGGCATAATGAGAGTTATGAGGAGTAAGTGAGCTCACATGGACAAAGTGCTTAGGTTAATTTTAAGGCTCTCAATGTACGTTAGCTCTTTTTTGGTTCCTCCTTCCGTCCGGTCAGTTTGGCCCAATCAGGCCTCCCCGGGGGCCTCAAGGAGGCTTCAAGTTTCTGGAGGCTATGCAGCCACGGGGACGCTTATCACATGGGGTTGTCATGTTTATCTGCCTTCCCCACCAGACTGGGAGCCTCTTGAGAGCAGGGCCAGGTCTTATTCATGGTTATATCTCTAGCAGCTAGCAAAGTCGCTGGCCAAAAAAAAAAAAAGAAAAAGAAGAAAAACAATAGCAACTCAATGAAAGTCTTTGAATTAAGCTCTTTTGAGGTTCCCTCAATTCTTAGATGTTTAATTCCGAGCTCAGCAGTAGCCCAGTCAGGTGCCCCAAGTGGCTCATTTCTAAGGTCAGTGACACGTCTCATTGTCAGAAACTTCCGTAAGAGGCAGGGGACAGTCATAGAGAGTACCACTATTGTCCCATATGATGCCTCCAGTAGAGTTTCACCAAGTGCCAGGAAGAAAAGCAGATAGGACCATAGAAGCAGAGGTCAGAGAGATTTGAAAATGCTGTGATTGTGGCTTTGAAGGTGGAGGAAAGGACCATTTACTAAGAAGACCCGCGGGCAGCCTCTAGAGCTGAAAAAGGGGAAGGAAACAGACTCCCTGGTGAAGCTTCCAGAACGAATGCAGCCCCGTCTCTCTTCTCCTCTTCCACAAACACATTCAATGGTTCCTTATCACCTACAGGATGAACGTTCAATTCCTCAGCATTCCATTCAAACCTCTGGCCCTAACTTGCCTTTCTGGACTCCTCTTTCGCTGTTTCAAGCTTCCACACGTAGCACTTCCTCCTCTGTCTTTGTCTTGCTCTATGTGGTCCTGCACCCACCGCCCTGTCGCTTAGGCTGTTTCCAGGGAGGGGAGGGCTTCTTCCCTCCTCCCCTTCGTGCATCAAGCTGAGTCACTGCCACCCCCAGTAGGTCACCAGTACCTCCCTGGAGCCCTTCCGCATGCCCCTCGTCAGGTGTTCGCCCATTTCGTCCATCACCCTAGAGCATTAACACAGCGAGGACAGGAACAAAAAATAAATACACTTCTAATAAGGAAATAAGTACATTTCTTTTTTTAAAAGGAGGCAGTGGGGTTTTTTTGTTTTATTTATTTTTGAGAGAGCGCGAGCGCACAGAAGTAGGGGTGGGGCAGAGAGAGGAGGACAGGGGATCTGAAGCGGACTCTGCACTGACTGCAGTGAGTCCACGTAGGGCTCGAATTCACAAACCACGAGATCATGGCTTGAGTCAAAGCCAGAGGCTCCACCGACTGAGCCACCCAAGAAAAGAAGGACATTTCTTGAAGATCTCTTCTCTTTCACTTCTCACCACCACCACCTCCCCTACATACACACACACACACACACACACACACACACGGCCGTACATATAGTAGTCACTCAATAAATGCTGCAAGAATGAATATGTATTGGGGTCAAAGGTGGCAGCACTGCAATGGACCAGTATGCATAGTTCTCAGATGCTCTTTCCATTCTGCTGAGGAGAGAGGTGATAGGAACCAAAATTAGGAGTTACAGAGGGCCCGGGTTCAAACCCACATCCTGACACATATTCACTGTGTGACTTCAGGCAAGGTATCCAACATCCCTGTGCTGCCATTTCCTCATTTATAAAGTGGGAAGGGTAATGACACCTTCCCTTGTAGACGTTCAAAGCCTTCAGAACGGTGTCAATCTGGCACGAAGGAAGCATGCAGGCCAGCTGTTGCTGGCGATGAGTGTGCTATTAACAGTATCTTTACTCTCTAAGCCTTGTCAGCACGGGCTTGTCCCCTTTACCTCCCGGCGGCCTCAGTTTCTTATTTCACCAAAACGATAGCCCATACCCCTCAGCATATTTCCAGGGTTACACTTTATTTAAATACATGGAAAAGCGATTTTATTGAAAAATGTTTGGACACGCTGGAAAGCGTTAGGCAAATGTTAGGCACTTGCAGTTCTAGTTATGATCTTATTCCAGCAGGTGCTTCTCCCGAGCACACACCCTCCCCCATCACCAAAACGGGAACGCCTCAAGGTGACGAAAATTACTAATAATTACCATTTCTAAATAAAAACAATACTTCCCCACATCATAGTAATTTCTAAATCTTTTCCTGACACTGTATATTACAGGGGACTGATTCCTATAAGAATACCCCTTTTTGTGAACAGCCCAAGGGTTTTCGTTGTTATGTTTTAACATGAGATTTGACATCAGGCTCAAAATTGAGACAGGGTGGGAACGCTGTCAAGTTCAAGTCATCTCTGCAGCTCCGCTACTTTGCTCTGCTTTTAATGAGCTGGCGTCCTCCTTTTGAGACAGACCGACGGTGAACTTGGATCAGACCCTTAGTCCTGAAACAATGCGTCCTACCTTTGTTGAAGCCCAAAGAGCTTTTCTGTGCAAAGGCCAGTGTGTCTTAACAAATGGCATTCCGCACATTTTCTCTGCCACGGCTCCAGTCTCAGCGGGGTTCCACTGCATTCTTGGCAGTCGGGCTCCTCTCCTCTGGCAGGGGGTCAGCCTGGGGCCACTGAGGTCAAGGAACCTCCACAGGCCGCCTCTGCCTGGAGGAGGCGGACAATGCAAGCCCCCGCCACAGCACTTCCTGCTTCAGTAGCTTGGGCTCCAATGTGCACAACTGCCCTGCGCGAGGGGAGAGGGGCTCTGGGCTGCAGAGGAAGGGACCACAGCCGGCAAGGGGAGCGGCTCAATCTTAGTTCATGATCGGAAGGGGGGGAAGCCCTGTGGGAAGGGGCTGGGAGGCTGACACTTCCTTAGGAAGCCCTGGCCAGCAGCCCTTGCCGTGGGAAGTGCACGAGTGCGCGTGCCCGCCTTCACCACTGGGCCTCCGTGTAAGTGGATGAGGTCCATCAAAAGGCCTCCTACAGGAAGGAAATACTATGAGCTGTGATTATGTTTGGGGAGAGGGATTGTGGGTCAGTTTCCTTTTCTTCCTTATACTCACTGTACTTTCTCATTTATTTTAACAATGACGTGCATGCCAGTTTAATAGCATGTAGCAACTCCACCCTTAAAGGCCACTTCTCGCCACTGCAGTCCTAGTGTGTAAGAGTTCCCACAGTCGAGGGTTGGGATAAGGGTCCGACTTCTAGAAGGCCTCTTTTAAAATGGGGCGCCTGGGTGGCTTAGTCGGTTAAGCGTCCGACTTTCGCTTGGGTCATGATCTCGCGGTTCGTGGGTTCGAGCCCCGCGTCAGGCTCTGTGCTGACTGCCAGCTCAGAGCCTGGAGCCTGTTTCAGTCTGTGACTCCCTCTCTCTGACCCTCCCCTGTTCACGCTGTCTCTCTCTATCCTAGAAATAAAAAAATAAAAAAAAATTTAAAATGCATGAGCAGCGTGTGTGGAGTGAGTTGGGGTGGCGGAGTGGGTTTCACGCGTGAACCCATTAGCACCCATTGATTTCAGAGCAGGGAGTACAGAAAGTAAAAGGCAGAGCATATGAGCAAACGCTATACGTGTGGCACGTGTGTGCGTCTGTTAGTCTGCCCGGGAACGGTCACACCATAAAGGAAGAGAAGACCTGGGATAAGAATTCCAAGTTTTATAGGGAAAGATCAGGAAGGTGGCCCAGAAACTGTAACCTCAGGGCCTGGCCTTATTTCCTCCTTTGGAAAGTGAACAGGTGAGGCCAGCACTGTCCAAACGAGTAGCCACTGGCCGCATGTGGCTATGGAGCACTGGAAAGGTGGCTTGTCTGGAGTGAGCTGGATGGGAAGTGTAACATACACACTGGATTTCAGACACGTAGTATGAAAAAAAAAGTATGTGAGCTATCTCATTAATAAGTCCAAAAATACTGATTGCGTGTTGAAATGATAATATGTTGGCTGTATCAGGTTAAAGCACATATATTACTGAAACGAAGTTCACCTGGGGTGTCTTTTTCTTTTTACTGTGGCTACTAGAAAATTAAATTGTGCGTGTGGCATGCACTGTATTTCTTTTGGACAGCGCTGGGTTGCACAATTGTCTTACAGCTACTTAAATTTTCCCATTGAAATATCACTAAAAGCTTATACAAGCACCACTGAATGGGGGTAGGGGAGGCAGGCTCTGAGCATAATATGAAGCAGTCTGCTAAAGGCAGGGGGTTTCTTTGACATCTCCTCTGTTCTGTTTTAAGATGGCTATGGGCTTGTTTTAATATAAAAACAACAGGTCTAAAAGAAAAGAGAGTTCTCTCCCTGCCTCCACTCACCAATCAATATCTTAAGGAAGAAGACACAAAGTTTCTCCTGTGCTTTCAAGCCCCGCCCCATCCCAGCGCACAGTCTTGGAGTCCTGGGGGTCCACCGACCTCAGTTTGGGAAACACAGGTGGTGAGCTCTAAAAGGGCCCCTCCATCGTTCAGTTTCTATAGGAGACTCGTGAGTTCCTAATTGCCACATGTCCCCTTTTGTTCTGAGGTTCTCACCTTTGCTCCGCACCCCTTAAAGTTCCCGAGGCCCCCGGGAGTAGATTGGGCCAAGTAGAAAGGACAGTGGCAGCCTTTCTCTATCTTTTGTAGCCCCCCCGCCCCCCGAGCTCTGCATACAGGTGCCCCACAAATACTCATCATGTTGAATAGTTCAGTAACCAGAATTGGGGCCCAGCGCTTGCTGCCGGCGGTGTGAAAAGGTCTTTCAAACTGGTTCTGCTTTGAAAATTAACTAGGGAAGAAAGCTGCCTCCAGTCCTTTGAGGGATGCAGATGGGGGCGGAACCAAATGATAAATAAGCAAACGAAGTAAGAATTCAATTAGGAACCAGCACAATTCAATTATGTCACGTTCCACCAAACTGGAAGGTAATGCTTCCGAAAGGTGCACCCCAGTCTGTGGGGTAAGTCAGGACGGATCACTTGCTGGGCAAATACCCCATTTTTCTCTCTCCCAACCCTGTATGAGCTTTCCAATGAACTTGGGATGCTTCGTGTTGACACTCTTTTCCCTTTTTAACATTCCCTTTTAGACTATCCATGCTGACTGCCCTTGACCCTCAAAGATGCCAACAGTGTTGGGCTCTGGGCCACTCGTCATGCTCCACCCTCTGTAACCCTTGGTGTAGAGGGATCTATCTCACAACGCATTCTCAAACAGAACCCTTGGAAGCTATAAATACGTATTTTTTCTGGGTGACCTGATGACTGGTCTTGAAATAAGCCAGTAGGTGGGGCGTACTTAAACCACTACCACCAGAAAACAAGGTCCTTGTTCCCTCAAGGGGTCTGCTGAGACATCACTGTGCCCTCATCCCATTCCCAGCCCACAAACAAACAGGAGCTGGGCGCTGGTGCCTGGCTGCGGAGCCGGGTGGGCAGCTTGCCGTTGTTTCCAGAAAGGGGAAAACCAGGACTGCTTGCCCTGCCTACATCACAGGGCTTTGTGATCCTCCCTCTTCCTTGGGAATTCCTCTGATCTGAGACCCAGAGAGCTGCTTCTGGGTACAGAGTTGGACCTACCTTGAGGCTCAGATAAGGAAGCCCCTGTGAGCATGCCCCATGAGTCAGAACGAACTCACTCAGCTGTTGAGCAGTTCTGGAAACTCTAAAGGTTGGCCCGTGGTTTAATGAGCTCCTGCCAGCTTATGGTGCCCCAGCAGGTGGGAGTTCCACATTCACTCAGCTGGCTCCCTGGGGAGAAACAAACTGAAAGGCCTCTGCGTCAGTGTGGTCCCTTTCCTGTTAATGGAAAGCAAGCGAAATTCACAAGAAAACCCAAGTCCCATCAGTGCACAATGATTGGACAAAGGCAGTTGACTTTCTTCTGTGGTCAAGGAGGATGTTTAATGGTGTAAGACAAGAAGCGTCATGCTGTTCGTTGTCACTTAAATAATTCCCGTGGATCAATCAGTGGTTAAGCTTGGTCAGATTTCTTGAAAATGGAGTGCTTCCTCTCTAATCACAAGCCTAGGTGAACTGCAAAGAGTTTCTGCCAGCTACCGGTTCGGTCCCTTCACTGCTTGTGTGAAACAATGAAGGCCGCAGAAGAAGCAATAATGTGCCTGTCTCCCAACAAATGAGTGGCATGGGCAGGGCGAGAATCCAGTTCTCCTGGCTCAGCAAACATTTTAGGTCACTTACTATGTGCCTCGTGTTTTTCCTAGGCACTGGAAGACAGCGGCGAATAAGGTAGATGTGGTCTCTGCTCTCACTCGAAGCTTCCCATCTGTTTTTTTTGTGTGAGTGTTTTTTATGGGTTGTTGTTTTTTTTTTTTTGTTTTGTTTTGTTTTTTGCAGCACTGAAGTGGAGCAGATACTAATTCCAATCAAGCCTGGCAGAGTAGTCGGAGCCCTGTTTCGACCAGCAGGTGGGAACTAAAATTAGTCCGGCTGCCCTGCTGCTCGGCCCAGTCCCTGAGCACAAGCCTGCTCATCAAGCTGCAGCTCTTGCCTTTCACCTTCCCACCATTCATTGGTCAACAAATATTTCTCTCTCTCTCTCTCTTTTTTTACATTTTAAAATAATGTACCTCTTCCAAACGGGTTCAAACTCAAATTCGTTAATTGTATACAGTTTTGAAGACTTTGAAAATCCATAAGGCCCCGTTTCCTCTTTTTCCCCTCTTCCCTCTTGTGTTTGTCTGATCCACTTTCCCAGGTTGGATATTACCAACTGCAACATACTCCTTTGCGCCTAGATTTCCTGTCAATTGCAAGTTAGAATGAGAAGCTTGATCAGGTTCAGGTGCGATTATTTGAACCGAGCTACTTCATAGACCATGTTGTCCGGGTCGTGAGGAAGCACACATTGTCTGCTTGTCACTCTTCCTATGAGGCTAGCATGCAATTGGTAATCAATGCCTAAGACTCGCTGATTGATTAGTGGATGCAAACTGGTGGCATCCCAACCCTGTCACTCTCTCTTCCTTTATTAGCTCCAATGCTTTCTATTAAATGAATCTTCCCCTCATGAAAATTTGGTTCCCCTCTGGTTTATGCAGGGAGAGAAGATAAAGGCTTGATTCTTTCTCTTGGTTTACCACTTTTGAAATGAGTCAGTTGCCTACCATCTTCAAAAGGGATCAATGAGTATTGTCTTGTTCTTGTTTTATTCTTTAAACAACATCCTCCTCTTTCTTGGCATGGATTAAATGAATACTGTTTGGTCTCCTCCTGTGTGTCAAGCGTTGTTCTGAGCACTGGGACTACAATCGAGAATAAGAGACGTGGGCTCTGCCCTGGTGCAGTTCACAGCCTAGGGCTGGCTGCACCACACACTCCCCACTACACTGCCACTTACATAGGGGATGTTGCACCAGATGCTAACATGTGACCGTCCATACACAGAGCTCCGTAAATAAGCCAAAAATTCCCTGGCCATGGGGTTATCCTCAGGTCCTTCTCACCACGCTCCCCTGCCCCTGAAGGCTCACCTTTTGGAACATCCTCCCTCTCTGGTGATCTGCCCTTGATATTCATTTTAAGCAGACGTTATGGAAGAAATGACTGAACAAGAGGAATCTACACAGTGTCATTTCCTTCCCCTTCTGGATCTCCCAGGAATAGCCCCTGTCACCAATCTGTCCCACTCAAGCAGCTAACGGGTTGGGCTTTTCTAGAACGCTGTGGCCCTGGCACCTGTGACAGTCCCCACCCCCACAACCTGCACGCCACCTACTGAGAATCGGGTGTTTCCGTGCATGGGCAGGGGAGCAGTTCTGCTGGAAGGCCAGAACCCAAAGTGCGGGTATAAGACCCTTAGCCACCCAAAAGCTCCTGGCTAACTGGCTGCCCATTGAACATTTGGGCGAGGACTGTTTCTCTCTCTAGTGTGCCCTGCTTGGGTCCCAACCATAGCTGATATGAAATACGATGGAGAGGTTGCTGACTGCCGTGAACAGGTGATCTTTTAATTATTTATTTCGGGCCCCATGCACGCTTAGAGCCTCACTGCAAGGTCAAAGCAACAGCCCACACAAAAGTTGGCTAAACATGTAAGAGATGGAAAATGTTGATGGTGGCAACTAAATATAGACGCACATATGGGTGGATTCCAGAAACCGCAAGGCGGTGAACCTGACACTGAGCCCCAGCAAGATTCTGAACCACATTATCAAACAGGTGGCTCTTGCATATTTAGAAAAGAATGTGGAGCCCACACACTATTAGGCTTGAAAAGGTTAAAGAGGAAACCTATGAGCAGCTCCAGGCAAAGGAGCGACGTTTGATGATGGGAAGAAGCATGAAGGGCCAGTGGTGCTGTTTCTACGACAACGTTGGCCTGGAGGAGGTTTTAAATACAGGTCGGCATGAAGATGATGGGGAGTATGGAGTATGACTGAACCTATGGCATGGATTATGTATATCTTTTAATATAATTTACTGTCAATTTGGTTTCCATACAACACCCAGTGCTCATCCCAACAGCTGCAACAAATATATGTAAACAAAAATACAAACAACAACCTAGACTAGTTTATAGTAGGTTTCTGATACTGACTATAACTCCTTCCTGCCTTACAAAACAGTGAAGTCCCCTCTCCAGATTTTCTGGAACAATAAGTACTCGTTTTTAACTTGCACATATTTTTAAAGTAAGCTCTGAGCCCAACATGGGGCTTGAACTCTTGACCCTGAGATCAAGAGTCACACATTCTACAGACTGAGCCAGTCCGGTGCCCCTAACTCGTATATTCTAAGTTCTGTTGATCTTCTGTGTGTTGTCTTCGACGATAGTCTCCTCGATAAAATGGTGAAGTGTGGGCTGGCTGATAACGTTTATCAGCCCCGGGTGTTGATTAATGGCCGTGTCAGGCTGGAGAGAAGAGTGACTATTCCAGAATTCCAGCCCCGTGTTGAGGAGCATACTTTGTCAGGGAAAGATGCAAACAAAAAGAGTCTCTTGGTCAAACTTGTTCATGACTCCAAGCTGAGTCTTGTCCCGTTCTATACACGTATGTGCGGGCAAACTCCTACCCCAACCCTTAACCTGAGACATTGGGATATCAAGAGCTCACATTCCTGCTCTAAAGTGCAGTCCCTGCTGGTTGAAGATCCCTTGCTCTTATCTGTTTGATCTCTCCTCCAAAGAAAGAGCACACACTTCTATAGAGCCTCTGTTCTCCCTCCAGGTAAGCTCTGGGAGAAAACAATAGTGGACAGGTATCCATTTCATTCAAAGAGCCTGGGAAAATGAAATTCTTCGTAGGGATCATTTCATGTTAAAGCTGTACATACCATTGTGACTTTAGGTCTGAAGGAAGTCGGTGTAACCAAATACAATTGGAGCACAAGTCTTAACATTCTTAACTGTAATTATTTGTCCAATCACAAGGCATTTCTCTCAGGAAATTCTTTAGGTCAGTCCTGTCATTGCCAAATCTATTACCGAGAAGGCACGCTAAGGAGGACAAAGGGAACGTGAATGCAAAATGCTGGCTTCTCTGAAACAGCCTCACCTTTAGCCGCCTTCCAGCCCAAGTGCCCTAGATGTATACAATTTAGAAATTACATCCCTCCTCCTTTGTTTTAGAAGCGACTTTGATGACTTTGATAAATCTCCTTGAAGCTTTGGCCGACTCAGTCCGCTTCAAAGAACATTCAGGCAGCTCCTTCACTTTACTTTGGCAAACGAATACATGAACAATGCCCACCGAAGCCAAGGAGAGTTGCCCACTGTTTGCTTGCAACCTCTTGTTAAGAAAGCAGCAAACTTTGTGAATATATTGGATGGGACTCGCCAACTTTCCTTTTGTAACCTAGGTCATCTGGACCGGGAAAGCCGGTTGAGGGTGCAAAAACACACATATTCTCCTCCTCTGTATCTTCCCTCTGGAACTCCTTATTGAACAGGTGGTTATATTTTTATTCCTGTATCTTATCAGCACCTTATTTGCCATGGAATGAAGAAGGCCTTTGTTCAAACATTTTTGTAGATACTGATCAGTTACAAGGAAAGTTGCACTTTAAAATACTCTGCCCGGAAAATACTTTCTAAGTCCAAGAAGATGAGGTTGGCCCCAATTTAAATTCTAGATTACAGCTGGGAAGGAAAAAAAACAAAAACAAAAACATTTTATCTTGTTCTGAAATCAGAAAACCTAATAAACTTGGTAAATGCAAAACTTCATTTCCCTTTTCAGAGTCTCAGGAAAAATAAATGGAAATCCATGTACTGTGCCTGTTCCTCAGCTTCATCTAGGTTTTCTCTTTACTCTTTATTTTTACACATATGACGAATTTCTCCTGGATCCAGAAATGAGTGATGAATGATATGGGGATTTCAACAAAACATAAAGAAACCAGAAAAGGTCTCAAATGGTCTCTATTTCGTTCATTACTTAGGTGACTTTGGTGAATTCATGCTAGAGAAGGCTGATCCACAATGTGTGTTTTTTTTTATGTTTTGAGAGAGCAAGAGCAGGGGAAGGGGAGAGGGAGAGGGAGAGAGAGAGAGACAGAGAGAGAGAGAGAGAGAGACAGAGAGAGACAGAGAGAGAGAAGAGAGAGAATCCCAAGCAGGCTCCACGCTGTCAGCGGAGCTCAAATTCACAAGCTGAGGTAATGACCTGAGCCAAAATCAAGAACCAGACACTCAACTGACTGAGCCACCCAGGTGCCCCTACAACGTGTATTTTTACACACACATATTTGCAGAGAGAAATCTTCCCAAAAGTTGCCTGAAGCACCTCTCACCGCATTTTTCCTCCCGCTGCTCACATACAGCATAGACTACCTTCAGAGCTTTGGTACTCCCTTCAGAAGATGTCCTCCACAAACCAGTTTGGGTAGACTTCACAAGGAGAGTCTTGAAAACTTCACGACAGTGATCAAAATTGCCTCTTCATCAGTCACTGATGAGGAACAGGACTCTTCAGTTGTGTACCAGGTATCAGAGAACACGGCCGGAAGTCCCCCAGGAGACACTGCGGCGAGCACCTTTATAGGATTCAAGTGAGAAAATCAAGTACAGTCCTCAAGAAACAAAAACAAGAGCCCGAGTCCCCAGCCAGAACAAAATGGAATTTGAAGCAATTACCCAACGAGCTCAGCCACAAAATTAAAAAGACCCATTCAGTTTCAGGAGTGTTTAAGACCCCCAAATGGTCATAAACTAAATGGCCTCCAATCTCAGATCCCCTCGGGCTACACAGCTATCCAACTTCAGGCTCAGAGCCACAGGCTGTGGCGAGGCAGGAAGGCTGCAGGGCATTTTGATGGGAACCAGAAAGCCACACCAAGTCCGTCCCTATTTTTACATGAAAACAAAGTTCATCGTTACCCAGTGAGAACTGAATCCAGAGAATTGCCTAACTCACTGCAGATACCTACCTACAAATTTGGGAGGATTTGTACATGGCGATGACTCTGTATTCAATGCATTCCAGGAAGCGTTTGACACCACAACAAGGTAAAATCTCGCAAGTAAATTTCCCAGCAATTCCATTCATTCCAATAGATAGCTAGTTGTGGCCCAACACACTGGAAAATCTCCCGGTAAATTCATTTTCTTCATTGTATTCAAAGCTTTTTAAAATAAGCCACAATCAAAAGTTATGTCAACAAATAAGGGCTACTCTTGAGCCCCTGGCTACTCTCTCCCAACTGTGGAGAACTCAGTGTAATCCATTCAGTTGTCTTCAAATCACCGAAATTTACAGCAGGTAGAAACTTTAGTTACTATATTTAAAATACCCAAGCATTACCTAAACCTAATGGTTCTTTTTGATCTAAAAGAGGCTTCCAGAACGGGCTGGTGGTGATAGAAGTCCCAGTACTCCTTTCTTTCACCCTGCCTGAGCCCCGTGCCCACATCCACAGAGCCAGCGCATCAACTGCGCCAACCTACAAGAAACTCCATTGGAAGGGTTACTTCCATTAACCAGTTGTAACCAACAGACAATGATGAGTGTTGTTTTTCTTTTTTTAAGAAACAATGAACTAGTAAAAAGTTATGAAGTCACTTTATGCTATGAGCTAGCATAGGGTGCTGTGGCTTAGTGGGCACACAGATGAAATAAACTTGATAGGTAGCAACACTTGGACAGATCACTTTCTTATTTCTTGACTGCACTTGAAAGTGAACACACTACAGGGTAAAGGTGAGACTATGGTTTGCAAAGAAAGGAATGCATTATTTAAATAATAACCAGCCCTCAACGCTGAGAGTGCGGAACCTGCTTGGGATTCTCTCCCTCTCTCTCTGCCCCTCCCCTTCCTACTCTCTGTCTCTCTCAAAATAAACATTTTAAGATAAATAAATAAATAATAACCAGCCCTCAGTTTAAAAAAACAAACAAACGCTGTCTTATCTGAGTGGCATCTTTCTCCATGGAAGAAGAGTTTATGGAATGAATGAATCAATACATCAAGGAATGCACAAATGAATCAATTCTGCTTGTAAAACATGCCATTGCACTATAGCAATCTTCTGGAGGATAGTCTAAAAAGCCCTACTCAGTACTACTTGGCTGGTAGGTGCTTTTTAAAATACCTTCTACTGGTATCATTCTCTGGATATCTTATGTCTTCCACTAGCAGGTAAGCCCCGCCTTATCGCTCCCATATGCTCACATGGCACCTGGCATAGAGTTGGGGCTCAAGTTTCACAGCTACTTTACCAATTTGCCCCCAGCAACCTCAGGGTGCACGTACTGACCCACAGGACAGACCTTCCGCTTCTCGCTGCCCACACAGGCAGCCCCCATTTCTTTTCTTGCTCTTCACCATTAGGCAAGTGCCACCACTCAACAGCAGTTCCACATCCTTGGTGACTATCAAGGAGCCCCCTTCAGGACAGAGGCTCTAGTAAGCCTTGTGCTTAGTGGAAATCCAAAACACACAGCAGGCTGAGACTTTGGAACCAGAAAAGCATGTGGACCTCAGACAAGCCATTTTAGAAAGTGGGCAAAAGCCCAAATACCATCTGTTTTCAATATGAGTGTCTCCGTTACCAAACACACACTTTTACTTAGGCCTCAAATTAGGTCGAATGCTACACCAGCCTCCAATTCCCCACCAGCCCAGCCGTCCCCGGAGCAGGGATCCGCATGTATAATCAGCTTGCCTAGGCCATGGTGGTCTGGCTGGCATCCACTCACGGTGCCCTCGACCCTGAGCGCTCACCGCACGTAGCCACCCGACAAGTCTGGCCACGTCACCAGACAGGGTGCTGCCGGTTATTAAAGCAGCAAACGGGACGAGCGAGGCCTTCCCACCAGGAAACAGCTGAAAGTATAGACTAAATGGAAACCATCTTCCTCTCGGCCAGTCGCGAGAAGATTCTGGAGACCTTCTTGGCGGTGCGATCCCTTGAGGATGTGAAACAGTCCAGCGGCTGGGGTTTTTCAGAGCTAACGGGTGATTTGGGAAACTTGGAAGGAACCTCCTGAGCCGTGACCTTCCTGTCCACCCTTGCCTCAAATCCCTAAATGACGATGTCATTGCTTCAGCTGAACACTTTGCTCCCAGTCAAAATACAGATGCTCCAGGAGGGAAAGCAGGCCATCAGGGCCTCTGGGGTTTGGGGGGGTGAGTGGTAAGAAAAGGCTGACATCTGAGAGGCTGAGGGCACCTGGGACAAAGCTTGCTTTCCTCACATTTTTTTCCCCAGCGTTTCAGAATTTGTCGGTGAGAGATCACACAGATGGCATCCCTGATTGGTCTGACCAGGCCAGCCGTGACTGCCAGAGAAGGATGTCATGGAGGACAAGATGACAGAGCCCAACGTTTAAGGAAGCTGGGTAGGAGCTCTTGATGAGGCTTACCGCCAAGCTGTTAGGGTGTCCTGATGCAGCCTCTAATCAGTCACTGTGTGTCTGTACACTCACGAAACTGATGACTTTTCACGAAAGAAAGAGCAGGACTCGCTCTTCCAAGGAGCACTGGCTGCTTCCAAGTGCAGAGGTTCCTTGGAAGGCTGTCCACTAGCTGCAGCCATATTGTTACACTCACATGACTTGAAGCACTGTTCACGTGACCTGACTTCTGAGCTGTTTCTGAGCCATGTGAGAAAATCCCTCTCCTTTTGTAACCACATCTCATTTCTGAGCGAAATGATTGACCTTGAGGCTGAGGGAACCCCATGAGACCTTGGCTTTCTTGGCACTTGTATCACATGCAAAGGGACCTGGTTGGTGACGGAACCCTTTGGCCAGTGCTCCAGATGTGGCCTTTACTAACTTCTGGCTATTAAAAAGAATTATATCCATTGTCAGTGGCAGGAGATATGCCCCCAAAGTGGCGGGAAGTGCAAGCAAGCTGCAGGCTGGGAAGGCATTCTCTACTGGGTTGTAGGAGCACTGGCTAACATTTTGAGGAATCGACCTAACCAGGCACCATCGGGAAAATGAGGGCACACCTGTTAAAGAAGAAAGGCCAAGTGTAACTATTGGAAAGTGGGGACAGATTTCTCAAGGTTGATTCCACAGGCTCCGTGAAGCTCGTGGCCACTGCTAAAGAAGTACGAATCCGCATTAACCAGAGTTTGAGAAAACCAAAACCAAATCCAAACCCGTGTTCAGATGGGTCGGGGGGGACAGGCCCAAAGAAGGGAGGAGGGGGTGGGGGGAGAGGCTGCTTTGAGGATAGGGGCTTCAGAGTTGGTGGTGGAAAAAAGGAACACGAATCAGGACAGCAGGGAAAAGAGGGGTAGCATTATACAGATGGAATCAACCTTGCAGTAAAAAGTTTCTGCATTTCTGACCATGCAGGCATACCCTTCCCTGCTGGAAATGGGGGGGAGGGGGAGATTCCATAGCATCATACCGACTTTTTGAAAACAACGGACTAGAATGCAGGACCCTGGCGAACCCAGGCAACTCCCTTTGGTCTGGTCAGGCAGTGGTGATCCATGTAGGCAGAGAAGAATAGAGTCACTGGGGCACAGGACACGGCCTCTCACCCCCACCTGCTGCAGCAGAGCACTCAGTGCTACCAAGGCCCTGATCTGTCTTGGCCAAGGTGGAAGCTGTTGTTATTCCGCATTCAGCTGGGTTCGTGTGAGCACACCAAACACAGCATCCTACTCTCGCTGAGAGGTGACACCAGGGGAAATCATCCCCTCCTCCCATGGCGACAGCCAGGAGTTCAGCTGGGCCTCTCTAACAGAGGCGGGGAAGGAGCAATGTGGGTCCTACACAAAACAACTACGTTTAAAGCTAGTACCGCAAGGCATTTCCTTAAAACATTTCCCCCCAAATGTTAGTTATTAGGTTATGCCATGGTCTAATCTCCTGTTAAAATTTAAACCATTCAAACCAAAAATGGGTTTGAATTATGAAAAATGTCTAAAGATCTTAACACAGACAAGCCCAATTTTTCCCAGAGTTATTTGGTTGTTTATTTTTTAAAGTATCTCTTGGCAACATGCACGAGTCTGCAAGGAAATTTTAGTTAGAAACATCTGAAAACTTCCATTTCCAGTGGAAACACTGACAGCAACTTCAAAGGCTCTGCCACCTAATCACTGAGCAAACAGTACATGTGTGTACACTTTGGAGTCGGTGGAAAACCTTTTCTAACATTTAGAGCTGCCTGGAGATAGAACACTATCGTAAGTAGTGAGATCCCTGTCATTGAAAGCAACCGAGAGGTGGTTGGGCAACCATGTGTCAGGACTATTGTAGAGGACAATCAATCATCAAGGATTCAAGATTGACCTGGCTGACCTTGAAGGGACTGTGGGAATTGAGTTGAGCTGGTGTACATCGAGAAGATGATACACTGATCTCTGCGTAGCTCTGTGTACATTCCAGAATCCTGGAATCTCAATGAAGTTTCCTATCCCTGCCAGAGCTGCTGAGGGCTAATGTGCTGATGTAATGCTCCATTTCTCCATCCCGGATGTAGCAAGGGTCCCTGTACTCCTGTTCATGTTTCCCTCTAGTAGTACACGGGTGTAGCCAACCCAGTTATTTGCCTGCCCAATAGCCATTCGTCCCTTCTTGCTTGTCAATCAGCCCCTGATTTGCTCAGTGTCTATCCTCCTCCCTGAAGCCGGGTCTTTCCAATAGGACCGCCTCAGCCCAGGGCATGAATCTTGGTTAGACTTTATACTCAGCAGTTTAGGACGTGTGAGCCACTCTAGACAACAAGAGGTGAGGGAATGTTTGCTGGAAGAGGGTACCTTCTAGGAAAGATTCTTAGCTCTTCAAGAGAGACCTGAGGGGAAAAAATGTCTCTTATTGCTACCAACAGAATGTGATGTGCGAAAGTGTATTTTTACTATACTGTTACAGCCATTGTTTCAGCTTTATTGAGGTTTTCTGGCCATCTCGCAATCATGAGAGAAGCTCTCCAACACGCTAAGGTTGGCAAATTGAAAGATGGAAAGACTCTGGATCCTTGATAATAACACTGAGAAATAACCATCCCCAGAGCTCCCTTATGTGGTGGATTCTTGTTATACAAGATGATAAACCCCTTATTGTTTAAATCATTTTGAGTTAGATTTATCCTTACTTCTAACCAAGACCATCTTAACTAATACCACTGTCTTTGATGGGCTCTTGGCTTCTCAACATGTTACAGAGATGCGGTGAAACCACTCTTTGAATCCATGTGGTCTGGGCCAGAAGACAGACAAGGGAAGTACTCAGAATCACCCTCTCCCTCTACTACTTCTATTACTTCTCTAGAGTGATCCCCACACCTTAGTCAAGCTTCCCTTGGGGTGTGATCATGCTCAGGTAATGCCTTAATCCCTTATGAAATTAGACCTCTTGTGCGTCCATCTCACTCTCTCCGCACTGCCTGGCCTCTTCTGGGGCTTGAGGTCTGGTGGACAGAGCTTGGGCTCCATTTGGGAAGATTAAAGCCTAACTTGTCAGTGTGGCATGATGACTGCAGTCTCAGACACTTTACCTGATTCATTTCTTCTATTTCTTTGGAGTTGCCTCTGACTGACTGCCCCACTGAGCTGTGTGCCTATATCAAAGGCCAGGCTCAAAATTGCTTTGCTTGGGCCAATAATTCTCAAGGCATAGTCTCCAGACCAGCGGCATCAACATCACCTGGGAAATTTGTAAAAATGCAAACTGTTGGGCACCATCCGAGATCTACTGAATTAGAAACTCTGGGGATGGAGCCTGGCCATTCGTAGCTTATCAATCCTTCCAGGAGATTCTGATGCACACTCAAGTTGGAGAATCACTGCCCTAGACCTGGGCTACTGTCATGATTGGTAACAGAGGGTGTGGGCTTTTCCCAGGGCTCTAATGTGATTATTTCATACCACAAGGGTCTCATTTCACTCAGACTTTCTTTGCTGTGACCATTTGATCGTCGATCTTCCTCTCTAGTGATGAGCTCTACCAGAATGGTCACCACGTCTATTTTGCTTCGTTATGGTATCCCCGGTGCCTGGAACAATGCCTGCCATATAGATGTGATCTGTCAACGTTTGTGGAATAGGGAGAAGGGCCCTCTTGGGCCACATACATTATCGGATGACGTATTTTGCTCCACACGAAGTTCAGCAAATTCCTAAGGCAATATCTAATGAAGACGTATAAATTGTACAACGCTCTCTCTCTGAACTGGGTAAGTTGACTTTCATGTCTGCCCACCTTGAAGCAATGAGGACACCTTCAAATGACTCTAGAACACGACTTCTACTCAGCAAGCTGTCATGCCAAAGAGCCCGGGATAGTGGCTACTGCTCATTACAGGGTGTGTGTTGAAGTACATTTTCTTTTGTTCACTTTTCCCCGAATCCTTGACTCTGTGGACACTGAAGACACCAGGGCCAGTAAAAAAGGAATTTTTGCTGGTGCCAGCCCAACCCCACCCGCCCTCGGCCCTCCCAAGACCACCTCAGGTCCCTTAGGAGGGTGCAGACGGGACTTGGCTACTGGGATGCGTGTCTGCATCGCTTTCTTCCTTCTCCCTGTCCATTCTGGAATCCGGGGAGCTGATGCGGCCTCGCTCTGTGACCAGGAGAGAAGAGCTTTAATTCACAAATGAGACGGCAATTCAGAGTCTGGCAGGAAATTGGGGACAGAGGTGGGTGGGGGGTGCACAGTCAAGGGGATCGAGAGGCATCCACCCAGGTGGAAGGAAGCTTAGTGCGTGGACCTCCTCTCCCTTAGCTTAACTGGGGAAGAAGAGTAGAAAGAGGTGTGCTTTTAGGAGATGGAGGACAGCGGATGGGCAGGGTAAAGGGACTTTCCTTGTGGCACTTCTCTTGTTTTGAAACTTTCAATCAGAATGTGTCATTATTAGAGACTTAGAATCTTCTCTTGTGGGGAATGGGGCGCCTGGGTGGCTTAGTCGGTTAAGCGTCCGACTTTCGCTTAGGTCATGATCTCGCGATTCGTGGGTTCGAGTCCCGCGTTGGGCTCTGTGCTGACTGCCAGCTCAGAGCCTGGAGCCTGTTTCAGAGTCTGTGTCTCCCTCTCTCTCTGACCCTCCCCTGCTCACGCTGTCTCTCTCTCTGTCTCCTAAAAATAAATAAAACATTAAAAAAAAAATCTTCTCTTGTGGGGAAGAAGCAGGCTTCACACTCCCATCTGCTCATTTTCTGTAAAACCCCAGCCATACTTTGATCTACACGCAGCCTTCCTGCTACCACTTGGCAACGGCAAGGCAGGTGTACGGGCCCGCTCCATTCTAAACGTGTGCCGTGTGTGGCCTATGGAGTGGGCGCCGAGAGTGCAGAAGGGGCCAGGGGCCATCTCAGAGTTCCGCAGCTGGGGCCCCTTCCGGCCCAGGCTCCAGCCTGTGCCCACTGCCGGAGGTGGAGCTCCGTGGCCAGGCCTCAGGAGTGCAGCCATCCCTCTTCCGGGGAACTAAGTGGTCATGGAGCCCTGTGTACAAGGCGTTGTCAAATTGCCCCTGCCCTGGCCAGCGCCTCGTGCTGGAGCAGCTCCTGGCACCCCGGTCCCCTAGAAGGGCACTTCTTACCTCGGAACACCATTGTGTTGCTAGTTCCCAAAGCCCCGGTGTGTGCATCTTCCTAGCATTTCCTCATAACCATGCTGTGCCACACACAGGGCACAGAGACACCTCATTTAAGAGAAAAGCCCAGAAGGAAGTGAAGCAGTTGCTCTGTAGTTTTCAAACTGTGCTCTAGGTCACCCAAGGGGTAACGTGACAAGCTGCCTAGGATGGTCCCGCCCCTTTCACCCCCTCATCAGAGGAGCCCCTCCTTCACCTGGTGTATATTTGGCGCATACATCCTGCAGGCCGGCTGCCTAATGCTTGAAGAAGTTTCCCATCTCCCCTAAAATCCCAAGTTCCTGCAGGATGGTGTCTGGAACCCAGATTCCAGGGATCCTTCCCTGTATTCCTTTCCGGAACCGAGAGGCCAGAGCAGAATAGAGTGGCGTAAGATGCCTGGCACCTCTGGGTTGCCTGCAGGGGTGGGGCGGTGTGGGCGAGCTGGATGTGACAGGGTGGGAGGCTGCGAGGACCACTTCTACTAATGTGTCTGAGTGCACAGTTAGCCTGGACCTTCCAGAAGTGCCCCTTGTGTGCAACTGGATTGTTTTTACCAGAAAGCTCCCAATCAAGACGGTTTGGGGGACGCTAGGGCATTGGGGGTGTGAGAGGAGCCAGCCCCCTTCGGGATGCACAGTAGAGTGCTCAGCAGGTCCAAGCCCAAGGACAACCCCGTACGATCCATGCCACATGCTTCTTAGTTCATATTTATACACTGTGCGCAGCATGTCAAGGCCTAGGTAAGAATTTCCATCAGATCATGCCCACTGGAATTTTAAACTGCCTTGCCTAGCTTTTGAGGGCTTCACACTCTGATCCCATTCTTCTCTAGCCCTGTACTAACAAATCTTCACCTCCATTCTTTATTATGTTTTTAAATTTTTATTTATCGAAGTAATCTCTACACCCAGTGTGGGGCTTGAACCCACGACCCTGGGATCAAGGGTCGTATGCCCTACTGAGGCAGCCAGGTGCCCCTTCAGCTACGAACTTCTGTATTCACTGGCATGTTTCCTGGCTGACCTTGGTCTCCCCAGTGGAACTATGGGCTTTCTGAGAATGTGGATCCCATTTATACCCTCCTTTATCCTCCGACACAGAGACCAAGGCCAGTCATGTCATAAATCATAATACTACCAAGAGGACACTTCTCATGATGAGCAGTAATGAAGACAGTTGTTGTCTTACCATATTGTACACCTGAAACTAACAGAACACTGTACCTTACCTACACTGGAATTCAAATTAAAAAAAATTTTTAGGGGCACCTCGGTGGCTCAGTCGGGTAAGTATATGACTTGGGCTCAGGTCAAGATCTTACAGTTCGTGAGTTCGAGCCCCGCATCGGGCTCTGTGCAGACAGCTCAGAGCCTGAGGCCTGCTGCAGATTGTGTGTCTCCCTCTCTCTGTCTCTCCCCCACTCTCAAAAACAAACATTAAAATTTTTTAAAATAATTATAAATTTCAAAGTAATTCAATCATATGATTTCCTCAAATCCCATGTGGTTTTGGAAACCCACACATCCAGAGCCAAAGTGACTGCCATTAGCAATCTCTGCTAACCAAGGGATGGCCTCTTCAGGTGCTTCTTTGGAGTGTTTCAATATAACAGGGTCCTTCAAATTCTTTGGATGTAAATCACAGTTCTCCAAAAGGGAACTGAGTGGACAGATTTGCAACACGGGGCACATAAAGGTCCATTCGGCCTTGACTGTGTGGGCCAATGGCCCACGGGGCAGGTTGAAGAGTAATAACCATGTCTGATGTTGATGAGGTAGCCTCACATGATGCCTCTCTTCCCCATACCACCCGGATCCACCCCTGGAGTTCAGGCATTTTGTTCACCAGCAGCTGGTCACCATAGCCCATAGCGTCCGTGGTTTAACCAATTTCCTAAGTCACTACTAGATTCGCTAGGTGTGTGTTACATGGTCACAGACTAGTGAGGCATCCCTTGCCTTTCTTTCATTTGGAGGCAGAGTCCACAGTCCCTGCGGGTCTCACAGGTTTCTCTCCGGACCTTGGATCAAGGTTGGAATCAAACACTAGAGTCTTAGTACCAGTAGATCAGGACCTTCCCAGTTGTTTTCAGTATATACCACCCAATCGGCATGTGTTCAGAGGAATAGACAACAAAAGCTCCCAGGCTCCCTCTCTGGGTAGGAAACGGCAAGTCAAATTCTCCTGTCCTTTAAGCACAAGGGTTTGTCTTTGGATGTGCACGAAGACCAGCCCAGGAGAAAAAAACCTAGTACCACTTGCCTTTTCCACAGCGGTGCCTACGACCTTGGTTCTTTGTGTCCAACTCCTGACCCATATCTAATTTTTAAGGTGAAATCTCGCCGACGGCTCTTGAAGATGCCAAGATTGTAGTCACAGGGCTCTATCACAAGTGGTCTTCTTTATCTCCTTGCAAAGCTCTAGATGATTAAGCAGGTATGAATTTGCTGTACATAAACCATGGTATTTTTCTTAACAAATGGTGTTCGTGTAAGTGTTCAGCAAGTCGATCCTTCCCAACAAAGCAGTTGCCAGGGCCACCCCAGAGCCCTTCCACACAGGGACACAGGAGGCTGTCCTGGAGACGGCAGACAGGATCACTTAACGGCTGTTCTTCCAGAACTAGCACAAAGGCCACATTGTCCCTATCTATGTGCTATCAACTGAGCTCTTCTCCTCTGAAGTTCCCTGAACAAGGAGTCACCATGCGACGCTAGAAAACCTTTTCATCAAGATTTGTTTCCAAAAGTAAAATAACAAATAAAAAGCAAAAATCAAAGAATTAAAAAAACAACAACAGAGGTATGTCTCCAGGTGGTACTGGACTCCCTCACCTGGACTCCGGTCAGCCAAGCCAACCACAGTCTGCCAGGACCTTTAACCTGGCCTTCCGCAGGGCCAGGAGGGTTCTAATTGCGACAAGCCTGACAAATGTGTCCCTTCCTGATGACTGACACAACAAAGGGGCAAGGGGTAATGGAGGGAAAAGCAGCATTTGGGAACAAAAAAGTAGCAAAGAACCACGCGAGGCTCTGGTGGCCAACCGACCTCTGTCCCAAATCTGGTTCTGGCATGTCTTACCTGCACGGCACCCCTGAAAAAGCTACTTAACTCGAGTCCTTACGCTCGGGTGCAAAAATGAGCGACTTGTACTCGTGTGACAATGGCTGTGGCCCGGCCTTAGTGGCCCGCGCACAGGTTTGCCCTGGTTTGCCGCTCAGTTGGGATGTTTATGGGTGAATAAACAGCAAGGAACTTTCTTTTTACAGTAAATATGTTCAAATAACTTCCAGTTGCTGCGGCCAGAGCTTGTTGCAAATCATTCAGAACCGAAACAAGCTTTTCATTACATTTTAAAAGCGAGATGAGGGCGGGGAGCACTCAAGACCTATAAAGGCAAGTACAGTGAAAAGGGTTCAGATCCTGATGCCAGGGTTCAGAAAATGACTCACCGACCAGAGTTCCTTCTTTGTGGCTAACCCGGCACCATGTGCCCTGTGGGGTGAGTCACCGAGAACAGTGGGCTACAGTCAGCTCTAGGTTATCGACGTTGGTGCAACACAGCCAGTCCCGGGCTGTGGTAAACCTAAGCAATTCGATCTGGAATGCATTTTATATGTGCGCACGTGTATTTTTTTTTCTTGGCAGGAGACTTACCTTCCTAATTATGTTCCCCTTAGGCTATTATTAAAATTAGTCCGCATTCCCCAGGCACACACCACTGACGGCAGGGGGAAGGCAGCCCAGAAGTGACGGGGTAAGGTCGGCCTGGGATGAAGTGTGTGAAAACACACAAACGTGTGTGGCAGTGCGTAGGTGTGCGTGTGCGCGCGCACAGGACTTCAGCTGTGCCGTGGGAAACACAGCCCACAGGAGTGGCGAGGCGGTTGCTGCAAAACTTCCCCAGACACCAGAGAACAAAACCGTAAAACCCTTGCGAAAAGCGTCCTGGGTATCACACACGCACTTGCTCACTCTTTAACCATCCAGTCACCTCTCACCGGGCAGGATGGAGGCACGGAAACCTTTTACCTTTCCAACAGTTCTGTGCTTTATGTTTTCAGGATTCCTCGCCTATTTTTAAGAACCATTGAAAGTACAGTAAAATGTGCATTTAATGCCACGTGTGGACACTCATGCTGAGACACGGGAGTCCTGGAGATTTTACGGACTAATGCTCCAGTACAGGGTCTCCAAACATTGATGGATACAAGTTCAACTTGACATGAAAACTGAACTTTCACCAGCATCTGCATATTCTAATGACTCCTTGGCCACTGGACAACTTATGGGGTGACTGAGACAACCCAGGAATGCATTTCCCTAATAACTCTCCTCTCCATCCTGTTTGATGGCGGCAGCTGCTTCTTCAAGGCCTCTGGGCTTGCACGCAAACTTTATGGAATTCTACGGGCGCCTGGGTGGCTCAGTTGGTGAAGTGTCTGACTCTTGGTTTCAGCTCAGGTCATGATCTTACAGTTCGTGGGTCCGAGCCCCACATCTGGCTCCACGCTGAGGGTGCAGAGCCTGCCTGAGAGTCTCTCCCTCTCCCTCTGCCCCACCCATGCTGTCTCAAAAATAAACTTAAAAAATAAAAATTAAAAATTAATAAAAAGTACAGTATCCTTAGAGTAGGAATCATTTCCAGGGTACATTTCCTTTGAACCATTCTTAAACATCAACAGCGATGTTCAGGTATTGGGAACGAGCTTAACGTGAACAGCCATCGCCCTAGTGATGCACTCAGGGACGACAGCGCTGTAATGCCTAACTGGTCCTCACTCAATTCGACATTCGTTTCTTGGGGGAAACAAAAAAATCACATAAATGCAACTGGGCCAAAACACAGTCAACATCCCAAAAGGGGTACCACTGAGAAGCGATGCCTTTAGAATAGGAATCTGTATCTTTAGGGATCTCTCCTCTCAAAGGTAATTAACTAAAAATATAGGACATTATATTGTACTTTCCATGTAAAAAAAAAAAAAAGGAGGGGAAAACCTCTATTGCATATTTGCTTGCATAGGACAAAACTTTGGAAGAAGATATATTTCTAAACCACCTGAGAAGTTTAGAGTGTGGGGTAACTGGACAGACTGCATTCAGGAACACAAGGGAAACTTCCCCTGTATACCTTTATGTAGGTTTTGGTTTTTAAACACTGTCAAGGTATTACCTAATGAAAAGCTAAATTAGATTAAGTGAATATTCAATGGATTTGCCTTATGGATGGCCTGGAATTCCGAGATTTCCGCATGTTATCTCCCTGATATTTTTCACCTCTGTAAGGACTTCCAGAAGAAACCTGGAGGGGGACGCCTGGGTGGCTCAGTCGGTTGAGCGTCCGACTGAGGCTCAGGTCATGATCTCACAGTTTGTGAGTTTGAGCCCCGCGTCGGGCTCTGTGCTGGCAGCTAGCTCAGAGCCTGGAGCCTGCTTTGGGTTCTGTGTCTCCCTCTCTCTCTGACCCTTTCCTGCTCACACTGTCTCTCTCTCTCTCAGAAATAAATAAAACATTAAAAAAACTAAAAAAAAAAAAAAAAAAAGTCACTGGAGGAGGTTAAAAGTAGAAACTGAACTTGTACAATAAAGTGTATCCCAGAATGCAGAGCTACCTTCCCCCACGAAGTGCGGAGTTGGAAAAAATGTTCCCAGTGCCTTTTCCCCCAATTTCCAAAAAGATAGCAAATTGTATTTGGTAGGCTGGCATTTGCTCGAGGGTGAGAAAGCACAGGCGTAGGCATCCTGTAGCAGATCCAGTTAGGAACTTACTAGCCCCATTAGCTCTGCAAGTGCCGGATTGTGTGTGGCATCACCTACATCTATTTTTACGCTGGTTCTAGAATCACAAATGACAAATTCCACTTCATGTAAACTGTTAGGTTTCTAACACCGAGGGAGGAAAGTTCTAACATGCATGTCAATTCTTTGTCTTTTATCAAATAATAGGTGCTGATTACAGACTCTTTGTTGAAATAAAATGTAAATCTAAGAGTCGTTAAAATGCTTTTTTCTTAAGGTACAGGGTGGTGAAGTGTTGGGAAAGAAAAATAATTCCCAAATGACTCTGTAAAACACAAAGTCACATGCTATTAACTGAGACTCTGGAAAAGTCAGGTCTACTAACAAAGCTTTTATTCTCCCTCATACTCTAAACTCTTAAGATTTTAAAATATTCAACTTGCCTTTATTCTTTTTTTGGGGGGTGGGGAGAAGTAGGGTGCAACAGTGAGCTTGCCAGCTGGTCAGAAGCCAAGAGTTATCCAGTCAGATCTGAATGGAAAAATCTATGATTTGTTTATTCCATAGTTCAAGTTCAAAAGCAAGAGACAATTTAAATAATAAAAGGGTAACAGGGAAAAATGCAAAGAAAAAAAAAACAAATCAGTAAGAGTCCAAAAGAACCTTCAAGAATATTTAATTCGGAAAATGTTATTGGTGTAGAGAACTTGACTGAAAGAAAACAGCTGGGCAGAGTTCAAGATTTTAAATTAAAAACAATCTAACAAGGTCTACGGGGATAACTCTTTGAGCCACATTTTGGAGACCAGATTCATTTCTACCAAGTAAAAGTAATAGCAGTCTAAGCTAAAAAGGAAATTCCTCACAACTGAGGTAGTTACTAAGTATCAGCACATTTTCCAAGTTCTCACAAGGCGGCTGATCTATTTACAATCCATTTTCCTCATACATAAATGGAGCACCTTTTCAATTTTGTCTTCTGTGATTTGTTTTAGAAAAAAAACAACACTTATACACACCAGCCAGAATATGCCTATTTTATTAACATCATGCTTTAATAAATAACTGGCTACTTCTAATAAAATTAAGCCTCTGTTTACAACAGCCCCCAATATTCCATTTGACCATTCTGCAGAATTTGGTGTAAAAAGTTGAATGAAATGTAGACCCTGAGCTATCACGTAATTATGTTTCAATACAAAAATAGAGAATTCCTCTTACAGCTGAAGATTGAACAAGAACACAAACCTCCTCTCTGTGGGTTTTAGCTTCTGTGGAATTGGTTGGCATCTTAATGGCTGTCTAGAGCAGGAAGAGACTTGCAGAATTTTCTGACGACTTTCGGGAACTCCTTCTGACAGTGACTTGTTACATTCTCATAGTTTTGTGAGCTGTCATTTGGTAAGGACGCAAGCAACAGATTCCTAAGGGGCCACGGCAGTTGGTAGTCTTTGGCCTGGGACAGCAGATGTGGCCTTTGCCAGTCCACCCCCGTGGTCACGGGTCACCCCTAAGATACCGTCTTCTTAGATCTACTGCCTCCCTCCTGCCCCCCCCGCAAAACAACATCACATGAAAAGATTCCGGACACCAAGATCCCCACCCTGCTGGCGGACTTCTTGGTGACAGGGTAGCAAAGATCTGCGAACCGCTGCCAATCCTCTGTCCTTCTCATCAGAGAGACCTGGGCAAGAAGACTCAAGCAGGACACATTTTACACAACTCGGAATCCAAAACCAAATGCAAATGCACAGACACAAACTTTCTGAGTGTGGCCAGCTATCCCACGAGCCCAGGCCACACCCGGGTCCTGGCTAGCCCCCAGACAGCTCCCTCCGCTATTTGGATGGGTATGAAATCCGGTACACCGTAACAAGGGGGCCCAAATCAGCTTGTCAGTCACTTATTTCTACCATCGGGACATCAGTTCAAAGCAGGTCAGCGTGGACATGAAGACCAGCACACAGCGGCTTGCTAATCTCGCCAGGATACAACACAAAAAGACAAAAACCCACCCCCGAACTACGTGTGAAAGTGTGGTGACTGGGACATCTGGAATGCCTTCTATATCTCTAGGGAGAGTGTATTCAAAAGAATCTTCTTCTAACCGGGCTACACTTTAAGTATAAACGAGTTCAAGAAAAGGACCTATCTGTGGTCTTCGTTTCCGTAATTCAATGCAACCAAGACGGGCATAGTCTGCAGTCTCTTCCGGTCCCTGGCCATCAGTGAAGCATAGCCGCCTTCTTATAGTGACGCTTGACCACACCAGACAAGTGCCTCCGGAGCGCCCTGCACGGCCTTCACATTCCGTCCTAACTCCAGAAAAAACAAAATCACATCCACTCGTCTCCAGGTAAGGCAACTAAAACAACAGGGATAAATGGAAATTTTACTGCTTGTTGGGCTTTTTCTTTTAATAAGATAACATGATAAATAAAACCTGCTTCTGTACAGCTATTTAATATTTCAGAAATACGTACATGTTACATGCCAAGAAAGGACCCTGGTTTTCTTGTAAGAAACAAGGTGAGATCATAATCGAAGGGGAAAAAAAACCCACAAACAAAAAGGGAAAAAAACAACAACAACAACAAACAAACGAGAGAGTGATAAAATCACAAATGCACAACTAACTACAGTTCTGTACCTACACCGTTAGCCACGTTTAACATGACTCCAGAGGAGCAGGAACCGACCTTACACACAAGTCCCTTGTCCCCGCAAAACTGAAGGAAAACACAAAGTCAGCCTTTTTTAAACCAGTGGCCACATAGTAAAAACTGTACATCGTTGTCCATTCATTTAAAAAGCAAAGTCACTAGGATGGTATAAAAGTGATAACCGGTGCCTTTGTAACTTTCTGACGGAAACGTTTTCTCTACAATTAAGAATTATCTCCACTCTCTCTGCATAACCAGGAACAAGATGCAGGAGACAGTGAGGAGGTAGGGCTGCGCCCCAGCGCGGGCACCAGCGCCGCCGGCTTTATCCCCGGCGCTCTTCCCAGCGTGGTCGGTGGCGTTGTACTCCAGCTCCGAAGGGCACTGCTGATACTCACAGCCACTGCCGCTTCCCTCTCCGCTGCTCTCATCACCTAGCGGTTAAAAAAAAACGGAGCAGAGGTGTCATTCTATTCGTTCTCGTCACAAGGTGCCCAAGGACAAAGGTGTACATTTCAAATGGCGACAAATGCTTACTGATATCAAAGAAGTCCACGTCATTCCCGTTGTACGCGTTCTTCATTTTGCTGGTCATGACCCGAAGAGCCATGATCTGGCGAAGGATCAGCATGTCCGCTTTGCTGGTGTCGACCTGGACCTCTGGGTTATTGCCCTGGTTGGCTAACCCATTCCCCGTCACTGCGAACAGGTATCTGAAATGAGAAATGACGCCGTGAAGATGACCAGTGAAACAAAAAGTCACCGAAGATCATCAGAGGATCCTGCTTGGATTCTAGTGACTTCTGCCGGGTGTGATTCCCCGGAAGTTCTTCCACTTCGAAAGAGCCTGGATTTCTCCTTTTTCCAGGTAGGCATCTTGTTTCTCCAATTTGATGGGGACCTTCTGGAAAGCAACGTTGGTTGGTGGCTCAGAGTCAAGTGTCGGTACGGCAGCTACTTAGCAAAGTCACTACGTGTGTAGGGGAGCAACACAAGACGTCACCAGAGAAGAGAATGAGACCTGTTGAGAACTGGTGCTTCAGGAAGCGAAGCTGGTGGGCAAAGACCCCCAGGTACCGTGTACCATAAAGATGACATTACTGGAGTGGCCTGAGCTCTGGTTGTAGCCCTCGCGCGGGGTGGGGATGGCCATCACACGCTTTGGGCCCAGTACGCTTTGTAAGTGGCTGGGTGCCTTCCCAACAGCTACGGGGCAAAGCCCCCTCCTCAGAACGTCCAGAAGCCTCCCGCATCACTGCTACCTACTGTGAGCTGTTCCGCGATGCCCCCCTCAACTGGCAGCTGGCACAGCCCTCTCTGGGGCGCTCCCAGGGGGCTCACCTGCTCTTGCCTTTCCCGTTCCAGCAGCCGTCCTCGTTGCCATTCCCAGCGGCCATCCTCTCGTCATTGCAAACGGTGCTGGGCAGAGAGGACCAGAACTTTTTGGCTTCTTTCAGCTTCTCCTTGACATCGGTAACCTAACGAGGAGGCGGGGGGAGAGGGGGGAGGAAAGGCAAGCCCTCTGTAAATACACACGGCCACCTACAGGCATGTCTTCTGATCACTGCTAAAGTACCTACAGAGTGCTAGGCCATTCGTTTTCAACTTGAGTCACAAGACAGGAACGTAGATCACATGTATACAGAAAAGAACAAAATCACTCAAATGAACTAAGAGTCGAAACGCAAGCTCGGAAAGCGTTGCCCAGATCCGCTGCCCACTCTACCTCCGCTGCCCACAACTACCATCTGCCGCTTGCCAGCCTCCATGCCCTGTAGATATGATGAGAAGACACCTTCTCTTCCCACAAGGCTTTTATACTCGCCTTGAGCATCTAGGGCAACTCCTCTGTGAAACTGAGCGCCTGTCCTCACGCTCGCCCTCCTAGCGTATGCGCAGCCTGGTGCCACGCGTAGTAAAGCAGGGTGCTAGGAGTTTCCGACCATCGCAGCACTTACTATACATCCCCTTTGTCACTTAAGCCTGGGATGTCGGCTTCTCCCTCTTTGTTGGGGCTGACAACGAGGACGAGGCTCACTGCCTCCCTATAATTGGCACCGTGATGGGCACACAGTACACGCATCGCATTTCCTAACTGCGTACGAGCTATATGAAAGTGAGAGGCAGAAAATGAGAGGCAGATTGATTGACATCCAGATGCAATTTGCATGAGAAGTTTCACCTGAAAGACCCGTACTTGAAAGCCTTCCAACTAAAAATGCACTTGGAGCAAATGTTTTCAGTTCTCTGTCATTAAACACGGCCATTCCTGCCAAAGTGCTCACCAGTCGGTCCAAACTAGTGCCGGCTGCTGTGGTGGGGCGTTCCTCAGGGTGATACGGTCGGAAGCGAGCGCTGAAGGCACCTTCAGAGATGGAACGGGAAATCCGGCCGGCCGGGAGGGGCTTGGGAGGTCCACATCCCTGGAAAACCTGCAAGCACGGGTCACATTAGGGATGTCGTGTCCCAAGCTGGAGGGGGGGAGGGGCTTTCCAAGTGTCTTGCTTTCATTACCTTCTGGGATACTTGCACGCTGTTCTCTTGCATATTCATAATAGCATCAGAAATCTTCACGTCGATGGGGTCCATGACGGATTCGATGTTGAAAGGACCCTCAAGCCTCTCTGCCACCATCAGCATCGCATCTAACATGACGTTTGGGGAAGAACAATACAGCATAAACGGTAACTCAGTAGTCTGGCCTTGGGTAATCAGTGCGGTTATTTTACTGTCTTCTGTTTCGGGGAGGAGGGGAGGCTGCATCATAATTAATTCATGTTTTCATATCTTTTTACAAAACATTTATTTTTTTGAGAGAGACCACGAGCAGGGGAGGGGCAGAGAGAGGAGGGTAAAGAGGATCTGAAGTGGGCTCCATGTTGACAGGCTGACAGCAGCGAGCCCAACGTGGGGCTCGAGCCCACAAATTGCAAGATCACGACCTGAGCCATAGTCGATCGCTCAACAGACTGAGCCACCCAGGCGCCCTTTAGATCTTTTTCTAGGACACCAAACTGCATTTAGTCACTATGCATTGCTAGCTCTCTGAAGTGTGAAGTGGCCAGGTGAATGCTCTATTCCACAGCAAGGAAACCCAATCGAGAATGTTCTATTATACTGATTATTCATTCCTTTGTGTGTCAGTGGCTGTCACCGTTAAGGCTCTGGGCTAGCTTCTGCTGACAGACCTAAGGCTGGAAGCAGAATGACATGCCACTTCTCCCGGTGACTTCTTAGGATGTTTTCATTTCAGGTTCCGTATACAAGACTCAAAAACGCAAATCTGTTAAAATCCTGGCATATCACTTCCCTGCTTTCATTTTTTAAATGAAATCCTTTCAGATCCCTGAGCGCACAGCTGCAAAGTACAAATGACAGTGTTCCTAGGAATTCTAATGACTTTTCAAATAATGACATTTTGAAAAATGCAATTTTGTATGAAGATAAACTTCCCATTTCAAACACAAGGGCCTCGAGTTAAGGCAAAGCAGGTACCCCTTTTGGTTCAGGTGCAAAGACAACACAAGACACGGTACGCAGGAAGCCATGTGCTCACACAGTGAGTCTCCACGGATCACTCTGCAAGTCGCTTGGACATTCTGGAGGAGTCTAGAACGTTTTGGTACACACTGTATCTCTTAAACAAAATGCGCCATACTTGTCTGTCTGTCGTATGCATTTGTTGCTATTTTCCAGTGTCCTCTAATTTTCGCCAATAAATACCAGGCAAAATCGGATGTCTGGATGAGGACAAGGAACTCATGAGAAGCACTAAACTTTTCAACTTCTCTCCCCTTCGCACTCTAGTGCTTAGAGCGCGTGGGGAGAAGAGGAGTTAGGTAGGCCCATGTTATCCACAGCCTTCAGATAGGCCAAGGACAGCTCCTAGAAAGGAGGGCTAGTTTCCAGAAGGTTATGTACCCTCTTCAAAGAAGACTGTAGGCCACCACACGGGTCTTCTACCTAAGCTTTCCAGTGCAAAGGAGTCTTAGCATCGGCGTATCAATACAACCAAATTTGGTCATCAATCTTTCACCTTCACCGTAAAACAAATACAATACAACAATGTGAGATACAGGATCATTTCTCTAAACTGCAATTCCGATGTCACAAGCCACAAATAGATTCCCGTGAAATGCACTTTTTTTTTTAAAAGTAATAACAAATGACGTTCTGGATTGCATTGTGCCAATAAAGTGACACTCCAACCTCCAAGTAAAGGCTGCCAGCATGAATATACCACTGTCCTGGGGGGGGGAATGCTTTTGATGTGCTAGCAAAAGGAGACTTTTGTAAATAAGTGGAGCACAACTTAAATGTGTTCATCATTGTCAAAGCAGCAGGGCTGCCACGCACAGAAAGCACATTCTTCATCCAAGAAGTTGCTTGCTCCAAATAAAAATATTATGAATAGACAGATAATAAACATCCAAAATGCAGAGGTTTCAACAAGAAAAAAGAGCGCGTTTTTGAAACTACTTATTCCCCTAGTGGCGAAGAAAGGCCAGATCACTAATGTGTTTGGGAAAGACTGAAAGGAAACATAAACCCAATTCTTCTAGCTGTTTGGCGTCTTTGTAAACTCTGGGAATGGAGGGAAGCCGGCCCTTTGTTGGGGCCGGTGCCATGGGCTGTGCGGTGCACAGCTGAAGAATGCGCAGAGCTGCCTCCCACCCCTGGGGGGAGTCACGGTCAGCGATCAGTGAGGCTCTTCCGTGCGAGCAGCCGGCCCTCATGAGAAGCCCCAAGAGAACCCAAGACGGTTGGTTTGGGGTTTTTCCTTCTGGTTGGTCCAGGCTGCCAGTCTCTTATTTGCAGGATATCTGACGGTTCCCGCCTTCTGCCAGCAAAACCCTAATGCCCCAATACGAAATCCGTGCTGGCAGCAACGTGTGACATTAATAACAATGTGTGACGTTGGCTAGCAGTCAGATGAACATTAACGCGGCCACAGCAGGTGATGGAAAACAAGGTGCAACCAAGCATCATTATGGTTCTCCAGAAACTGACTTTGTTGGGGGCGGGGGGGAGGGCGCGGCGGAGTATTTGGCTCCACGCTTGAACCAACTTCTTACAAAACCAAGTCCAGGGGGTTTCAAACTGTTTGGGGCCATCTGGATAAAGGCTGACAACACTATAGATGCAACTTAAGAGAAGGAAAAGTAGGACATGGCGGCAAGAAAGCAGATGTGGAAAACCTATTCTTAGTGTCTCCAAGGATCTGCTACAACTGCCGATTTCAGTGCTCGGGTTATTGGCACTGGCTCGGCCCCACCCTGTCAACAAAGTGTCCCCTTCGCACTAGGCAAAGTGAGTCCTTTCACACAGTGCCGCCAATAATCAGAAACCCACACCTTCGGCCTCATGACTGACTCGAAGAACAAAAGGCAGTTTCCCGACTTAACCCCCAAGATCTAATTTAAAGAAGGCAGGGGATGGGGGGAGCCCTTAAACATTCATTAACTGCAGCCATTTAAAGGGGAAAGAAAAATTCTTTGCAAAGAAAGAAGAAAAAAAAGAACTTATAGCCGAGGCACATAAATTGGGATTGAATTCCACAACCACAGAGCAAATTAAACCCTGGTGAAAATTCATTAAAAAAAAAAAAAGCACTGGAGATGAACAATGTCTATTCCTCCTGGCCTTTTAGATCAGCTTATTAGACATAAAGAATAAAGTACCCATTAAAAATTAAGTTTAGATACAATTATGTACCTCACCCCTCCAAAAAGGATCATTCCAAATAATTGAGGAAAATCGATTCAGAAATCCTATCGATTTCCACTTGGGTTTAATTTTGTTTCTTGAAAGAGAACAGATGTAAATTGTAAGACTCTCCATGACCACAGCAACTCAGCTGTCCTTGACTTTGAGTACCTGGTTGAAAACAGTAATTAAGCCATGCCAGAGGATGGTTCTGATTTGACGTGGACCTGCAAACTCACGAAATGTTTTTTAAAAGAAGGGAGGGTGTGTTACTTTCTGCCAGATGTGTTAGAACCAAGGAATAGTGCGAGGGACATGCGACCCTCTGCACCTGACTCCTAAGAGATCCATACACAAGCCGGGAAAACGAGGGGACTGTCACTGGGTGGTGTTTGTACCGTATGGCGAATTCTACTCCTTTGCCCCGAGAACTACTATGTTAGACGTTATAAAGTAAAAAGGCTAACCAACATTTACAAAGATGAAGTTAGCAAAAGTGAACTGCAAACATGGCATTTGGGTGTGGGAGTGAGGGTGGGATTAAAAAAAAGAGAGAGCGAGCAAAAACATCCCCTTTAGATCTGGAAATGCCACAAGCTTTCATTTCCATGGGAAAATGTTTTAAAGCAACGATCTCTCCCATGGCTCCGTTCTGGGCACGCTGGTGCCATTTATAGGCTTGTGCCTTCGCTGGCCTCACGCATCCCCTTTCATGGGATTTGGCTTCTCTGCGTGTAGACTTTCTCAGGTCTGCTAGCTTTGAGCTATTTAGGCTACAATTGTGCTGAAATGCTTAATATTCACGTCTTTTTTTTTTTTTTTTAAACCCCCGTGTCGGTGTGTTCAAGAATCTGCTGGAGCCAATTTATTGATGCATTTTCAAACAGACTTAATATGGTAATTAGCTCGCATGCAGACTAGAAAGCATTTTCTCCAATTCCAACCTCCCCACAAAGTGCCAGCAAATTGCACACATGTTCCCATGATGTGAACAAATAAGTGAAAAATAGGTGCTTACAAAGGCACTTAAATTCTGCAATTACACAAATGTGACGGGGGGCTGGGGAAAGAAGCGAAGTTTGCTTTTGTGAGCTGTTAGTATGTGTATTCAGGGCCACCAGCACAGAGTAGCAGAACAGCCAACCCGGTCACTGATGGTTCAGGACTAAGCTAGGTGTTAAGAGCACATCAAGGGAGTCAATGACTGGTTATTTAAATTAGCCTTAACTTGTCCTTTCCCAGAGAGGTCAATTAACCTCAAAAACTGGGTCCTTCACTTACACTGCTGTCTGGATTCTGGGTTTCAGGTGTACGTGAGAGTGTTTACCTCTGAAATGACTGAAGCAACAGCCCCTCCGTTCTCACCAGAGCGGTCTCCTACTATTAAATCCTCTACAGAAATAGAACTCCTAAATTCTCACAACTGGATTTCACTTCAAACACCCAACGAACATCCGGCCAGTACGCAGATTTAGTCACAGTTTGACAGATGTAACAATTTAAAGGCTCAGTCAGTGGGGCGCCTGGGTGGCTCAGTGGATTGAGCAGCTGTCTCCTGATTTGAGCTCAGGTCATGAGCTCAAGGTTCGTGAGATCAAGCCTCGAGTCAGGCTCCATGCCCATAGCACGGAGCCTGCTTGGGATTCTCCCTCTCTCTCTTTCCCACTCAATTCTCTGCCTCTCTCTGTCTCTGTCTCAAAATAAATGAATAAACTTAAAACAAAAAAAGCTCACTCAGTGATGGCTGTACCTCAGCATCTACACGGACACAAGCCTGTGGTGTTTAACTAAGACTGACCCTTGGGGGGAAAATGTCAAAAAGTCATATTCTCATTATTAAAACTTGGTAGTCACTGTATCTAAAGTCTTCTACAAGTAAATGAACTTGTAGAACGGTATGAACTCTGAGTACAGTTAGCACCCTGGCAGACAATAAATACTGAACAGAACTTTCGAGGATGATCATTACAACATGCCCTGTGTCCGGCACTGAGCTACCTCCAACGACACCAACACGTCACTCACTTACTCACCTATGAAATTGTTCCACTCAAAATCAAGATCTCCTTGGTGGGCCAAACAGCCTCTCATAATGTTTGAGCAGTAGTTGTAACACGGCTTCACAGTCACGAGACCCTGGCAGTGAGAGCAGTAGATCATCTTCAACAGGGCGTGGGTACACTGCGTGGTGGGGTTCACCTGGTTTGGGAGGAGACACAGAGAATGGTGGAGCAATTCAAAGAGAACACAGAAATTCCAAGCGCATCAAGTGGACCCTGAAGGTCTCGCCACAAATTCAACTTCGGAATGAGTTGTGAGGGACCCTGTTGGGTGGGCCCGGCCAGCTTCTTCTGGAGGGAGATTAGATAAAAGGAAGGAGATACGTTGGGAAGAAGGGTAAAGGGAGGGACGACTCGGCTTTACCTGAACTCATCGAGATGCATGGATTTCCCATCCTGTAGACTCCCATTCCTCCTCCGTCCCACTCCCTCTCTCTCTTGCACACAGTCACTCGCTCTCATTTTACATGGCTCAATTGTTTCAATGTCTTCTCACAAATAAATCTCTGGGATCAGCCACAAGACACCGTCAAGGAGACCCTCTTCTGCCCACCATGCCCGGCATGCTGTGGCCTCTGCCTCGCCAGACTGGGACACAAGCTTATCTTCTTCTGAAACACACAGACTGACTACAAGACTGTCGTCTGAAACTTAATTCCCCCAATCAAGGTCTGTACCTAGTGTGTACTCCACATTCTGTGCCAGTAGCTGTGCAGAAGGCAAAAATCGGCGAATATTCAACAGACAAGAATCTGAGTAAATTTAAACTTGGGCTGAGGTGAAGGCCTTCCAAGGCCAGGGAGCAGTAGAGCACAGAGCGCTCAGGGAACACCTGACGGAAGAGAGGCGGCTTCGGTTACATCGTGAAGAAAGGGTTAGATTTAATTGGCCAAATGAAAGGAGACCATCCGAGCCAGGGAGAGCGGAATGAACACGGGCTGTAAAGAGAGTATACTGAGCATGTGGGGCTGAGGAACTGTGGGGAATAAGGCCACATGCCTAGGAAAGAGGGTGCGTGTGGCCAGGGCTTGAAGGCACATGAAAACCAGGCAGAAATGGAGATGCCATATGGCATGACACAAGAGGCTACTCAAGTTGATGACTAAAGGAAGTAGCCAGGAATGAAAGCTGTGCCCGAGTCAGATTAGGCTGGCTGTCCACATAGTGTCGTCTTTATATTTATTTTTTAAAATTTACTTTCTTTAAAAATTTTTTAGTGTTTATTTTTGAGGGGGAGGGGGCTGGAGGTGGGGCAGAGAGAGAGAGGGAGACACAGAGCTCAAAGAGCCAGACGCAGGGCTTGAACTCACGAACTGTGAGAACATGACCTGAGCCACGAAAGTCAGACACGTAACTGACAGCCACCCGGGTGCCCCTATGTTTTTAAAAACTGTTTCTTCATTTTTGAGAGAGAGAGAGCGAATGAGACAGCTTGCATGCAGGGGAGGGGCAGAGAGAGGGAGACAGAGGATCCATAGCAGGCTCTGCGCTGTCAACAGAGAGTCAGATGTGGGGCTCGAACCCACAAACCATGAGATCATGACCTGAGCCGAAGTCAGACGCTCAACCGACTGAGCCCCCCAGGTGCCCCTCCTCTTTCTACTTTTATACAGTGATGCTGTCTGAAGCCTCCAGAGCTGGTCCCACAGGCCATGCACTTTTGTCAATGCTTAGAATGCATCGTGGCTGGGTGTCACTCGCTGGCAGCTAACCAAAGGTTCTCATCTTTCCATTTGCTCTGCCCCAGCCTTGGCTTCTCAGGGTCACTATTAGAGGATTAGTGTGCCCCTCTCCATCAGCACCAAGTGGGTCTGCACACGCGAACTTCACACCAGTGCAGGGAGCAGATGCTGGGATGCAGGGCAGTCCGGCACTTCACCTGCTCTGCAGCGTGACTTTGGATGCCGCTTATCAACAGTACCCGTAGGAATACGAGCAGGGGGTTTGGAACTATCAGGAAACCTTAACACCTTTGGGCTCCTATCTGATGTGTGTACACATGTATACACACATGTCCTCTCTCTCTCTCTCTCTCTCTCCCTCCCTCCCTCCCTCCCTCCCACCTTCACCAGACCTCTAGCCTAAAAGGGGCAGGGTGGGAACATCCAAAAAAACAAGGAGGTGAAAGTCAACTTTCCCTGTAAAGAATCAGGACTTTTCCCAAGTCTTTTTTTTTTAATTTTTTAATTTTTTAAATTTATTTCTAGGAGAGAGAGAGAGAGAGCGTGAGCAGGGGAGGGTCAGAGAGAGAGAGAGGGAGAGACTGAACAGGCTCCAGGCTCCGAGCTGGCAGTCAGCACAGAGCCCAATGCGGGGCTCGAACCCACGAACCGCGAGATCATGACCCAAGCGAAAGTCGGACGCTTAACCGACTAAGCCACCCAGGCGCCCCTCCCAAGTCTTAACCAGGCCCACATTAGCCCTTTTAACTATGTTTTAACGTCCAGCGAAATCTTGGCTACCCAAGAGCCTGAAGGAATGGCCAGTCTGGATAACTAAAAGTTCATTCCTTTGAAAGTCACAGATGGTTAAGACTTAAATGCCTGTCCTCTCCACCCCCTCATTTTACAGATGATCACACAGGCCTGGAGAGAGGAGGTCACTGAACAATCCTAGCATCACAGAAGTCAGAGCTGGAAGTGGCCTTAGAGATCACATAGTTGGGGGCTCACATTTAAGAGATAAGAAAACCAAAGCTATGCACATCAATTGACTTGCTGACAGTCACCCTGATTCTAGAACTGCACTTGATCAAACACTTCCCAGCTCTACACACCAGATATGAAACTCTCAGCTGGGGCACTGTTTTCCTCATTATGGTTAGTGAGCTTCCACAGTGATGCTACCGCTCAATGGCTGTATTTGAGAGAGGTAAAGAATCAGAATGTAAATACCTATGAGAAATCACAGAAGAACCTAAGGCGCTTGTTGAATATTATGCTTAAAAGGAAACAACACCAGGGCGCCTGGGTGGCTCCATCATGACTTTGCAGTTCGTGAGATTGAGCCCTGAGTTAGGCTGTGCACTGAGCAAGGAGCCTGCTTAAGATTCTCTCTCTCCTTCTGCCCCTCTCCCCTGCTCGTGCTAGCACGCGCGCTCTCTCTCTCAAAAAAAAAAAAAAAAAAAAAAAGGAAACAATCAATGTCTCTGTACAAAAACATGTAGAAAGCTAAAATGTCAACAAATAGTTACTGAGCACTTATCTCAGCGTCAGGGATTATTCTGGAATGTATTTGTAATAAGGTAGCAAGGCAAGTAGGAATCTCTGCTGGAATACGGAACTTGCTAGAAGGCGTAGAAACATTCCAAAATGGTATGGGCCTTTAGGAAATAAGCAAAAATGAAAAGCTCAACAGCTATACTCAGGAAACATTTTTCCAGAGAGACCTTTTTCCGATTTTTTTTTTTTTAAACTCCAGGACATGGTCCACTGTATTCTTAGTTGCACTGCGAGCCAGGTGCGGGATGTGGTGGACCTTGTTGTAGTCCAGCTCCCTAACATAGGGACGTGTTGGCTCGAGTTTGAAAAACAGAGACTGAAGGAAATGACACAGTAGAGTTTTATTAAAGGAAGATTATGAAGCTGGGTTTGGCCGACTTTTTCCATTTCAGTCTCTGGCTGAGCACCGGCTCACACTCTGCACAGGGCTGGCTGGCTCACCACTGAAAATGACCGCAAGGAACTGAGCTCTAACATGCTCTGGAAACACTAAATACCAGAACTGAGAAGAGAGGGGGCAACGTTCTAAGAAAACTGAGGCGGGGAAGCACACACACAACAGCCACGTTGGAGAAAATCGAACGGAGTCTTTTGTCTCACGGCCACTAGCCAGACCCTGATACACATGTACTTCACATGAAGGGAACTCAGAACCTAGGAAACCAAACCCTTGTGTGGAAATGAGGCCCCGGTGTAGAGGAGGGTTTTAACACAGTCAGGAAATGGAAAAGAGATCGGGGTCCCTTGCAATGCTCACCCCCCCCCCCGAGGTAATAGCAATAATGTGACCACTCCCCAGGCCTTGGGTCCCCACTCTCATGGAGCCGACCAAGCTCAGGAAGGTGAACCCAGAGTGCCACGGACCAGCTCTCCCTTTGCACTCTGGAGTACCCGGTGGAGAAGCAAACTGGATACCTACCTTTTAGAATCCTCAAGGGCTTCATTCTGGGGCTTTATATATTTTCAATAGAAATTCAAGTTCATTCACATTCTACTCTTTTGTAACCCTCAAAATCAATGACATCTTGAGAACCCAAATAACTCACTGAAGTACATTTATGTTGAGACCCGAGTCCAAGTGTTAGATCAAGGCACACGCAGAGTGATAAAAGGGGTAAACTATATACTCCAAGGGCTTCCTTTGATCCTCACTTATATGTTGATGGCCTCTGGCATGGCACGCCCCTTAAAATGTTCAACACCAAGGGGCACCTGGGTGACTTCAGCTCAGGTCATGATTTCACGTTTGTGGGTTTAAGCCCCGTGTCGGGCTCTGTGCTGACAGCTCAGAGCCTGGAGCCTGCTTTGGATTCTGTGTCTCCTTCTCTCTCTCTCTGGCCCTCCCCTGCTCACACTGTTTCTCAAAAATGAATAAATGTTAAAAAAATTTTTTTGAAATGTTCGATACCATTGTTTCCTTTGGGTCATAGCTCTTGACTAATGTTTGAGGCTTTCCTTTGGTTTAGAAGGGTCTGTTGAACTCTGATGCCAGTGATTTCCAGAATCCTTGGGGCTGGGGTAGGAGTGGAAGTAGGGGTTAGGATTGCTTTGATAAAAGGCATGTTTTCTCAGACCTCTCTTAGAGGAGTTATTTCTCAAATTGATATTTAGAAACAGAGAGGGGAAAATTATACATTCACCCCTTCCCTGTTCTGAGTACTTTACATGTCGATTAACTCATTTAAGCCTCAAAATAATTGCATGAGAGGAGTATTATCATTTCATTTCACAGAGGAGAAAGCAGAGGTCCAAAGAAATGAAGGGATTCACACAAGATCTTCCAGTAAATGGCCAAGATTTGCATACATTTTGGTCCTAGCGTAGGTACTCTCACCTTTCTTGATGTATATGGGAATGGCTTCTTTTGAGTAACAGAACAGTGAAGGAAGGCAGGGAAGCACATGGAGCTGGTCCTTCTGCACAGCTCCCCAGACCTAGCACAGGGGATCCACACACAGCTATGAGGATGGATGTTTATCTGGTGACAATCTGCAGTTTTCAAATTTAGTGACCAAATGAAAGCATTTTTACGTTGGAGGGCAAGTTAGGATTTATCCACATGGAACAGTACTTGAGTAGATCCTTGGAGGAGAGGACGTACTGTTGAATAAACAACAAGGACTTATTCAGCCAATGCTATACCCTCACAATGGTCTGAGATGCCACAGGAGTGAGGGAAAAACTCATATTTTAACAAAGTACTAACATTTTGAAAGAATTGTAGCTATGTAGGGGCGCCTGGGTGGCTTAGTCGGTTAAGCGTCCGACTTTCGCTTAGGTCATGATCTCGCGGTTCGTGGTTCCAGCCCCGCATCGGGCTCTGTGCTGGCTGCCAGCTCAGAGCCTGGAGACTATTTCAGTCTGTGACTCCCTCT
>JAESUZ010002290.1:0-32049 GCA_017311185.1 Proteles cristata cristata | reverse complement strand
CAGTCTGTGACTCCTTCTCTCTGACCCTCCCCTGCTCACGCTGTCTATCTCTCTCCTAGAAATAAATAAAAATATTAAAAAATAATAATAAATAAATAAATAAATAAATAAAAATAAAAAATAAAAAGATAAGTGTCTACTATTTACTATAGCTAGTATATTTTATTGATTAGGTCAATCTATGTGACAAGCAAATTTTAATGCCGGTCCTCTACTTCATATATTTCTGACAATGCAGCTTGTCAAGGGGCAAGAATTCCTGTCCCACTCAAGGGAGACTATCTGGACTAAGAATCAAATTGACATGAGACAGATTAACAGGAGAAAATAAAATTTAATAGCATATGTATGGAGAATCCTCATAAACACGGAAATTCCAAAGTCTGTAAGTCAAAATGAGGCTTATATGTCATCCTGAGCTAAGGAGAAGGGGTGGGGGTCTGGGACTTCAGAAGAAAGGAATGCACCTCACAGTGTGATAAGAAAAGCAGATGTTTGGTAATTAGATATTTGCCCTGCCATACAGATGGTGTCACTCAGGTAAAATTTATTTTGGCCAATAAAGCTTTTTCTGGGAAAGATCCCCAACTTAGATTCTTCTACGTAGTTAAAGAAGGGGGAAAAGTTTGTCTTGTACTGGTAGAGTCTTGACTTCCTTCAGCTCAGGATAATCTTCGGGCCAATGTGGCCTATCTTGGGGCCACCTATTCTGGGCTCCTACAAGCTCATCCATGATGTTATGACACACAAGAATGTATCACATGTGAGGACATCAAAAGTTTGTTCTTTTAGTCAGTGATAAACTTCTAGAGCTTCAATTTATTTATTTATTTCTAATGAATCAAAGACCCAAGGTTTCCTGTCATAACATAACTGTTATTCATCGTGTTTCAATATCCTTGAGAGAGGGGAATAGGAGTAGAGTTAAAGCTACTCTTGTGGACATTGCAATAACCCAGAATATGTGTTATCTCAAACCCAAAATGCCACTGTATTTATGAACATGAATATTTCTAGACGAAATATTATTGAATTAATCTAGTGCCCTAAAATGGTTTTAAAGTTTAATCTAAGTATGCCTAAGTCTTTGCAAGTGAATATCTTCCAATGATTTTATTATAACAGGATAAGATCTTAGGACATGTCTTTAGACCATGTAAAAGTTCCATAAATATTCAAACGTATAGAAATATATGTTCACTTATCAAAACTATAAATTTGTATAAATTATTTTCACATAAATAATTTCACTTATTAGATACCCAATAATCTGGTAAGAGAAGCAGAGAATTCAACTTCTTTTTTTTTTTTAATGTTATTTATTTATTTATTTATTTCTAGGAGAGAGAGAGAGAGACAGCATGAGCAGGGGGAGGGTCAGAGAGAGAGGAGTCACAGACTGAACAGGCTCCAGGCTCTGAGCTGGCAGTCAGCACAGAGCCCGACGCGGGGCTCGAACCCACAAACCGCGAGATCATGACCTAAGCGAAAGTCGGACACTTAACCGACTAAGCCACCCAGGCGCCCCGAAGAGAATTCAACTTCTATAGAGCATTTGAGAAGCTGGAAAATCTCTATTAGGGCCTACTTTCACTATTTTAAATCATTATCTTTGATTAACATCTATCAATACATATTCTCTTTTCAGGAGAATATACCTATAGAAAAAAATCTGTAATCTATGTTTGGGTTTTTCTTAATGTTTTATTTATTTCTGAGAGAGACAGCGTGAGCAGGGAAGGGTCAGAAAGAGAGGGAAACACAGAATCTGAAACAGGCTCCAAGCTCTGAGCTAGCTGTCAGCACAGAGCCTGTTGCAGGGCTCGAACCCATGAACCGTGAGATCATGACCTGAGCCAAAGTGGGCTGCCTAACTGACTGAGCCACCCAGGCGCCCCTGTAATCTATTGTTATACACAGTTTAAAGTACTGTTTCTAGGAATGAATTGTGGCAAAATTGAAAAACAACCATTCCTTAAATATACTTAAGTTTGGGAAAAAATCAAATTTACAAACTCTTTGGTTTAATGAGTATATATATAAATATGATTACAAAAATATACAAGTGCAAAACATTCAAAAAAGTATACAGATTACAAAATAGTAAATTACAAAATGGTAAATAGCACCATTAACAACCAAAGAGTAGAACTTATATATGGCAAATTACTCTGGTAATGCAATTAGCCTTATAATGCCTAATAAAGCTGAGTCGAAAAATTATTTGTAAACCACGGGGACCATTAGCTGTTCTGCTGTTTACATCTTTAATGGTTAATTCCAAAGAATTCTGAGCAGAGGCAATAGTCATTAAATATATTATGTGAATCAACATCCGCAGCCTGCTGATAACCAAAAACTAAAACTCCCACAGTGATGGCGTGAACCCATATAAATGCAGCAAGTTCATTTTCATTAAACCATTCTTTAGAAATATGTAATGTACTTCTTTTAGAAGATAGCTATGAACTCACTAAAACATAGCCTAGGTGATTTTTATAGGTTATTTTCATTCTATCGCTTAGAAAATTTCTGGATATTTTGAATGGGCATAAAGAAAGAAGGGATAGCTATGTTTTGAAATACCTGGAATCAATCTTTTATAATTCAGGGATTTGTATAAACAGTAACAGGGACTAAGGTCATAGCTGGTCATACAAGTTATTAAAGGAGGCCATCGACACTGTGTAAAGATGGAATCACTTCCGATGGAATCCCTTGCTAAAATGTATTTCCTTAATCATCTGGTCAAATCACCATGAAATGTGTGTTCTCATTGGTTAGAGCAATGCTAAAAAAATTTTTTTTGGTTGACTGTAGATTACTAGCTTGAAGGTTAAATATTGATACCTAAGCAAGGGAATAACCAAGCCATGATAAAATGACCACAGAGGTTTGGGAAACAACATGGTCTGGCACCGCTTTCATACAGAATATGGTTGTCCTAGGTGGGGTCAGCTGGAGGCCCCTAAGAACAAAGGAATGGCTTTGAAGGCAAGGGAAAAAGTAAATTAGCCAGGAACTATGACGTGCCAAGTACAGCATAAGACAGCCTTAGATTATTTAATACTTCAAAGTTACACGATCTCTTTCAGAATATTCCCATTGTATTAGGTCCAATTATAGGAAAATAGACAAACTTTATTTGTGTTACATTGTTTTGAACATTTTATTTTTTTAAAAGCTATCCAGTTTCTTTTTTTAAAATTTTTTAATGTTTTATTTATTTCTGAGAGAGAGAGAGAGAGAGAGAAAGAGACAGAGAGACAGCGTGAGCAAGGGAGGGTCAGAGAGAAAGGGAGACACAGAATCTCAAACAGGCTCCAGGCTCTGAGCTAGCTGTCAGCACAGAGCCCGATGCGGGGCTCCAACCCATGAACCGTGAGATCATGGCCTGAGCTTAAGTTGGACGCTTAACCAACTGAGCCACCCAGCACCCCTTGAACATTTTAAATAAGATATCAATTAAAATCTCTATAAAACATCTCTGCTCAGTATCAATAACAGACTTGTAATAGTAAAATTACTGACAGGTTTCCGTAATTTATAAATATGTATCCCTAACTCTAGGCTGAGGGAGGACAGAGGAAGGACAGCAGAAACATAAGAAGCAGTTAATGCTCTGTCTGTCCTTATGCACAACCAGCAAAACAATAATTTGCCAAATACATGTTTTTAAACACGATCTTACAAATGTCAGTGTCTGCTCTAATAGTTAATAAAATGAAAGTTTATTTTGAAGTGTTGATGAATTGAGAGTAACATTTGGTCATATGTTTTCTCAAACAACAGAATAAAATGAAGTGACTCTAATGTAGAAGGTCTAGGAAATCATTTGAGGTTAAAAACTCTTGCAGATCTTGAAAAACATGGAACCATCGGTCCTTAGTTCCTTAAACATAATCTAAAATAGAGCACAGTGGGGATTCCAAGAGTTTGTGGAAGACTGAGATAAAAAGACCATTTAAAATAGAATAACGACAAGTATCATTGCAAGCATTAAAGTAGAATTCTGAATTACCTTTTGCATTTTATTAGGGGAGAAATAAATTCAACTTCCTTCCACTGATACTTATTTCTGTAGACATCTAGTAGTGGGAAAGCAGAATGTCCAGCAGAGCACTAGATAAGGTCAGATTCCCATATCTACAAACAAACAACGTGCTGGCTCCAAGATGAAGTTTGAGATTGATTCTCAATATGATTTTAAGATCATGGAGCTAACATTTGCTGCAAAACTTAAATATTAGAAGGTAAATCCCTTAAAATATGATAAACCCTGAGGTTAACCACAACCACTGTAGTTCTACATCTCCTTACAGTAACAATTTGGTTTTGCATTCATTCTGGTTTATTTACTTACAGATCTTTCTACTACTGACATTTTCCCTTTTATAGGCCACTTGCCCGTAAGTATCTATTTTTTTAAAGTTTCTTTATTTATTCTGAGAAAGAGAGAGTGCATGTGCATGAGTGGGGGAGTGGCAGAGAGAGAATCCCAAGCAGGCTCTGGAGTGGACCTGATGTAGGTCTTGGTTGCCCATGAACTGTGAGATCATGACCCAAGCTGAAACCAAGAATTATATGCTTAACTGACTGAGCTACCGAGGCGCCCTGCACCTAAGTATTTTATCTGTTGCATCTGGGTGGAAGCTCCTTAAAGTCAAAAACCTACACAAAACACATAAAAGATACTTAAAACTTTTGACCACATACCTGGATCAAAGATTGATGGATGGACAGAAGGAATCTGATGTCATCATTCAAGATAAATTTGAACAATTAGGAAAGATGTCTTTGTAACTATCAGTAGGGACCCTAAAAGTATAATATTCAATCCCTAAATGTCACAAATTGAGTTGGTTAGAAGCAGATAGTCTGAAGTATAAGAGATTTATTAGGAATCAATTTCTTTGTAAGGAATGGAGAGCAAGCAGATTGGGGCAGAGTAAGAAAGAAAGAAAAGAGCTATACAGGCCCCATGAGGCAGTGGCCAGCATGACAAAGAGCTCTCAATTGCCCTTCAGAATTTTTGGCATCAGTCTAGAATGTCTGAGCCTCTGACTCTGACGTAATCAGTCAGAGGATGCAGGTTTCCCTAGTGGGGTGCCGCCTACAGTCAGGTTGCTGAGACAGACACTGTAGGAGTTGACAAATGGAAGCAGTCATTTGACTACACTTCACATGGTCAGGCAGTGTGTCCTAACCTGAAGAGGCACTAGGAGGTACAGCTCCATGTCTTCCATACCAAGTAACCCATTTCCATCTTGATTTTGCAAACCAGAACAATCTAGCAGGTGAGATGACCATCTACTACAGTGTTGGAGAGGAAGAATTTATTCTGCCCTTTGAGATCCTTCTAGCTGGACTAAGAATCAAACTGGCATGAGACAGATTAACAGGAGAAAATAAAATTTAATAGTGTTTAGATGGGGCATCTCCACAGACAGGGAAATTCCAAAGACAGTGAGGAAACATGATGCTTATATGAGCTAAGGAGAGGGGTAGGGGTAGGATTCTGGGACTTAGTCAAGTATTCTCACGTTTAGCTCTTATTCGTAAGTCAGTCCCACTGTCTATGTTACATATTACTTAAGTATTACAATAAGTATTATTTGGATACCTAATGATTGACATTATCCAGTGTGGTATTTAAAATTACGGTTTTATTGCATGGGAAAACAACAATGCAAAAAGATAATACTTTTATTTTGAAGGCAAGGCATGAATAAGTCCTCTAAGATTCATTAAAATGGCATTCATCTTTAAGTAAAATCCAAGCATTTAAACAATGGATTTTAAGTAGTCTACTGAAATTCTGAAACACTTTTATTAAAGTATTTTATGTAGTGGTTTTGTTGGGAAGCAAGAAGTCCTGTCCTGTGAAAGGTCCTTCTAGCTGGACTAAGATTCAAATTGAAATCAGAGAGATTAACAGGAAAAATCAAATTTAATAGCATATATATTTATATACAGGGAATCCCCACAGATAGTCGGGCAAAATGGGGTATATATGTCATCCAGAAATAAGGAGGAGGAGATAGGGTCTGGGACTTCAGAGGAAAGGAATGCACTTCCCGGGGCAATAAAAAAAGCAGATGTTTGGTAACTAGACGTTTGCCCTGCCATACAGATGGGTCATTCAGATAAAATTTATCTCTGCTAATAAAGTTGATTCTGAGAAAGACCCCCTGTTCATTTTTTTTCTTTTCAAATTTTCATTTAAATTCTAGTTGGTTAACATCCAGTGCAATATTGGTTTCAGAGTAGAATTCAGGGATTCATCATTTACATACAACACCCAGTGCTCATCATAGCAAGTGACCTCCTTAATATCCATCACCCATCTAGCACATCCCCCACACACCTCCCTCCATCAACCCTGTTTGTTCTCTATCTTTAAGAGACTCTTATGGTTTGTTTCCCTCTCTCTCTTTTTACCTCCACCCATATGTTCATCTGTTTTGTTTCCTAAATTCCACATATGACTGAAATCATACGATATGTGTCTTTCTCTGACTTATTTCTCTTAGCATAGTGCACTCTAGCTCCATATACATTGTTGCAAATGACAAGATTTCATTGCTTTTATGGCTGAGTAATATTCCATTGTATATGTATACCACATCTTCTTTCTCCCTTCATCAGTTGATGGACATTTGGGGTCTCTCCATATTTTGGGTACTGCTGATAATACTGCTTATACACATTGGTGCTGGAAGCCGCACCGGCCCCTATGGATGGCAGTCACAGCAAGGAAATGGCAGTGTTTGCACAGCTCCTGCCATGAGAAATGAAAACTGGTATCTCCTGCTACTACTGGCTCATGTCGGATATAAACCTGCTGGTATTGACCAGGCCTCACAATATTCCATATCAGACCAATATTCTGAACACAGATATCTCATAAGGAAAAGCATATTCCTGCCTTTGCAAGAGAGATTTTAGATGAAAGCTCTATGGATGATTGTCAAAAGGCTCTTCCTAAGGGCCTTGCAGATCCAAGACTTAGAGGGTTAAGAACACAAGAATTACAACTGAGCCTGGCCCCGAGACAAAGAGCCTAATTTAGAGTTAAGGTACAGATAAGGGCAGAACTTAAGTTAATACTTACACCTTCTCCTAACTGGTGATGTATGGCAGTCCCTTCCCCAAGGCCTACTTTCTGCAAACACCCTCCCTTACAGGTGGCTGGGATGAGGATAGATAAGAGTAGCTAAAGCATTACCCACAAACAAAAGGCTGACACATTTAGGGCCTCCATGGTGTTCACACATTCAGCATCAAATAGGTTTCCACAAACAACTTATTAACCAACTCAAAAACATACATTTGAGAGTCAGACAGAATGACTCTTAGCCCATCTATACACTTAACCTATGACCTAACCTTCGCGTTATTAACTTAGAACAAATATGTATCCTGTCTTTTACTAAGAATACCCTAATTCTCTAGTTATAAGATTTACTTCACCTCACTATAATTGCAATAGTTCTGCAAGAATATTTCTGTAAAACCTGCTTCTGTACACTTTCCAAAGCATCTTATCACAAAGAGCTATCCATTGTAAAAATTCCTTTTTCTGATGTCATGTTATCATTTAACCTATAAATAAAGACACCAAAACCGACAGGACAGAGATGCCTGCCTGGTGATCAGAAAGGATCACGGGGCTCTCTCACTCTCTTTTGCCGACACCGTCCATCCTTCAGGGACCCCTGGACCTGTCGGAGCCGGCGTGGCCTCCGGCACATTGGGATGCATGTACCCTTTGAATCTGTACCTTTGTATTCTTTGGGTAAATACTTAGTAGGGCTATTGCTGGATCGTAGGGTATTTCTATTTTTAACTTTTTGAGGGACCTCCATACTGTTCTCCAAAGTGGCTGTACCAACCAGTTTGCATTTCCACCAGCAGTGCAAGAGGGCTCCCCTTTCTCTGCATCTTCACCAACACCCGCTGTTTCATATGTTGTTAAGTTTAGCCATTCTGAGAAGTGTGAGGTGATATTTCACTGTGGTTTTGATTTTTATTGCACTGATGATGAGTGATGATGAACATTTTTTCATGTGTCTGTTAGCCATCTGGATGTCTTCTTTGGAAAAGTGTCTATTCATGTCTTCTGCCCATTTCTTAATTGGATTATTTAGTTTTTTGGGTGTTGAATTTGGTAAGTCCTTTAAAGATTTTGGATACTAACTCTTTATCTGATATGTCATTTGCAAATACCTCTGTCAGTCCGTAGACTGTCTTTTAGTTTTGCTGATTGTTTCCTTCATGGTGCAGAAGCTTTTTATCTTGTTGAGGTCCCAATAGTTCGTTTTTAGTCTTTTTTTTTTTTAAATAGTTTATTGTCAAATTAGTTTCCACAAGTTCGTTTTTAGTCTTATGACATAAGACCCTCCATTTAGATTCTTCTATGTAGTTAATGTAGGATCAAAAGTTTGTCTTGTGCTGGGTCTTGAGTTCCTGCAGCTCAGAATAATCTTCAGGCCAAAGTGGCACATCTTGGGGCAGCCTGCCTTCATGCCCTAGTTCCTATTTGCTTGGAATATTGAAAATGTTCATGTTATAGGTTAAGGTGAAACAAAATTAAATACAGTTTTTAAGTAAAATTAAAGACATTAAGGTAGTTCAATATTTTTAATAAAACTCATTGAAATAAGAATGGAAAAATATATTTGGTTCTATATTGAATAGAAATTTATAAATAGAACAAAATATTTCATTTAGTTATATTCTATCTTTATTTTTAATTTGAGGGAAATAAATGAATTTTTATTTCTTGTTACACCCTTAATAAGCATAAAACTGTAAGGATGGGAGGAAAAATAATATCCCCTCTTCCCTTTTATGATCTTGGCTGATACCCCTTTTAATCAGCCTGATACTCCTGTTAATAAAGGACAGCTTAACAGGAGAAAAACAAGCAGAAGTTTAACAACATGTATACCTCCTGTATGCATGGGAAAGATCAAGGAAATTTGAATAACTCTCCTCAAATCGCTCAAAGCACCACTTTAAATATCTCCAGCCAAGAACAAAAGAAGATGCTGAGTGAAGTGGGAGCTGGCATCCAGTTATGGAGGGTTACCAAGAAAAGCAGGCAAACCAGGGAAAGATTTGTTTTCAGATTCAAGTTGGTGTCTTCTCCAATGGTATAATTCTCTTGCAATTTAGAGTCTTCTCTTCCTAGTTCAGAAAGGAAAACACCCTTACAATCTGAGATTTCCTTTGTAAAGGTAAATAACCCTTACCAAACGGTAACTTTTCCTTGGTTTTCAGAACTTCTCCTATGTCTGCTGTTTCTCAAAACAATCCTTATGCCAAAGAACTATATTTGGGGGTGGCATATTCTACCACCTTAACAATGTAAAACACCAGTAATGAAAATCTGATAGACTCAAGGAGCATGTGTAAGAAGTGGCAATCCATGTATTTCTTCAAAAATAAGAGTAACAATGAAGAGTAACAAGTAAGTTATTATACCAATCCTTCAAGTAGACAAAATAATCTGAAAATAGCAGCTAATATGCTTATTCTGGTATGGGGTATAAACTGTTAAAGGAATTAGGCAAATGCTTTAAATTAAAGACCCATACCAGTATATATTTTCTCAAAAAGAGAAAAAAAATCCTCTTAGATATTTTCCACAACTCCTTCCTACAGCTCCTTCTCTCTGGTTTGCTTAAAGAAGCTAGTTGTCAATGTTCTCACTCTCTGAAGTACATTACAAGAAGTATTCTGTATCTTTATGTAGCAAGAGTTCTCAACTCGAGAGTTTTCTAAGCTCTATGCACCATAGTTGTTTGGCTTGCCAAACATTGGGGCTATTTATATGGAAATAAGAAGCTCTCAGAAAAGCTTTCCAAATGCTATTCAAGAGCAATAGTTCAGAGTCAGAAAGAGTGGAGATTTGAATAGAACTCAATGTACATCACAGTCCCAGCATTCTAATCCTTGTAGGAATCCAGCGAATGGACAAGAAAGGGAGAGGGAGAAGTAAAGCTCACTTCCCTTAAACTCCTGAAAGCCCCAACAGTATAAGCAGCCCTTCTTAGTGGCCAGTGTAAAGGTCAAGCCAACCTGGAGATAAATGATATCTGCCCTCACTTAGGGTAATATTAATGGCAAGGGAGGTTGAATCTACATGGCAAATGAAATGGAAGGGGATATCAAAGCCTCAATCATTGTAACCAAACCAAAAGAGTTTGTCTTCCTGATGTGCAGTAATCCAATAAAAAACAGACACTGGACTTTCTCAGTGAAGAAAGATACCAGATCTTTCTGATTTATAGGTGTGGTGCCAACCTGGAAGACAAGAAGCTAATGCTCACAAGTCTCAAACTCCCCAATTGCTTGCAAGTGAGGGATTTTAAGGGCAAAATTTGGAGCATGAATCTTCTGAAAAGTTGGGCACCATTAATTGGAGGCCCATGAGGTCATGTTAGCAGATGTTACTTAATAATTTCTGGTGCCACTTTCTCTGGTCTCGCAGAAGTACACTCTATCTCAAGAGACTTGGAATCTGAAAAATACCTTTATTCTTTTTTATTTTAGTTAATTTATTTATTTTTGAGAGAGAATCTGAGATCCCATCAGTGGGGGAGGTGCAGAGAGAGAGAGAGGAGAGAGAGAGAGAGAGAGAGAGAGAGAATATCAAGCAGGCTCTGTGCTGTCAGTGCAGAGTCTGACTTGGGGTTTGAACTCATGAACTGTGAGATCATGACCTAAGCTGAAATCAAAAGTTGAATGCTTAACTGACTGATCCACCCAGGTGCCCCTATCTTATTCTTTATGTTAGATATTTTATTCGGTACATTTGGTGATTATATATTTAGGTAGTGCTGATTAACTACTTAAATATTTAGGGTAGTGGGGGTTGCATTCTTACATGTTCCTTTGAATGATAAGCAAGCATTCCTGTCTCTTGAGTGTAGGCTTATGTGTTCCCTGGCTTGTCCAGTCATGCCTAGGGATGACATGAACTGACTAGATGGATAGTGGCTTCATTATGAGTGGGACAGGAGGTTCACATCACAGCTAGATTACAAGAAGGAAAAAATGGCAGAACAGAAGTGTAATTAGTCATCAGTACATCCTAGAAGAAAATGGCAGATGCTATCCAGAAAACTCAAAAAACAAGAGTAAGACCCCACCAAGTATAAATGGAAGGAATTTTAAGTCAAAGTAGAAAGCCACAGTCCTAGATTATATGAGAAAGGGAGAAAGTAAACAAACTCTTTTCTGTGTTATGATATTATTTTTACCACCGTTACTTCTTGTGACTTAGAGGTGAAAACGCAAACTTATAATATTAGTGGAATCATGATTTGAATATAAGTGGGATATCATATAAAAAGGCTGGGGATAGATAGGATTAAGGGAACTAGAATACCAGATTTTAATTTTAAAAAGCAGAATGGTACTGTTGAAGGGTGTTAAGTAGAGAACTAGTCTAGTCTAAGAGTTTTGATTCCGTTTCCCAAAACAAATAATTATAGCAATTTTGAGTCATCTGAAGGGTACAGAGGCACAAAAATATTTCCAGTTTCTATACTTTTATATTTTTCTATCCTTTTAAAAAGTAACTTTGAAGGAACTGATTGCTTGGAAGGAAATTTGTTGCTGCAGTTTTTAATGTGAAAGATGATGGATCCATTTTTCAAATTCCTAAAGTGAGTATATGATAAAAATAAAATTAATGTCCAGGTTGTTAAGCTATGGCAATACTACCAAGAATAGTGAGAAAGAGAGTCACACAGGTCACCCATCCTGACTCCAGGTTAGATTCTTGCCTTGCCTTCATTATGGTAAATAGTATGGGAGCCAAGGTCAGGCTACCCCAAGACAGACTACTTTGCCATGAAGATAATTTTGACTTAAAAGCAATTGAATCCCCAGCAGATTCAGGAAAAGCTTTTTACCTTTTCCCTTCAACGGCCTAAATTTACATTGGAAAGATAGCCTGTACCAAGAAGAGCTATTATCAGAGATTCCTCTTTATCTAAGAAACTTATCTGTATAACAGAGAAACTTTTGTTTTCCAAGCACCTCCTCTCACGTTCCTGCTAATAATCTTCCCCTTTGTATCCCCAGTCCCCTAACCCTTTTTTCTTAGCACAGAATATCATATAAGCCTCATGTTGCCTCACTATCTCTGGAATCTCCATGTCTGTGTGGATTCCCCATACATATGAAACTATATTTTCTCCTGTCAATCTGTCTCATGTCAACTTGATTATTAGCCCAGCTGGAAGGATCTTGAAGAGCAGAGGAGATTTCTTCCTCCTCAAAACCAACATAGTTTATTAATATATCTTCCACCAGTGCCCCTGCCATCCTGTTCTCCTCTGTCCTATTTCTCCAGCATTTTAATCCTGAAAACATACCATAAGTCTTTCAGTCTTTTCCTCAAGAATTTGAAATGACAACCTAGTGCCTACCAATCAAGTATGGCAATGAAATGGCTCAATAATTCCTAAGTAAATTTACTTTCCATTTCTCAGACTTTAATATTTATTACCACCAAGCTCATTGCCAAGTTGATGCTACCTATTCCACTTTTAGGACTGCTTAAGGGGCGCCTGGGTGGCTTAGTCGGTTAAGTGTCCGACTTTCGCTTAGGTCATGATCTCGCGGTTCGTGGGTTCGAGCCCCGCGTCGGGCTCTGTGCTGACTGCCAGCTCAGAGCCTGGAGCCTGTTTCAGTCTGTGACTCCCTCTCCTCCCCTGCTCACGCTCTCTCTCTCTCCTAGAAATAAATAAAACACATTAAAAAATTAAAAAAAAAAAAACAAAAACTTGCCTGACTTACTTTTGCTACTTTCCACATCCTGTCCAAACTCCAAACTTTTTGGTAGCTCATCCCTGATAAACTGAGCTCTTTCTTCCCTGTATTCCCTCTGTTGTTATGAGAAAATGCCACACACAATGGCAACTATGTATGCTGAATATTTCAAGTTATATAGTTATGCACCAGTTTACTTAAAAACATTTGAGGGAAAGGACAAGGACTGTATCTTATACATTTGTTGCAATGTCTGTGAAACCCAATACAGTGCAAGCTCCAGTAGGTTGAAGGGTGACAAGTTACCCCAAAATAGACCTCTTTGGCATAAGGATTATCACGATCTGATTATTTTTAAGAAACAACTGACACAAGAGTAGCTCTGAAAATTAGGGGCGCCTGGGTGGCTTAGTTGGTTAAGCGTCCGACTTTCGCTTAGGTCATGATCTCGCGGTTGTGGGTTCGAGCCCCGCGTCGGGCTCTGTGCTGACTGCCAGCTCAGAGCCTGGAGCCTCTTTCGGTCTGTGACTCCCTCTCTCTCTGACCCTCCCCTGCTCACGCTGTCTCTCTCTCTCCTAGAAATAAATAAAACATAAAAAATTAAAAAAAAAAAAAAAGAGTAGCTCTGAAAACTGAAAAGCACTTTTGAAGGATACATGGACATTTATATGAGAAATCTCCATTTGTAAGGGTGTCTCCTTCTGTGCAACAGGAAGAAAAAGACGACTAATCTTTAGAAACTCTTTATCAATGGAGAAAGCATGGACTTAAATCTGCAAATCAGCCACACTGTTTACTGTGCTTTCCTGGTAACTTCCTGTATAACCGGTCTTCCCCCCAGACCTGAACCCCATTTCCCCCCAGCATCTTACTTTGTCTTTAGCTGGAAATAGTTTTTAAGATGCTAACTTTGGTAATTTGAGAAGTTACTCTGTTTTTCTAGGTCTCTCCCTTGTATACAAGAGGTGTCCATGTTATTAAACTTCTGTTTTCTCCTGTTAATCTGTATTTTATTACAGGGGATTCTTATCTGAAAACCTAGAAGGATAGAGGGGAAATTATTTTTTCCTCCCCTACACGCAGGAAATAGTTACTGTTCTGGGCTGAAAGACCTGGCATTGAATCTTAGCTTCTTCCTTTTTAGTGATGTTATGTCTCCAAGTTACAGTTTCCTCATGACTAAAATGGGCAGAAGAATTATTCTCATCAGGATATAATGTGACACCGTAGGCCTGACTAATAGTGAATGGTCAATAAAATGTGCTATTAGCCTACAAAGACATACTCAAACACATTTTTAAAAAGCCTTTGGTTCAGCAGTAGGTAAGAAGAGACTTTTATCACATCCCATCAACAATATGCAATATACAAACTGAGTTGCTTAAAGATGCTATGGGGACAGAATTTGACAGGTATAAGAGGAATGGAGGTGGTTTTATGGATATAATCTGCTAACAGTCAACCTGCTCCTTTGAAAATTGTGATTCTGACACTCAACCCCAGCTTGCCCTCCAAAGTTAGATTCACTAGTAGTTGGGAAAAAGATTTAGAAGGAATTTGCCCTTGTTCGGGCCAAAGCTGTCAAGAACTGAAACTGAATACAGGAGGTAACATTAGGAATAGACACAGGAATGGAACCAAGAAAGTCAATGAGTATCAGAGGCCGAATCCGGCAGGTCCAGGGGTCCCTGAAGGATGGACGGTGTCGGCGAGGGAGGGAGTGAGAGAGCCCCGGAGATTCTTTCTGATCACCAGGCAGGCATCTCTTCTCTGACTGGGGCTCAACTTTATTTTATAAATATTTGGGGATGGCGCAGAAGTGGCATTTGCCTTAGACAATGATTTCTGACAACAAACTTCTTTGATATGTAAGAATTTCCCGGAAATCTAGAAGACTCCTGCATAACCTTTATCAATAGTGATTGAGATGCTTATCCTATGGGGAAGAAGGTATCTTTAGACAAAGTTTTTGGCATAAAAAGGGTGAAGTTACTTCTTTTAAGGTGGAAGTATCAAGAAAAACAGGTCTTCCAGGAAACACCTTTGCTCCCATAATGACAAAAGTAGTTCCTCAATAGGTTCCTTCACAGGGAGTAATCAGCATATACAAGGCCAGAAAATGCTCCAGGCAGAAACAAATGGGTGGGGGGTTGATATTTGCCCTTAACTCTAAATTAGGCTCTTTGTCTCAGGGCCAGACTCAAGCCCCTTTTATTATGTTAAGTATTGGATCTGTGAGGCCCATAGGAAGAGCCTCTTGACAATCATCTTTGGAAGGGCAGGGACATGCCTTTCCTTATGAGCAATCTGTGTGGGGAATATCGGTCTGATCTGGAATATTGTGAGGCCTGGTCAATACCAGCAGCCTCACTTCCAACAAGAGCCAGTAGTAGCAGAAGGAGATACCAGTTTTCGTTTCTCATGGCAGGAGCTGTGCAAACGCTACCATATCCTCGCTGTGACTGCCATCCAGAGAGGCCGGTGCGGCTCCCGGCAAATGAGAGAAGAAAGAACAGGGTTTTCTCTTCCAGAAATATTGGTTAGCATAGCTAACAGATTAATGCTAAGCTAGTGGAATTATTTCTTCTTTTGATTAGAAAATTTGAAAAGTTTCCCAGAATATTGTGATTTTCAAATCTTAGTTTGTATTCGGAAATAAAGAACAGAGTTTACAGCAGTCACATAATGGTAATAAAAGTCAGTATTGTTGAGCTATTGCTCTGTTACAGGTCTGTGCAATGTCTCTGAATCCATGTAACGGCTCTAAGATGCAGTCACAACTATTGCCCCCTACTACAAATGAAGAAACAAGGCTTGGCTTAGAGAGGTTTATGACTTTTCTTAAAGTCACACAGGTGGTAAATATCAGATCCAGGACTTGATTCTGGGTCAGTCCTACTCCAAAGCCCTTGTACTTATTATACTTCCCATGTTGTACCAGGTGATTGGCTTAAATTAAATGGTACTACCCCACCCCTAATGGTTTTCAGGCCAGATGCTTGGGTGCTGCATCTGTTTTGAAAACATAAGCAGCCCAGAAGTTGTATTAGTTGTATTATCAACTTATTTCCATGTTCTGTTTTGTTCTCTATTCAATTATGCTTTATGAACCTTTTTTCATTTTTTTAATCTTTTTTTTTTTTTTTTTTAAATTTCTGAGCGAGAGAGAGACAGCATGAGCAGGGGAGGGTAAGAGTGAGAGAGGGAGATACAGAATCTGAAGCAGTCTCCAGGCTCTGAGCTAGCCATCAGCACAGAGCCCAATGCGGGGCTCGAACCCATGAACCGTGAGATCATGACCTGAACGGAAGTCGGACGCTTAACCGACTGAGCCACCCAGGTGCCGCTAAATGTTTTCAATTTATTTTTGAACCTTTTAACCTCAGGCATGATCAGTCATTAACTTTTCCTTTTTCACTCCTACACCCTGTTTACACACAATCTATAGAAACCTAATGGAGACCAGATGGTAACACTTGTCTTGAATTTATCCGATATACCTGATTGTACCAGGTTCCCAACAATGTCTTATTGTCCACAAGAATGCATGCCTCCAGATTGTTTCAAACTCCCCACCTCGAGGTTTCAAGAAACCCTTCACTCTCCTCTCATGTATTCATCTCCTTCCCCAAATATATAGAGGTTGTCCCTTACCCAGGTCAACAGTGTAAGATAGCTTTGGGAATGATCCCCTGCTTTCTCATTGGGCTGCCCTTCTGATAATAACCTTTTTTGTTTCAAAACCAGTGTCTCAGATGTTAGCTTACTGTGCATTGGATGCACAGACAAGTCTGAGTTTGGTAACAGTTTCTTCATTCTTTCAATTTTATCTGTATGTGACATTATTTTATTTATTTTTCATTTTTTTAAATGTTTATTTATTTTTTTAAATTTTTTTTAATGTTTTTATTTATTTTTAGGAGAGAGAGAGAGACAGCATGAGCAGGGGAGGGTCAGAGAGAGAGAAGTCACAGACTGAAACAGGCTCCAGGCTCTGAGCTGGCAGTCAGCACAGAGCCCGACGCGGCTCGAACCCACGAACTGCGAGATCATGACCTAAGCGAAAGTCGGACGCTTAACCGACTAAGCCACCCAGGCGCCCCAAATGTTTATTTATTTTTGAGAGACAGAGACAGAGTGTGAGTGACGGAGGAGCAGAGAGAGAGGGAGACACAGAATCCAAAGCAGGCTCCAGGCTCTGAGCTGTCAGTACAGAGCCCTATGCAAGGCTCAAATTCCCGAACAGTGAGATCATGACCTCAGCTGAAGTTGGCGGCTTAACCTAACTGAGCCACTCAGGTGCCCCTGTATGTGACTTTAAAGGCTTTATTTTTATGCTAATATTTCATGCAGTGGAAACAAAAGCAAAGATATTTATTGAGAGTTACTGTATACCAGAGTCAGTTATAAGTGTTTTTTCAATGTTATGTCTTAATCTTCACAATCATCCTCCAATGCAGATATCATCACCAAACATCACCCTCATCATCAACATTCACACTTAACAGATGAGGAAACTGATGCACAGAGTTAAGTGTCATTGCCAAGAACTCATTGTCAGTTATTGGTGGCACTAGGATTCAAACCCTGGCAGGCTAGTCACTAAGACTATATTGGAACACAGAAGGCAAAGATTATCTTCCCGGGATTTTGTCTGGTTTTCTGTAGGGTTTTGTTGTTTTGTTTTTGTTTTTGTTTTTTATTTTTTGCCTTGTTAATTTCAGTCCATTATTTCAGTCTGTCAAGAGATTTAAATCTCGTTTCCTTTATCCATCCACTGTATTTGATAGCTTGATCAGGTTTCCAGAATCTGAGGTTTATAGAGGCAAAAAACAGGCTGTCCCAAGATGGGCTGCTTTGGCATGAACATTATTTTGAGTTAAAAGCAGTCCAAATCACTAAGACTCAGAAAAAACTCTTTATCTCCCTCTCAACTGTCTGCTTATATTAAGAAGACAGCTATTAACAGAGATTCCTCTTAACCTAAGAAACTTACCTACACAATGGGGCAACTTTTGTTTTTCAAACATCTCCTCTCACCTTCTGGCTAGTGGTCTTACTACCCTTTGTATCCTCAGAGCCCTACCCTTCTCCTTAGTTTATATAAGCATCATGTTGCCTGACTGTTTTTGAAATTTCCATGTCTATGTGGATTTCCTGTGCATATGCTATTACATTTGATTTTCAACTGTTAATCTGTCTCATGCCAATTTGATTCTTAGTTTAACTAGAAGGATCTTGAAGGGTATAGGAAATTCTTCCTCCGCAACAACAAATTATACTTCCTTTTGTTCTAGATTTATTGAGGTATAAACGGCAGTTTAAATTGTATATATTCAAGGTGTACAATGTCATGATTTAAAATACATATGTAATTTGGCTGCCTGGCTCAGTTGGTAGAGCACACAGCTCTTGATCTCAGGGTTGTGAGTTTGAGCCCCAAGTTGGGGATAGAGTTTACTTTAAAAAAAAATTAAAACCACCACCTTCTAAATAAAATGCTCTATAGATTTAAAAAAAGTATATGTGATTCCAGCTTTTTACTAAAAAATAAATTTAAAAAAATATGTATTGTAAAGCAACTACCACAATTAAGTTAACACATCCTGCAACTCACATAATTATCAGTTTCTTGTGTGCGTGTGGTAAGAACACATAAGTTTTACCCTCAGAAAATTTCAAGTATATCACACAGTATTATTAACTATAGTCATCATACTCCTTTGCCCCTGCTATTTCCCCTTTCCTGTAATCCCTGGCAACCACCATTCTAGTCTTTGCTTCAATGAGTTTGACTTTTGTAGATTCTACATATACACAAAACCAAATAACTTTTATGTTTCTGTGACTGGGTTATTTCACTTAGTGTAATGCCCTCCAGGTTTACCCATGTCATCACAAATGGCAGGATTTCCCTCTTTTTATGGCTGTGTAATACCCCTCTGTTTATATACAATATATACCAATGTTTTCTTTATTCATTCATCCATGGTCAAACATGTAGGTTGAGTTGTATTTTCTCTGCCTTGTAACAGAAATGAATTATGAGCATTATTAAAGCCAAGATAAAATTCTCTCTTTCCTCCTTTTTCTCTACAGATCCCCCTGCCAACACTCATAGAAATGTACCCACAAATTGAACAAGTTACTGGCACACTATGTGGTAACAGTGACTAAGATTTTGGATTATTTATCATTCACAAAATTACAAATTATTTTTATTCTATATTTACACCTAAAGAAATTATTGTATTAGATTCTAAAAAACTGGTTTGCTAATTGCTTCCAAAATTATTTAGGTGTCAAGATATTATGAACACTTTCTTTCCTAACACTATACACATGTATCATATTTAACTTTTCCAGACCTGAAGTTTATTGCATCTCCACAGATGTCATTAGGTAATTTCTAGTATCTCTGCTGATTTGGGCATTTGCTAGACTATCTTAAAATAGAATCAAAATTGGCAATGTTTAGTTTTTAACATATAATACTGTTCAAGTGGGAATTGTTATGACCCTAATATGTGAACAAACAATATATTCTTTTTATTTTGTATTTTACTTTGAGAAAGAGAGAGAGAGGGAGAGAGAGCACGAGCAAGGGAGAGAGGCAGAGGGAAGAGAAGAGAGAGAATTTTAAGCTGGCTCCATGCTCAGTACAGAACCTTATGTGGGGCTTAATCCCACAACCCTGGGATCATGACCTGAGCAAAAATCGAGTCAGATGTTCAACTGACTGAGCTACCTAGGCACTCCACAAGCAATGTGTTTTTATTTTTAAAATCTGTATTTTGCAACAGTTATAGACGATTAGGAAGTTGCAAAAATAATACAAAGGTCTGTGTACCTTTCCTCCAGCTCTTCACAATGATAATATCGTGCATAATTAAAATACAGTATCAAAACCAAGAAGTTGACCTTTGTACAATGCAGTTAATGACACTACAGATTTATTCAGATTTCACCAGTTTTTATATGCATTGCTTTGTGGTGTGTGTTTGTGTGTGTATGGTTCTATGCATTTTTCCAAATATATAAATACATATAATCACCTTAACAATCAAGATAAACAGCTCCATCATGATAAAGAATTTCCTTTGTGCCACCCCCATATAGTCTGTTTCCTGTATATGCCCCTAACCCCTGACAACCATTAATCAGTTATTCATCTGAATAACTTTGTCATTTCGAGAATGTTATATAACTGTAATCACACACTATTTAACATTTTTTCTGTGCCTGTTGGCATTTCTGGGCTGTGAACTTCAGTAGGATCTAATTTGGGATACATAGAAGGCAAAAAGAAAATCTAAAACCCAAGGAACGCACTGTTATACTGTTATTCAAGTCCCAGGGACCCTAGAGAATTTACCACATTCTCCCCAACATTTTGTAAGGTTTTTCTATATTTGTTTTATGTATTATATATAGGGGTTTTAGCTGTATTTAGTAGGAATAAGAGAGTAAAATTTATCCATTTTAACCTTTTCAGAATTGGAAGTCCAAATATGCTGGTTTTTTTGTTTTTTGTTTTTTAATTTTTATTTATTTCTAGGAGACAGAGAGAGAGACAGCGTGAGCAGGGGAGGGTCAGAGAGAGAGGGAGTCACAGACTGAAACAGGCTCCAGGCTCTGAGCTGGCAGTCAGCACAGAGCCCGACACGGCTCGAACCCACGAACCGCGAGATCATGACCTGAGCGAAAGTCGGACGCTTAACCAACTAAGCCACTCAGGCGCCCCTGCTGTTTTTTTTTTTTAAACATTTAGTCATTTTTGAGAGAGAGAGAGAGTGAGAACAAGAACAAGTGGGGAAGGGGCAGAGAGAGAAGGAGACACAGAATGTGAAGCAGGCTCCAGGCTCTGAGCTGTCAGCATAGAGCCCGATATAGGGCTCAAATCCATGAACCAGAAGATCATGACCTGAGCTAAAGTTGGATTCTTAACTGACTTAGCCACCCAGGCGCCCCCAAATATGCTTTTAAAAAACAAAATTAAGGGTGTTTGGGTGGCTCAGTCAGTTAAATATCTGACTCTTAATCTTGTGATTTGTTGGATCAAGCCCTGTGAAGGTGTCTGTGCTGACAGCATGGAGCATGCTTGGGATTCTTTCTCTCCCTCTCTCTCTCTGCCCCTCCCCATGCATGCCCTCTCTCTCCCAAAATCAATAAATAAACATTTTTAAAAAGCACAAAATTATTTTTGCCATTTGGGGACAACTCACACCCACCCACAGATGCACACCGGGAGAGTTATTAACAGAACTGTAACATTTATATTGCTCTTTGAAGACAAAATTAAGTTGCTTTTTATACCACTTTATCAATATAACTGATGTACAGAAAACTACACATATTTTAGTGTATGCAGTTTGTTGTGTTTGGATATGTGCATAATGTGCTTTAAAAGTGTTTTATTGTTTGTACTTATCTAAATAATTTTTTACTAGTCACAAATTTGTTTACTTTCCTACTGTAAGTGCTAGTTCTCTATTTAGCATATCACAGCTGACTTTTCTTTTGAGAGGGTAGATATTTTTAAAGAATTAAAACACTCTATCTTTTGCTGGGTGTGTCAGTCAAGGTCTGATTAGAGAGACAGAACCATTAGGAGTTAATGTTAAGAAAGTTATTGCAAGGAATTGGCTTACAGAATTGTAGGGGCTAGCTAGACAAGTTCAAAATCAATAGGGCTGGCCGTCAGGAAGGGCAGATAGGAACTCTGGACCATAAACGGAAACTGCTGTACACAGGCAGGATCTGTTCTTGTTTAAGGAAGCCTCAGCTACGCTTTTAAGGTCTTGAGTTGACTGAATCAGACCCTTCCCAATTGTCTTTGATAATCTGTTTTATTTAAAGTCAACTGATGGTGAACTTAAATCACATCTACAAAATACCTTTATAACAATACCCAGATTAGTGTGTCAAGAACTGTGGACATGACCCTCGCCAAGCTGACATATCCGAAAGACAACACACTGAGTCGTCTAATACACAATTATGCTATGGCTAATAATATATTTCAAAGCAAAATATCAAAGTTGTCTCAGAGAATTGCTTATGTTCAAATTGTTACTAGATAATTATGTTATTTAATCATTAGTGTACAGGATAGAATAGGAATCAAATAGAATTCTGGCGTAATACGTTATCTTATGGTTTTCAGATATCTCTTAAAATGATGTGAAAAATCACTACAAAATTATTCTTGTAATAAATAGTATTGTCTTACTATCTTTTTATCAAATTTAGTTAGTGTAGATATATCAGATAATCTAGGAAATTAAAAATATTTTTTAAAAATTAACTTCAGAAACTAAATGAAACAATTACATTTAGGGAGCATTTTTAAAACACGTAACTTGGAGTGAAAAATTATAGATGCAAAATTATATACATATGTTATAAAGTCAGTGATGATAATGATAATAATGTTAACTATTGCTATAAAACAATGATCAGTACTATATATTAGGGCCCCTAATGTGTACCAAGTACTCTAAAAAGTGTTTTAGGTAAACTATATTTAATCCTCATAACAACCCTATTGGGAAGTATTATCATTCCACTATTGCAGATGAGGAAAGTGAAACTCCTAAAGCTTAAATGGCTTGCTGGGATTAAATTTAATATGCGTAGTATAACAAATATCACTATAATTAAGCTTAAAATGCAGAGAAAGGATTCTGGAGAATAATTTTGTAATCTTTAGGTATGATAAACCCTTTTCAAACTTTAAAACTTTCCATCAGTCATAAAGAAAAAAACCCACATAATTCTACCAGTCTACAAACTTAACTTTTTCAAGGTGAAAAATCCTCTAAATAAAGTTTTAAACCATGAAACGCACTGGGGGAAAATCTTCGCATTGTTGATCCTTTCTGTGTTATATACTCTGGTACCGATTAGCAATTTATTGCCTCTCAGCTCCAAATGCACCATTTTAGACTGCTCTGTGAAAATGAATCTAGGTTCTTCAAATACAATTTCTTTGCCCACTGACACACAGTCTTTGTCAATAGAGTGAGTAGACATTTATTGCAGGGGGGAAGCATTGCTTCCTGGTTCTAGTCCGCTTGCTGGACTGACTCCTACAACCCGCATGACTTCCTCCAACATCAGGCTCCAGCTGCGCAGGCAGTTTCTTCAGTGCCCAGCTCTTGCTGTATGCGGGGGCCAACAGCAGCCAGCAGTACTTAGCTTCTGTTGGCACCCTTCCTCAAGCAGTTTCGTAGCAGAGTGTCTCTGATGAGACCCTTCCCATGAACTATTTTTCTCCTCGCCCCAGAGGGAGAATTTCCGGCAAGTTCTGCTAGTGTGGAAGCACAACAGATTCTCTGCCATTCAGTGAACCACACCTTTGCCCTCTCCAAGAAGTCTGGATCACAGCTCTGTGGGTAGAAGCAGCTAACTGGTGTGCTCTACTGTAGCTACTTCTCGTGTCTGTCATTTCTATATTCTTTATCTTTCCCTCTTGCTAGCCAGTGCATCACCATGCTGATCCCATTGTTGTTGACAACTCCTTATATTAATCTTTCCCTGTTCAAATTACCGTGTTGTTTCTCTCTCGGTTGGATCCAGACTGATAAACACCTGGAGATAGATGTTTGTGCTGGTAGTGGTCCCAGGAGATAGACTCTCAAAGAGAAAACTTTGGTCGGGGCATGCCTTTGAGCTTGAGAACAATCCTGAACTTCTTGCCAATGGGAACTGGGATGCCAGTAGAACAGTATGTGATGACCTCATAATTAATCAATTTGATTGTGCTCTGGGAACCCAGGTGGCTGTTGCACTTGATTATTATGGCAGTAATGACAACTGAAAGGACCGTGATATGGAACAGATTCTTTTGAGTTCAGCTGAGTGCTCACAAAGAGAAAATGACAAGCTGAAGATTGTTAAATCCCAGCTCAAGTCACATTCCAAGACTCAAAGACTTTCCCTGTCAGTCCTGCAAGAAATTCTTACTTCTTGTAGTTACAGGGTTCAGTTCTTGATGCTGCTGAAAATCAAACACAAAATTTTAATGTGTGGGTTTTCCTGAATTACAATGACAGTTAAAGTCACAGCCTTGCCCAGTTTCTCATGTCAAAGTTTGGGCCCTGATTAGAAAAGCATGAGATCTGGAAACTTGGAATGAAACCACCTGGTTGGATCCATATGAAACAGACCATTTCAAACTCCAGTCTTGGGCTTTCTAAAGCACTCAGCACAAAAGCTGTGGACAAAAACCAATAAGCCAGGCCTAGAGGTGCCTGTGGTAAAAGAGACCATGAACTGCAGACTTTATTTACCTGGAATGCTCTTGAACGTATTCAGAGGTGTAAACGATCACATCATAGGATCAGTTCTAGAAGCCTGTCAGTGGATAAGAAAACTCTGAGAGAGAACATCTCTTGTGAGGAGAAAGGAGGCCTGTCCTTTATAGGATGAATAGAGGAAGAGCCTTAAGGAGAATGGAGAAATGGGAGAAAGGAGGATTGAGGAAGCCCAGGTAGGAGGGTATTTATAAAGCACAGAAGGGATCTATGATGTCAAATAATGTAGTAAATTCCATTAGCAGAAAAGACTGAAAAGCGTCCACTGGCTTTGCCCTTGGTGACCTTGCAAGAGTGGTTTGAGTAGAGTGGAGTAGAGGATGGAATGGATAGTAAGGTAAGGATACAGACTGTAGTAAATGAACTCAGCTGTAATAAATTACTCCCTGTGTGTTTGCACAGTATTTCCTCAACTGGCACAGTAAACACTACAAGCACTCACAGGCCAGAACTAGGTCAGAATGCCTAACAACAACACAGGGATGCAACATAATTCTGGTGTTCTAGCCATAAAAAAGGAGATGATGATGATGTGGATGTATAAATGCTTGACATGAACATCAACACTTATCAGTTACCATTATAGGAGACTGATAAAGTGTTTACCTAGAAAATCTTGAAGAGCAACTGAAAATATGCTAGAACCAGTCAGAGAAGTGGAGTAAGGGAACCAGATGCAGGATGAAATGGAAGTAAATAATATTAGGCTATCTTTTATAGTAACAGTAACAAATTTAAAAGAATAATGGAAAAATATTCTCATGCATAAGGTAAATAGGTGGAAAAGTGTTACATTTCTTGAATGGAAAAAGTCAATATCTTAAATATATTATTGTCTCCAAAACTATATATATATATAAGGTCCTCCCAGTTTAAAATCACGAAGTTCAGAACCTTGAAACCTTGAAACCAGAAAAATTAATCTATAGTTTTTCTGTTTCACCTAGGTAGATAGGTGAGAAGCATCAAGAGGGCTGTGTAGTGGATGTCTTTGAAGTAAGACTTTTTGTACCAAATAGCAAAGAGTATTATAAAGCTGCTGTAATTCAAAATGAAAAAAAAAATTGAAACACCAGGATTTAAATGGAGTGATAGATCAAAAATTCATAATTAATTCAGATAAAGGAGTCATTTTAAATCACCGCAGACACTGAATGTTATTCAATAAATAGTTCTGGAGTAGCAGGGAAAATTGAAGGAGCAAATATTGCTAGATCCCCACCCCACAGCCTCCATAAGAATAGAATTCAATATTTCTCACCAATATAAATGTGTATGAGAACGATTTCCTCTAAGACCTAATAAATTAATTATGAGAAAAACATATAGACTAGTATGAAAATAAATGTCAATAAAACCTACTGCCTGTGGTACTGATATAACACTAAATAGATGGAGACAACCTAAATGTCCAAAGAGAAAATTGGTAAAATATATGAGGGTATAGCTATAAAACTGAGTAATACAGAACCATTAAAAATGATGATTTAGACACATATGTATAGTCCAAAGATGACCACCATGTATTGTTAAGGAAAAAAATTTTAAAGTGGTATAAGAATATGTTCACACCTTTGTAAAAGTGTGCATATTAATGTATTTTTAGAAAAAAATTCACAATGCTGATAGTGATTATATTCAGGTCTGGTGTAAAATGTCTGTGACATTTATTTGCTTTCTCCCCTATATTTTTTTTTGACATAACTTTGCACTCAGATGAAGTTACATCTCTTTTACAAGTGACAGTATTTAGAAACCATTTTTGTCCATTAACAAAAGCTGCACTTCAGATGATCTATAATTAAAACTAACATTAGTTAGGTATTGCTGCATAATAAGTTATCCTGAAACTTAATGGCTTAAAAACACAATCAATTACCATTTCACAGTTGCTACAGGTCAGATACTCAGGAGTGGTGTAAATGGTTGCTTCTGGCTTTGGGTCTCCTGTGAGGTCTCTGTCAGGACTCAGTCATCTGAAGGCTAGTCCTGGATTGAAAGATCAGATTCCAAAGTGGTTTTTCTTTTTTTTTAAATCTATTCATTTTGGGGAGACAGAGAGAGCCAGGGCATGAGTGGAGAGAAGGGCAGAGAGAGACACACACAGAATCTGAAGCAGGCTCCAGGCTCTGAGCTGTCAGCGCAGAGCCCCATGTGGGGCTAGAACCCACAGACCATGAGACCATGACCTGAGTTGAAGTTGATGCTTAACAGACTGAGCCATTCAGGCGCCCTTGAAAGATCACATTCTAAAGTGATTGACCCACATGGCTGGGAAGATGGTGTTGGTTCCTGGAAAAGAGCTTAGTTCCTCTCCTCATGGAGCTTTTCACTGGGCCCTGTGTGTGTTTTTGGTATGTGCCTGCTAACGCCTCCTGCAGTGCACAATTCAAGAGCAGGGGAAAGATGTTGCTGTGCCTTTTATGACCTAAAATTGGAAAACACTGTCATATCTACAGTATCCCATGGGTCACAGGTTTGCCTTAGTCATGTGGAGGGGATTATACTACAAATGGGTATGAATATTGGGAGATAAGGATCTTTGGGGGACTGTCTTAGAAGTTGACTAGCATTATTATATTAAGAAAAAGTAAATGAAAAAATGTATAAAAATCATAATATATAGAATATTTATGTTGTATTGGCATAGCAAACTGATGGGCCTTATGCATAAAGTGACAGAGAAAATATTCTTAAACTAACACTAGGTAAACAAAGATATGTATAAATATGTATACAGGGGTTAACTCCTATTTAAAATCATCCGTGGAAAAAGATTGAGGTAAATGGAAGAATTTCAAATGATTATACTAGAATATAGAATTAAAGGTAGATTGAAATTTTTTCCTTTTTAATTTCCTTTAATGCACTACCTTTTTTTAACAAGACATATTTAAATCAAAGAAAATTCATATACATTATACCAGACTTTGTTGTTACTGTTTTATTCTATAACTGAAAAAATGGATGATTAATTTAAAAAATATAAAAGGACATTAAATACTTAAAATACATAATATAAAATATGTAATATATAAATAAAATAAATGATATAAAATGTATAATATATAAATAAAATGAATAATAGAAAATACATAAAACAGTTAAAAAGACATTATATTTAAAAATATAAAAACTTTAAAATACAAAAATCCTAAAAATCAATGACATCTAATGAACATCTAAGACCAATCATGACCCAATGATGCATATGAAAAAACAATATTGAATATGGTTCTTTGAAATTTAAGGATTCATTTCTAAATGACAAATAGCGTATTTATAATATGAGGTGCTCTTAGTCCACACATTCTGACTGAAAATTTCCTCTGACCCTTTGGGATCCTTAGAAGAATTAATAAATAATTGAGGAATTGGGCAGAGTTTAAAAAAGAAAAAGCTTATTACTCTGCCTTGACACTGGGGACAAAGACGAAGGTGAATATCCTTTCCCCTTCTCTGACTCTTATGTGATGATACAGAGGGTTCTAGCCCTAAATCTCAACTTTGGAAAGTAAATATTTACTAGACTCAGTATTCTAATCACTTACTTATGCACTTTCTAATTTTATTTAAATATAACAGTGTTAGATTAATTGATTACTTTTTTAAATATTTATTTTTGAGAGAGAGAGAGAGAGAGAGAGAGAGAGAGAGAGAGAGAGAGGGAAAGGCTGCGGGAGGGGGACAGAGGATCCGAAGCAGGCTTTGCTGACAGCAGCAAGTGAATCTGATGTGGGGCTCAAAATGTGAGATCATGACCTAAGCTGATGTCGATCACTCAGCTGACTGAGCCACCCAGGCACCCCAGTATTAGATCATTTTAAAAATAAGTTTACGGGGCGCCTGGGTGGCTCAGTCGGTTGAGCGTCCGACTTCGGCTCAGGTCATGATCTCGTGGTTTGTGGGTTTGAGCCCCGCGTCGGGCTCTGTGCTGACGGCCAGCTCAGAGCCTGGAGCCTGTTTCAGATTCTGTGTCTCCCTCTCTCTCTGACCCTCCCCTGCTCACTCTGTGTGTGTCTTTCTCTATCTCAGAAATAAATAAAAAACATTAAAATAAATAAAAAACATTAAAATAAATAAAATAAAAAATATAAAATTGAAGTTACTGTATTAAAAAAAAATAAGTTTACATCAGGGAACCTGGGTGGCTCAGTAAGTTAAGTGTCAGACTCTTGAGTTTGGCTCAGGTCATGGTCTCACAGTTTTATGAGTTCGAGCCTTGCCTTGGGCTCTGTGCTGACCACATAGAGCCTGCTCAGGGTTCACTCTCTCTCTCTGCTTCTCCCCTGCTCTTGCTACCTCTGTCTCTCTCAAAATAAATAAATAAATTAAAAAAAATAAGTTTGCCTCTTTCACTGTTGGTGGGAATGAGAACTGGTACAGCCATTCTAGAGAACAGCATGGAGTTTCCTCAAAAAACTAAACATAGAACTACCCTGCAATCCAGCAGTTGCTCCATTAGGTATTTACCTAAAGGATATAAAAATACAGAATCATAGGGGTACATGCACACTGATGTTTATAGCAGCATTATCAACAATAGCCAAACTATGGAGAGAGCCCAAATGTCCATCAACTGATAAATGGATAAAGAAGATGTGGTATATATCCATGTCAATATCAATATAGATATGATGGAATATTACCCATCAAAAACAATGAAATCTTGCCATTTGCAATGAAGTGAATGGAACTAGGATGTATCATGCTAAGCAAAATAAGTCAGTCAGAGAAAGACAAATATCTTATGATTCCATTAATATGTGGAATTTAAGAAATAAAATAGATGAACACATGAGAAGGGTGGGGGAAAGAAAAGAGATGGAAACAAACCACAAGAAACTCAACAGTGGAGCAAAAAAACTGAAGGTTGATTTGGAGGTGGGTGGCAGATTTACTAGATGGGTGATGGGTATTATGGAGGGCACTTGTGATGAGCACTGAGTGTTGTATACAAGTGATGAATCACTGAATTCTACTCCCAAAACCAATACTGCACTGTATGTTAACTAAAATTTAAATTAAAAAATAAATAAATAAGAAACCTGTAACCTTAAAAATCCTGCAAGAGAGCAAAGGCAATAATTTCTCTGACAAGAGAAACAAGAGCAAAACCAAACTATTGGTACTACATCAAAATGGAAAGCTTTTGCACAGCAATGGAAACCATCAACAAAACTAACATGCAACCTACTGAATAGGGGAGGATATTTGCAAATGACATATCTGATAAAGGGTTGGTATCCAAAATATATAAAGAATTTATGAGATATTGATTTATTATTTCTGAATAATATCTTTGTGGTAGAAACCAAATTTCTTTTAATATATTATGTATGTATGTGCACACTCCTATGAAATCTATGTTTTTTGAGGGGGATCTATTTATGTCCCATTGGGAGTCCTTCCTTTCGATCAGGAATCTTACCTGATGCTTTTGTGTATTTGGTAAGGTTTCTGACATGGTTTTTTTCCTGTTTAGTAAAGGTGCTCTTGCTGGGATATACTAAACTTGGTGATTTTTTTTTAAGGTTTATTTTTTTCTTCTGATTTAATCTGAGGAAAAAAATGGGAATGTTAACAAGATCGGTTTTAGTAGTGCTTTGTGTTGTGTATTAAATAGCCATTCATTCTGGAACATGCGGACAGGATTGTAATAAAATGAAATGGCATAAAAAAAAAAGGATTTACACAATTCAACAGCAAAAAATCCCAAACAATGCATTTAAAAAATGGTCAGAAGACATGAACAGACATTTCTCCATAGAGGACATGCAGATGGCCAACGGACACATGAGAAGATGCTCAATATCACTTATCATCAGGGAAATGCAAATCAGAACCAGAATGAAATATCACCTCACACCTGTCACAATGACTAAAATGAAAAACACAAGAAGCAACAAGTATTGGTGAGGATGTGGAGAAAAAGAAACCCTTGTGCACTGTTGGTGGGAATGAAAAATGTGCATCCATTGTGGAAAACATTACAGAGGTTCCTCAAAATATTGAAAATAGAAATACCACATGATCCAGTAATCCTACTATTGGATATTTACCCAAAGAATACGAAAACGCTAATCTGAAAGGATATCTGCACTGCTATGTGCATTGCAACATTATTTACAATAGCCAAATTATGGAAGAAGCCTGAGTTTCCATTGATAGATGAATGGATAAAGATGCGGTGTATATATACAACAGAATATTACTCAGCCCTAAAAATGAATGAAATCTTGCCATTTGCAACAATATGAATGGATCTAGAGCATAATGCTGAGCGAAAAAAGTCATTTAGAGAAAGACAAATACCATGTGACTTCAGTCGTATGTGGAATTTAAGAAGAAAACCAAATGAACAAGGGGAAAAAAGAGACAAACCAAAAAAAACAGATTCTTAACTTTAGAGAACAAACGGACAGTTATCCAAAGGGAGTTGGTGGCAGATGGATGAAATAGGCAAAGGGAATTAAGAGTACACTTACCTTGATGAGCACTGAGTAATGTATGGAACTGTTGAGTCATCATCTTGTACACCTGAAACTAATATAACACTGTTTATTAACTACACTGGAATTAATTTTTTAATTGTATAGATGTTTCAAATTTTAAACTTTTCATTTGTTGATACTATACGGAAATATAGCTGTTAATTATATATTGATCTAGTGTATTCAACCTTCCCAAGTTTACTGATTAGTTCTAGTAGTTTGTTGGGTTTTTTTTGTTTTGTTTTGTAGAATACACCAGATCTTGTATACAGAATATCATGTTATGTATTAATATTCTTTTATCCTTGCCTTTGCAAACAAATAATAATAAATGATAAGAAGTTTAAAAAAATAAACTCTAACTTTCCCCCCTATGGTTCCTTGGTCAGAGTCTAAAAGTAACAGAAGGAAAATAAGAAAATATTTCAAGAGTGGGAAAAGGAAGCATAATGGTACCACTGACACCCCTAAGCCTGCAAGATTACGATAAGCACTGGGGCGCCTGGGTGGCTCAGTTGGTTAAGTGTCTGACTCTTGATTTTGGCCCAGGTCATGATCTCATGGTTCATGGGTTCAAGCCCTGCGTCGGGCTCCATGCTGATGGTGCAAAGCCTGCTTGGGATTCCGTCTCTCTTTCTCTGCCCCTACCCCTCCTCACTCTCTCTCTCTCTCAAAATAAATAAATAAACATTAAAAAAAAAGATTATGACAAGCACTAATGGTTTCAGAGATACATATACCTAGTGTGTATCATACACTCCACGCTAACAGTCTGAAAGTTTTAAAAATAAAATGAAGAGTTAAACAATATAAAGAGATTACTTTCGGCTCCAGTCATGTATATTGTCATATTGGGTAAGGCATTTGAATTTTCATTTTGTTAAAAAAAAATTTTTTTTAATGTTTTATTTATTTCTAGGAGAGAGAGAGACAGCGTGAGCAGGGGAGGGTCAGAGAGAGAGGGAGTCACAGACTGAAACAGGCTCCAGGCTCTGAGCTGGCAGTCAGCACAGAGCCCGATGCGGGGCTCAAACCCACAAACCGCGAGATCATGACCTAAGCGAAAGTCGGACGCTTTAACCGACTAAGCCACCCAGGCGCCCACCTCCACCTGCACGTCACTATTTTGAGAGAGAGAGACAGAGACAGAGCATGAGCAGGGGAGGAAAAGAGAGAGAGGGAGACACAGAATCTTGCTTCAGATTCTGCTGAGCTGTCAGCACAGAGCCCAATGCAGGGCTCAATCCCACAAGCACTGAGATTATGACCTGAGCTGAAGTCGAATACTTTAACCGACTGAGCCATCCAGGCGTCCCTCACTGTGTTTTTATTTAACATAAACTGGTCATACCACTGTCAGTTCCTTCCTTCTCCTGTTATAAAATCTTTTGGGGGTACTTTGTTCACATAACAATTACAGAAGCATAAAATATCAGAGCATTTATTAC